>JAXRKP010001274.1:57500-120000 GCA_037039925.1 Doris montereyensis | reverse complement strand
AAATAAGATAAATCTGTTTACAGTAACTTATCTTTTCGTATACAGTTGCATGATGATGAAGAACCAAACGAGTAAACACATACACATACATACACCTCCCCCCCCCACAGAGGCGCATACGCAAAAGAAACAACAAACAACCCCAGCAAATCAAAACAAAAACAACATAAAGAACAACAACAAAAACGAAAATAACGACCACAACAACAACATAAACACAATACAAAAACAAAACAAATATTTAAAAAAAAGAAAATCGCTGATCTCATAGTTTCTAATTTGTTACCGTACTTTAATGTATTTATTTGATAAGCCAAAATATTTACCCGTAGGCCTATGTTACTGTCAGTCTCGAAGACAAAAGAAAAAGTTAGTATTGTTGATAATGCACTATTGACTATGGTATATATACTTCACTTTCTCGTGATATTTTTAATAACAGCGCATTCGTATAATTTGCAGAGTAGAAGGCAAGATCTTTGTACCAGTAGGAGGCTATTATATAGATTACAAACATACACCCTCAAAGAAGAAGAAAAGACCCACACAAAAAAAACACAACAACAAACAAACACACAAACATATAAACAAAACGTGCCTTGAATGCAACATGAATCTTGTAATTTTGTTATTCATTGGCAGCAATAAAGAACACGGCTTTTGTTGCTTATATTTGTTAATTTGTTCACCATTGTGGAATAGATTAAAGCAATCAAATATCTTTAACGCATACAACGAAATAATGGTGATAACGATGATAATGATGCTGGTGATGGTGGTGATGATGATGAAGATAATAGTAATAATAAGACACATAGGCTGATAATGACACGAGTATGGGACATGAGTATGGGTATATATATATATATATATATATATATATAATATAACAATACAAAAGTTGAACAGCTCTCGAGTCTAGTCCGTTAAATATCCTTTCGTGATCGAAATTTAGATTTCGAATAATTGACTTGACATCTATAAAAATACATTGCATAGTATGAATAGTAATTATTCTATTTAGAATGACTTTAGTTAAGCAGAATCAAAACATTTAATTAAATATATTTGACAAACAAGGAAGGATTATTTAACGTCAAGCTTATGTTTTCTTCTTTTGGAAAATGAAAACTGGTCTATCAGTGTAGAGGGGTATTACCTTACGTGCGTATGTGACGGTTAAGCTAATATGATTAAATAAATAACTAAAAAAAGAAATAAATAAGCTTTATTAGAGAAAACATTCGATTTGACAAATGGTAGTTGTAATGTCATGCGTGTAAAATCTCTTTTCATAAATCATTTCATCCTTGGATCCCCATCAGGCGATACTATTTTATGACAACATGGCGGAAGTATATATTGAGCTGGATGTGTTAGAAGGCCCTGAAGTTGAGATCGGTCCAGACGTCGAGGACGACGTCGACCTAGGCCTAGAGTCCAGCTATTGGGACGCGCATACCACTTCATCATGTCTGGATCTGAAGACATTCAACAACCCATCGAAGGTGCAGGACCTAATCAGGATATCTATGAAGTTGACAAGATTCTGATGGACCAAGGAAACGGAGGAGCATAACGTAAGTCTTCTTCTTTGTTTAGAACCGTGGAGCGAAGAGCAGACAGACGTTCCGTTGCATTGTATGGTGTAGGCCTATGTAGCTTGTGCAGTCTAATTAGCTTAGGCTTACAGTCCAGAATTGCATTTTCGGAGCACTTTGGATCTGGTTCAGTTTTAAGTCAAAATTAAGATCTTCTCGGAGTGGAATTGAGAGATAATCTAGACTCAAATTTGAAAATCAAGATTAAAGATTGGTTTTTAAATTCTAGTCTAAGGTGGATTTAATTCTGCTAGATCTAGATATGTAGATCTACTACTCACTGGCAGTTGAGGAGTAGATTAAGATTAGAGCCAGATCTAGATCTAGCTTTCTTGGCCAAGACTCTAGACTTGACTAGGCCTAGAATCTAGATCTAGAGCAGGATCTAGTTCTCAATCTACCTCTAGTTATCTAGTAAAAGTCCAGTACAAGATCTAATCTAGATGTAGGAAGGAGTTACGTAGTCGGGAAGCAGTCAAGGGACATTAATAAAGAGGGTTTATTTTGAAGGGGTGAGGTAAAAAGTTAGGGCTTGGTTTTTGTGGGGAAAAGAAAGTAAGTAGAATCTAGATCTAGCCAAGAATTTATTATGAGGTCGTTTCAGTTGCAGCAGTCTTTCGTGACTGAATGAGACCGTTCGGGAGACTGAAACCTGCAGATTGTGCAACATGAGACGTGAGGATACTGGGGTAGATGCTATTTTTTTTCGCTAGTGTAAGAAATAATCAATGAAAAGTAAATATAACACATTTCAAACCATCTTTAAAATGAGCTATCATAAAATCACATTTCCATCAGGAAAAACTTTTTGAATTCTAGTCTATGAATTGAATCCATAAACTCCAAATAGCAGCTATCTTCTTTCTTTGTCACTGTTTACAGTTTTGGTAAAGTTAGATAAAATTTAAGATTTTGCACTGTGCAAACTCCATGGTACTCTGCCTAGCGACACAGATGTTGGGTAGATTTTCCTGAGGGATTATGCTTGCTCAGGTAGAGGGGAGGCTCAGGATAAGGGATCGTGATAAAATAGTTATTTTTGGGTAAGCCCTCACGGTTTAGCGGACCTAAAGTTACGGGGGTCAAATTTGTTTGTACTTGACTATACTTTAATTTGAAACACCTACATGTAGTTGGATCTAGTCAGCTGAAAGGAAGAAATTTGTCAGTCGTATCGCGCCTTAGAGTTCGATTATGATTACAAAAGGTGTACACATTATTATTTCTTGTACAGGGGATGGCAGTAATGCACGGGAAACAACAACTTACATGCTAAATACCATTTTTTTTGTTTTATTCTTTTATGGGAGGGGTTGGAGGGTATTTCTACTGTTTTGATTTAGAGGGTTTATTTTGAAGGGGTGAGATAAAAAGTTGGTGGGGCTTGGTTTCTGTGGGAGATAAAAGGAAGGAATGAAAGTAAGTAAATTTAGATATTTTTGAGAGGTTGCTTTCAGTTGCAGCAATCTTTCAACACAAGGTGACATGGTGTGAAACATTTGACAGTGTATTGTGCGTCATGAGACTGAGATATAAGACAGTGTGACATGGCCTTCATGAGTCTCAGATTTTATGCTCTAGACAGGCCCATAAAATGAAAAACTAAATGAAATTTTAGTATATCTAATTAAAATGTAGGCTTGAATTTGATAATTTTAGATTCATTGTTTTAAGACTTCAACCTCACTCGTAAAATATTATTTATTGTTTTTATTGGGGTTTTTTTAGTGGGAGATCTAGATCTATATGGTGGATATTGTACAAAGATTGACCAGTTAAAACAAGTGTGTGTGAAATAAGTTGGAGAACCACCATCATAATAGTCTTGTACCATTGGTATTGTGCATAAAATAATATTATATATGCTTTTTCCTTTTGTAAGTAATCCATGGAGAAATCCTGCAAAATTTTCTATTCAGTGTTCACAATTTAATTTATCTTTTATTGCTTTCGCAGTACCAGAAGTGCTACAAAATCCGATGGAAGCATTTTGGAAAAGAGGCTGATTCCTGGCAACCAGTGTCTGATTTGAAAATGTCATGTACATGGTACATGAGTTTGATCATAGTCGTACTGAGCAGCATAAGACAAGGAAACCAAAAGTGAGTGTATTGGCACTATAGAACCTAATCCTCCAGTGCTGTTTGGTTTCATGACATTGAAGAGGATTCACAAAGTCACTGGTGTGGAAGGATGAAAGGAAATCTTCATGTGTGTGGACTGCGCCGTCTGAGACCTGTTGTGTAGGGGGACTTGGGGAATCCACTAGTACCAATCAGAGACTGACGATAAAAAGGGGGTCCCGTGTACAGATGACAACGCCAGTTCACATTAAAGATACCGTAGTTGTTTACAGGGCAGTCCGGGGCTTGATTTAAAATCCTACACAAAACAATTGTGGATGTTGGTAAAATCAAGTCAAATCTAACCTATTGTGTAGTGTTTGGATAAAAGCGTGAGACTGGTAACTGGTATATCACAAACAGTAGTCAGCAATGAGTGCCTGTAAGCAGCAGATGAGCAATTATTGATTTGAGCATTTGTACTGTAGTTTTTCTTGGTTTTAAAGGTTTTTTTCTTTGTTCTTGTATCATAACTTTCAAGAACATACAAGTCAGCGAAATGTGTCCTGTATGATTGGGTTCATGTGGTTACTGGTTGGATCAATGAGACTTTGAATTGATAATAATAATAAAATTAAGAGTTAAAGATAATGAATTGTTAGAGATTGAGACACAGTAATATAAGATGATAATTTTATTGATCTCATCATGTGAGAAAATTAGCACGGTTATGTGATACAAATTTACCAAGTTACAAAGTAATTTCTATTTGAAATGTATTCAAATATGACTAGATTATGTACATATATATTTTGTTTGTGATATGTTATGAAATTGATTGTGACTAGAACAAATTTCCTTTTGAACAAATAAAGATTATCTTACCTTATAAAAAGGAGTGGTTGAGGGAGTGAAAAATAGAAAAATTCAATCGATTGTAGACAGTGCTGCTGTCACGTCACAAATTTCACATTCAAATAAATGTCCATTTTTTCACATAGAAAAATATATATGAATGTAGCTGGATAGGAGAAAATTTGTCATCACCTGTTTGCAACAGATAACTTGCACTTGCTTTGTTTGACGAATACATTAACTTTGTATATATATATATATATATATAATTGTTGTAACATTTTGACTCATTTCATGTCCTTTTCAGGGAGAGGCGATGGAGGCTGAGGAGATGGATGCAGCCTTTGCAGAAAATAATAATAATTCCGAGGCAACAACTTTAGACGCAGGGGGAGGCGAAGAATCTGAGCTCTTTGGCAGTCTGAAAGACCGTTTTTGGAAGAAACTGGAAATGGGATTATACGATGAGACTGTGTTTGACGGTGATATGTACTCAAAGGTCAAAGGGTCACGGCGGGCAGCTCATGCCGATGCAGCGACGAATATACAAAAGATGCAACATCAGCGACAAAATCAAAAGTCCCCATCGGCCCTTTCTCCTAAGATGGCCGGCAGAGGTTCGAGCAGATTCAAGCAGGAGTGTAGAGAGAGGGAAGGCGTCTCGACCTCCTCTTCCCTCACCCTCCTCTTCCTCGCCCTCCTCTGGGGATAATATATCTGTGAGGCCACCACACTTAGGAGGCGCCAGGAAAACTCGAAAGCGTTCAAGCGAGCCTTTTAGTGCCAGGGGATATATGTCTGCCAAACGGCTGCCGTCGAGGAGCAGAAACGTCCCAGTATATCGTCTGTGACTGTGGGAATAATTTCTTTACCACTTAGGGATTCAGTCGACTCCAATGATGAGCCACAATCAGTCGTCTCCAATGGTGAAACAGACCCGGTTGTCCCTAATGGCGAACCAGCAGAGGAAGACAGACAAGAAACGCCTGAAGATGCCCAACATATTGTTAACGTTCCCATAGATGATGATGGAGTTGTTCAGAGAAGTGAGTTTTTGTCATGATGTCAATATGGTTTTATTTGTATTTGTTTGTAGACTTCTTCTTGTTGCTTGTTTAGTCACGATTTGGGGGGGGGTTGTTATTTCAGGATATGCCCTTTTTGAAAAAATACATTTCAAAACTGTAATGACACTCATTTTTAAAAATGATATCTAATATATAAAGTATAAGACACAAACAAATATCAAGGAATACACCCCTTCTTGTATAACAAGCCCTGTAGGGCATGGGAAATGTACCATGATATATGTGTGTATGCTCTATATTATGAAACTTATTTAGAATGTCCTTTTTTTAAATTTGTATTTAGTTTTAATTGAATTTAGTTTTCTTTTCTAAAATCTATAAAAAAAAGGTATATTATATGTATATGAGTTGAATGAAAACATTTGTTCTTTTTTTTTTAGAAAAAGAGTTACTATGTATTTATATTAATATAGGTTTGTCGATGTATTTTGATTTTATCATATGAATTCCATCTCTTGCCGGTGTATAGAAGACCTCCATTTTACAAACTTAACAGCGGTTACGATGATGAGGCGGACAGTGTATTTAAGGCGGAGACGGAAACCAAAATGACAGTGACGTCAGAAACCTTGTTGACAGTAACAACTGATTGCAGGAGGTTAGACACTGACAACATAATACAGCCAGAGGAAATCATCAAACTGCAGAGTGGTAAGGAAATAAATATATTTTGCCCCGTCAGGTAAAGGCTGTGCAGATTTGGTGAAAATGGGGGGGGGGGAGCTGGAATTTATAATAATTTAAATCATGGAATGAATTTTATAATATTTTATTAATGATTAATATATTTATAATATTTTCAAAGTTTATTTAGATTGGTGTTTTGGTCCAGAATGGATTAATTTTGTTTTTCATTTATGATTAAAGAAAAATGTTTCTAAAGGAATTAGATTTGTGTTATGATAGTTTATGATAGAAATATTTTTTTTAAAAAGGCTCATGTATAAATAATTCAGAAGTTCGATTTAATGATCATGTTTCCATTTTACTCTACAGATGACAATTTTGCCAGATCCCAGATCACACGTGGAAGATCTTGCTTCGGCCGCTGCAGAGGGTCAAACGCTGTCATCCCCAGCAAGTGGAGCTTTTGAAACTTGCAGTAGTCCCGCCCAAAGATCCACGCTAGATACCTTGTCGGAAGCCATGGGTGCCGTGGAGAGATCTCACAGTGAAGAATGTCTCTGGGGCGGTGCTTGTAATAGGTCGGACTGCAAGTCAAACAGGCGGTGGAATATGAAGAACGGCAGAGGGCAACTTGAGGAAAAAGTCAGTAGCAGTTCGAATAGCGCTGCCACCACAAGTAATTCAGATGGTACCTCAACCGAAATGGAAGCAGCTCTACAACTGGCAGCACCTCCTCAGTTTACCGAACTGGAAGTGGTGTGAGTTCTGTCAGCCGCTGTCCAGTTCTAGAACAGAGTCTGATAACTCACACCTGGTCCGTCGCACAAGTTCTTCCACCGCCAACCGGGCCACCAAGAAGGCCAGCGCAGTCGTCCTCCACTGGCCAGCGTGAAAGGTCCCTCGTTTCTTCATCTCATTCACCAGCCTGTGATTCAGTTCCAGACAGAACAGCTTCCCAAAACCTCAAAAGAGATGTCGCTGGTGGCGGTGCTTTCACCACATGGATGCCCTGGCCCACCGAATGCATATGGATGCTATTGAAAGCCCTTCGTCCAACAGGGAGATGCATGTTAAAAATTCTAGAGATTCTCTTTCTGGCAGGAACACGATGCAGACTGTGGTCGGTGATAGTTTGTCGCACGGAAGTTCGAAACAGTCATGAACGACCTGGATTATTCAGTGATTCTTTCAGTTTTATGAGTGGGCATTCTTCAGTGAATCGGGCCATGCCTTCAACGGCTGGATTGTCAGAGGTGCCGTCTCTTAATCCCACAATCCCTTCTCCCTCGGGCAGTACGAATCTTAGCTCGCCTGGGAAGGAAAACTTCAGCACAAGAGCTTGGGGCAAAATGATCACAACAGCGTTGGACCTTCTGGACAAGATCGATTCGTTTCATCGATTGGTGGGAATCCGAATCAAGGCGGGAACCTGTTTCATCGTCATCAGAACAAACGCATGAAATTATGGATTTCATCAGTTCTACAGATAGCTGGTCACAACGAAAGAGAGGCGGAGAAAAACAGTCAACCTCTTGAAAAAATTCCTTCGCCTAATTCCAGAAAAGGTAGGTTGAGAAAAGTTAAAAATTAATTCTATAGATTGTTGTTACACTGTCGTGAACAGTTTTGGTGGCATCTTTTGTAAGAATTGTTTCACGTTTCTGGGTAAAAGTTAAAAATTGAAACTTGCGAACGCTGAAACAGTTATTAAAATATCCTTTCAAGCTATCGTACTGCACAGTGTAAGAGCAGAGTTTTTTTTGTCCTCTGTACTGTAAAAAGGGTCAAATAAGTCTCCTGATTGATACTTTTGGACACTTGAACTTGAAGGAAAAAAATGTGCATATATGGAATTTTTCATTGTTAGGATTTCATAGCTGCCAACTAGTATCATTTAAAAAAACTTATTTGGTACGTTTCATTTTAACTTTCAGTTTGTAAGTCTAGTCTGTATTTACCTTGAAAATTTCTGTATTGTATTTGAATGTTTTTACGGTAATAGTTGTTTCTAAAAATAAAGAAATCTGTAGTCGATGGCAGAGAATCAGAGAGATTGGTATAGTGTGCTGCATGCCTGCCTGAATTCGCAATCAGCAGACTTTTTGTTATTTTTACCATTAACGTTCAAGTTAAATTTATGATCAACATTTTCTGGAATATTACGGGCATCATGATGCAAGTTAGATCAGAGTGTGTTTTTCAATTTGAAAAGGTTGACAGCTATATGGTTTAGTTTTTGTTTTTCACTGTCAGTAGCTTAAGATGTTGTTTTATGACATCACAACGTTTCTTTACCTTATTTTCCCACCGTGAGAAGAATACAAACGTGTTAAAGGGTGTTTCAAAGTTGTAATTTCTCAGTCCATTTTATTTAGGAAATGAAATTGTACTGGGTTTTTCATCCTCTGGTTCTCTAAAGAAAATTGTGTTTGAGATTTGCCAAAGATAGTTAATATGATATCCTTATGAAATGTATATATTCTCTATCGTCTGTGTATTTTGTTGATGTTGTTTTGTTAGTTGATTTAAATACTTGTTTATAAGGTGGGTTGCCGTTGCTCAGCATAACAGGAGCATGAGTATAGAGTTTAATGTTAAAATCATAAAAATGTATTAAAATATATCAGTGTCTCTCTCTCTCTCTCTCTCTCTCTCTCTCTCTCTCTCTCTCTCTCTCTCTCTCTCTCTCTCTCTCTCTCTCTCTCTCTCTCTCTCTCTCTCTCTCTCTCTCTCCTCTCTCTCCCTCCCTCCCTCCCTCCCTCCCTCCCTCTCTCCCTCCCTCCCTCTCTCTCTCTCTCTCTCTCTCTCTTTATTTTTCTTTTCACAGGTGTTTTTCTCCCTTTTTCTGTCCATACACATAAGAAATTTATATTTCGTTCTCAAAAGTGTAGAAGTACAAGGTAACATTATTTTTTTACTGTGATGTTCTCTGACATAATGACATGAATTAAACAATTAGATCTTGTACCTCATCAAATAGAAAAGAGTTTAAAAAAAATAATCAGATGTTTTGTGAGTACAGTGTTTGGCATCATGCTGTTTGATGTTATCATTTATTTTTAATTTAGTACCATGGTTTATAAATATATGCTAGCCATTATAATATGTACAGTATTTTTGTAACCCTTTTTTTTCTGCTGTTTTTATCAGTATCAGACTTGGATCAACGTGTGTTAACTAACACGTGCGATGAGCTGGATGACATGGAAATACATGTAAAAAATTTTTTATATATATTTAAAATGGATTAATTTTTAAGGAAATTTGTTTTTTTTATTGGTTTGTTTTGAAATCTTTTAGTTTGTTTGGTTTCGTTTGTTTTAAAAATCATGCACTTAATAACTAAAGGGGACATTTTAAAATAATTTACAAGTGGCCAAATTAACATGTATTTGAATTTTGCATTATATTCTGATTTTGGATAATTTGTGTCAGTTGAAATGATTGGAAGTGAATTCAATTGGGTAGTTGTCTTCTAGCACAAATTAATTTAAATATAACTTCTCTTAAAATGAATGTTTAGGCCCTTTGTCTCACATACTAAACATACACAAGTAACTTATTAGAGGCAAAAGTTTCACAACAGAGTACTTTCGATGACGCTTTCTAAAAGCCCTTAGCCTGAAACTTACACTGGTCGGAAAGATTTGCAAAGACCTAATTTCTTAATGAAGGAGGAAATACAAAGAAACCTCACAAAATAAGAAAGAAATAGGCATGGACGGATGCTTGTTTAGGTTACTTCAACAAGGGAGATAACTGGAAATAAGGAATAGCATCATGTAGTGGGGTCCCTTCGATCATCTAATTAATATTCTGGAAAACGCTGTTTCACAAACTGAAAAGAAATTTGTGGTCTCATGAATTTCAGTGTTTTCGAGTCATATATATTTGAGTTTTTGATTTAACACCTTACGTTACAAATTACAGGTTTATTTGCACTGAAATTAATGCATTAATTTATATTTTTTTAAATGAATATAAAGTAAAAAGACTTTTATAAATATATCCTATAGATCGCATTTCTCTATTTCACTTGCAGTTTAGTAATATTTTAATATTTATTATATATATATATAAAATTATATTTTGATAATTTTCAATGTCATTTTGAACTGGGTTATATACAGCTTAAAATGCACGTATTCAAGGTACACTCATGTTTAGTAAGTGTTAGGTTTATTCCATTTATATTTCATCTTTTTGAAAAAATAAATCTCTTCAGGGAGAAGACCACAAAGACAAGACCTTAATCACCAATGGTAAGTCGTGTGGTTATTATGTTAAAAATGTGTGTTGTCACATTACGTTTTGCTGGTAGTTACTTTCTGCCTTTTTTCTTCGTTTAGTATAAATTGACTGTTCTGACATTGTATGATAGTCATTATGCGCCTAGAGCCGCACCCTTGAAGAGATGAGTGCGCAATGGAAATACATACATTATAATTGTTATTGTTATTATCATACTGAACTTTGTTGATAAAGAGCACCCATTTTGTGTGTTTATTATATGATTATCAGTCCGTTCAGGTTGTGTTGTAGTCTAAATTGAGTAACTGAGACATAATGATTGGATCAGATTTCTTTGTTAGAAAAATATGTTTTGTGTGGTGTAAATTTTTCATGCCCCATTATTTTTGCACCGCGTTAGGACAATTCAAACTGGCATATTTATAATTTTATATAATGATATCGTGATGGGTGTTATTGTGTATGAAACCTTTTCTTAGTATTGAAAACAAAAAGAGATGAAATTTAGCTTTGGTCTCATACTTAGGTTTGTTTTGTTGCTATTTGTTTGTTTTGGCAGTGGTGTTTGGCCCCAACTGTGTTTTTTCACTCATTAACTCTGACCACTATCACATTTAATTCTGGATTTAGACTCTTTCTAATTTTGGTACAACGAAAGTGGCAGATGGGGATGTTAGCGTAATGAAAAAATCTTAATTATACATCTTTTCTCTGTACTATAACAAGGTCAAGGGCTGTTATAACAATTGTCGTTGCCACTTCGCTAGATGTTCTTGATGTGAAAGTTGAATTTAAGAAGTAGGAAGGAATGAAAAACTTTAAACGAGTAATGTGCGTCTCATGAAGACCAGATTTATCAACATATGGTTGGTTCATGTCCAGTATAGGAAGCAGATTTATCAGCTTGTGATAGTCAAAGAGTTAAAGTGCCCTATTGTCTTACCGCTGCCTCTGAATTTATTGTGAGATATATATTATATTGTAAATATTGGATGAGATTAATTTCAGCGAATCAAAAATAAAATTACTGTTTCTGTACACGTTTCTTGACTTTTATTCTTGTAGCTGATCTCTTCCAAGCCGTCAACCTGAACAAAGGAGAGGTTGTAAGAAGAGCCATCAAACAGAGTGCAGATATGGCCCCCAAATTGATTTTGAGCAGCCCGACGGCAATGGTCTTACACTTCTCATGAGAGCTGTTCAAAAGAGTAAGTTTTTGGCCCTTGCGTTGCTCATTTGGGGTTCTTCCATCATTCCCCATGCCACCGACGTCTTCCATGCAGTTGAAGACTGCTCTGTAGTTTTTGTAAAAACAAATTTTGTTTTGTTTTTGTGTGATTGCTACATAGACATTATTTGTGTGGGACATTGGTGCTTCTGGTAGGTCCTACTTCTTCCCTATCACTCTTGCACTTATCTTTCATTTTAATCTTGCTGTTTCCTCTTAATTCACCCTGAGATCTCTGCAAATGGTGGACGGGGTAGACTTCAATTAAAACAAACAAACAAAGCCATCATCTGATTGAGGGTTTACTTTTAATAGCTGTTTTTACTTACACGCCTTATAAGATTGGCCAATTCTATCAACCATTTTTAAAAATAAAGTAATTAATTTTTTTGCTTAGCAGAAACCTTTGTTCATATTGATGATGTGTCTTTGTCTCTTATGTCATGTTTGTCTTTTTTTTCTTCTTTTTCCAGGTAGCATAGCCATAGTGGAGATGTTGATTGAAAATGGTGCCAACGTGAACGCCCAGCAAGCAATGGCACCACGCCCTCATGATGGCCGTAGAACAGGTCATTATTTTTTGTTTCTTTACTCCAACTTAAGGAAACAAAACAATTATCATACAGTAGTATCGATTTAAAAACACGTTGCCTAATAGCGTGATTTATTACGTATTTGACATATATACGTACACAGTCCTCACTGGGTCGGGAAAAAAAAGTGGGGATTTTCTACATCGGGTAAAATTTGGGAGAAAATGGTCTTGAAAAAAATAATACTCTTGAATTTTGCGAGCGTGTCGGGAAAATTACAATGGATGCAGAAGTTTTGCGATCAACTACTTTTTGTGTGTGCTTGGAGCCTTGCCTTAATCGCGAACGGCAGCGTCGCCTCTTGACCTGACAGGGGAACCTACTCCATGCAACCCATTGAGGGGAAGCTACTACAACATCATTTCATTGGCTGAATAGCCATTGGCCATTGTTGTAACCCGTATGGGACAGGGATGGGGATTTCCGGGTTTTTTGGCACAGAGGAGTTCCTCCGTGTTTTTGTCTCATTTTTGTACACACACAAGCACCAGCCGTCCAGGAAAACATAGGGTCTAAGTCTAATTAGGACGGATGTCCCAAAGAGAGAGAGAGTTGTTACGGTATCTTTTATCGCCGTTTAATGAGAGAGAGAGAGACAGATAGGAAAATGAAGGAGAGAGAGAGAGAGAGTAAAATTAGTAATACTGGTGTGGTAAGCCTAGAAATAGTAGTAGTGGTACCTGTAGTAGGTGTAGTACATCTACAATACCTTTAACATTCAAGATTTCAAGTTTAATCGTGCGCTTTTTGTTGTTGTTTTCTAGAATTATGCCTCATTTACAATTTTACGATTGGTTTTGCCTTTTTCAAATCGGTTGGTTAAAGCCCATACAGGCAGGACACTTCTGCTCCGTGCTTATAAGACACGCAATCTCTCTCTCTCTCTCTCTCTCTCTCTCTCTCTCTCTCTCTCTCTCTCTCTCTCTCTCTCTCTCTCTCTCTCTCTCTCTCTCTCTCTCTCTCTCTCTCTCTCTCTCTCTCTCTCACTCACTCACTCACTCACTCACTCACTCACTCACTCACTCACTCACACACACACACACATACATATAAATACACATTCTTACATAGGGTCTACAATGCAAGATTGATATTTAGCATCCTGATCAACGCAGGCACCTGTAGTATTGTGTTAATATTACCCTACATACAATAAATACACTCTTAGGTGGGTTACAATAATACATGAGTATTGATTTTTTTTCATGGTTGCATGTTATTACTTTAAGGCTAGTCACATATGCTGGGTAGAAAGTTTCGGGCTTGACTTGAATTAATGAAGTGAAGCTACTTTTATTTGAGCTTTTCTTTTAATATCCGAGACTCAATTCCAGCGTGGGTGGATAGTGGGTGCTACTGGTAGGTTCTTCATCTTTTTTTCCTCTTTTACCTAATCTTTAATCTTGCTGTTTACTTTCACCTAAGATCAATGTATATTATGTGAGAGGGGGTAAACTTCAATAAAACAAACAAACAAATCCAACTGACGTCCACACCCTTTGCGAATCACACCCGTAAAGGGAGACGGAGATAACTCACACAGGGTTGACATTTAAAAAAAACTAGTATTGTTTAGCTTGGATTAGGAGTTTTGATTCCAAGAGTGTTGCATTATAGGTAGCCATTGTTGAGGTAGATAGAGAGAGAGGGGGAGGGGGTGGCATACTTGAAGAGAACATTAGGGAATATTGTAGTTATAGTAAAATGTTCTAAGGGAAGTAAAGTGACTGCAAAGTTAAATGCCATGGAAGAAAGTGAGTAAGAAAACATGATAAATATGATGGAAATTAGTGACTGCGATAAAAGAGGATGAAGAGTGTTTGGTGAGAAGAGATGGATTTGAATGTAAAGAAATGAAGATAAAACGAAAAGAAGAGATGATTCACTTGTTTTCGTCTGTTCTTGGGTTGTTTTCTTTTATTGGGTTTGTGTGTGTGTGTGTGTGTGTTTTAATAATTATTTGGCTAGAGCCTATCAAAGGGAGGGAGGGGGCTCACTTTTTCAATAACTGCTATGGGATGTTACTTACACAACATGCACATGGCACGTGTGAAATTTTCACTCATGTTTTATAGAATCAGAGGATGAATACTCTGCAAGACTATAATGGCTTGATATACTTTTGAACAATAAACCCTTAGCTATATAGGTAGTTACCATACAGGACTCAAACTCCAAAACACTGTCTTGCCAGTCCAGCAATGTACTACTACAGATGATAATGATACAAATCTCTCTTGAATTTTGATTCTAAAAAGTTGGCATGTCTGATAACATTGAGTTTCTTTTTTATATTTCGGCCTCTTCTTTATATTTCTTGTACTTGTATTTAAATGCAATGCTCTTACGTAACACTAGTTTGAAATTTTAAAGGGAGCGATAAAGTTCAGGGTATTTTTTCAGAGCCTGTCCCCAACCCTGTATTAGTTATCTTCCCGCACTTCCGTTTCTTTTGTCCGTGTATAGGAGTCTTAAATTTTTTTATGGATCTTGAAATTTGAATCAAGATTTGAGTGGGGACCCTGTATGTAGAAATGTATGGCCATTGACTACTTAAAGCTTTGTACGCTTACAGCATGGTCTGCCTACCGGTACCAGCACACTTTTTTCAATCCGCCAAAGGATGTGTTGTTATGTCCCTTCTACAGTACTAATTTTACATTTTACTTGGAAGGAAAGCTTTCTGAAAATGAGGAAATCTCGCTTCCTGAAATGATGTGATAAAAGCCTCCTAAAAAAAAAAAATCCACCTCAGAAGAGAAAGACAGAGACATGCCATATTAAACCAAGATAGTCTTCATAATGCACTGCAACGAGTAATGTTTTGGTCTGACAAGTTGACATTGACAGTAACATGAGAGTCACATAATATAAACAAATAGAATAAAAGTGGTGTGTATACATGTATGCTAAAATGTGAAGCTTGTAAGTTTTCTATCATTAATTGATTTGCGTTAAAACAAATTCTAGTCGCACATTTTCAATAGTTTTTTGTTGTTGTATTTCCTACAGAGAGAAATTTGCGTTGTCGCCCTTTTGCTAAAGCATGGAGCCAACAGTAGTCTATTCACAGCTGGTAGCGACCAAGGTGAAACAGCTCTTATCAAGGTTTGTAGTTAGAGGTTAAGCTATTGTTGCTTATGTTTCCCTCTGGGATTTTTGTGTGTTAAAGTTTGTAGCTCGTCTTAAATGTGTTAAAGAAAGATAATTTCCAGGGTTTTACTTCAAGAGGCAGGCAGTCTTGGGTTCAAATCCTTTTAAAGCTAGGTCTAACATTGTGTTCCTGGGAAAGCCACTTAACACACATTTTCCACACTCGTTTTCCACCCTCTACCTGGGTGCTAACAGGTACAAGCACTAGTTTGGCTATAAAAAGCTGAGACAGACTAGCATCCTGTCCAGGATGTGATTATTATCACCTGTTCCACTTTGGCACTATAGAAACTGGGATACGGTCCGGCTCTATTAGCTGTGATGGACTTGAAGGAAGGCAGGTGGTAAGGTTAGTGGGTTCTCTGGTTTAGTGTGCGTTTCCTTCTTCCATTCACACTTTTCTTTTCCTTTAGTGATCATTTCTTGCTGTTGCTTTCCATTGAACTATGTTATCATTGGCGAGCACAACTGGTAGGGCCTTTTTTTTCCCTTTCACTCTTTCATCTTGCTGTTTCATCTTAATTCACTGTATGTAGTCAACAGTGGTTAGATTTCAATGAAGCAAATGAAAAAAAATTCTATAGACTTCTGTTGACAATATATAATAGTTGTGTAGTTGCTAGTCTTGTTTTCATTGACCTGAATTGATGGTTCAATTAAAACATCTTACAGGCCTAATCTGTCGAAGATTGTCTTCATTGTTATGACGGCTTCCCTTTTTCCAGGCTATACGAAGACAGAATAAGGACGCTGTTAGCCTTATGCTTCGAACCGGTGTCAACTTTTCATCGCCAGACTGCACAAATGTCTCTGCGTTGGAGGTGGCCGTTGAGCGGCGCAACCCCAGATTGAAGGGCTTGTCAGATCACACATTGAGAGGTGAATGTTCTTTTTATTTTAAAAAAAATGTAAAACTTCATTTTTATAGCATATGTATACTTTTTGCTAAAGTTTATCATATTATAGAGGACTTGATGCTCAACACAGCTAATAGACAGAAGTGCGCCCTGAGATCACTACTTATGGTGGAATTGAGATTTAATCTGATCAATCCATACACATTTTGTATTTCTTAAAGACAAGTTGCAGGGATGGGGATCTTTCAGGTTTTCAAGGATTTCCGGGATTTTTGGTATATCGAGCACTTCCGTGTCTTTGTGTCTCATTTTATACGCACACAAGCACCTCGTTTACTATTTTACTATTTTACACTTTTACAATTGGTCTTGCCTTTTTCAAGTGCAGGCGGGGCACATCTGCTCCGTGCTTACAAGAAAGATGCAATCTCATGAAAAATTAGTGGCTGCGATAAAAGAAGATGAAGAATATTTGGTGAGAAGAGGTGGTTTTGGTAGGATTTTAATTTTTTCTCCCTAATTGCCCTGTAAACAGCCAAGGGATCTTTAATGTGCACAGAATGAAAAAATATCCCTCTAGAATTTTGGTTCTCAACATTTGGCATATCTGATAGCATTGGGTTTTTATTTTTATTGCGGCCCTTTTCTTTATATTTCTTGTACATGTACTTAAATGCAATGCTCTTACGTAATATTATTTTGAATATTTGAAGGGGGTGATAAAGTTCAGGTTTTTATTTCCAGGGCTTGTCCCCATCCCTGAAGTTGTCATACGGTTAGCCAAGTTGTCTGAAGAAGGGACTCACTCCATGTTTAGGCAGGATAAAGGATTTGAAAAGCGAAGACCATACCACATGTTTGACTATTTGTAGTCTTTGTGTAAAACTTAATGTTATGTATTGTATGGTAGGATCATGATGGCCCAGAGGCAAGGCGAATGCCACTCAACCTTGACAAGCTGAATTGGCAAACCCACCCCCCTATTCCGAGTAGGTGGATTGACACCTAGTCCATCGGAGACGGACGATAATAAAGAGGTCCTGTTGGTAGATTACAACACGCCGTGTACGTTAAAGATCCATTGACTGCTTAGTGGACAGTTTCGGCAGAGATAAATATCCCCAAATAATCCGGAGATCAGCTTAGTTGTGGATGTTGGTAAAATCAAATCAAATTAGATCAAATATCGTATGCTGAATGAATCTCATTTGTGTAAAATTTAATAATGATCTGCATCCTTTGTTGATCTTTGAAAACGTAAAATTGAAGGCCTTTATGGAAATCATTATCATTTTAAATTACCATAAAACTTTGACGGTTTTGGTTCCTGTTTACTTCTACATATTATATGTATGTTAATGTGAAAATATGGGGGATCTGTCCGTTTGACATAATCTTATGGTTTGGATATAATGTTAAAATGAATTGATAGTTGATGCATTGAGACTTGTTGTTGCAAGCTATATATGGTAGAAAATATTGTTGACTTTGTAAGTCTTCGGAAGATTTTTTAAAAGTTTCAGAAAAGCATTTGCATTTCTTGGAATGCCACTTATTTGTTTATTTTGTTACTTCTTTCTCCAGGATGGTGGCCGCTTTTGAGGAGAGAGTGTCAGAAACTCTTCAAGACACAGCACAGCTTCTAGACAAGCTTTTCCCGGTGCAATGCTTCCCCCTAAGAGAGTCCCAGGCATTTACTGTCAGGTTCAATGGCAGTTTGCAGCCTTTGCCTATAGGTAAGATGAGACCCTGGCCTTGTCACAGTTAATGTTAGATACTGTGTCTTGTGGCTTATGGGCTGGACTAGTCGGCGGGGGCTGCTGGTAGATTCTCTTCCTTCCTTTCACTTTTTGCTGTGACGTCTCTTTCATCTTGCTGTTTCCTCTTCATTCACTCGAGATCACTGCATATGGGACGGATTAAAGTTCAATTAAGCGAGTAAGCTAGTCCTAATCCAATCACACTTTGTCGAGATGGGAATTTTCTGTTTAGTGATGTATAAGAATGTATTTGTGTGTGTGTGGTCATGTGTGTGTATATTTTGTTACAATTGTATCATGTACACATCTGTGATACACTTCAGCACTCGCTACTTAGAAGCAAGTGGATTTTGTAGTCTTCAGTGGGTGGTTGGTGTGAGCTACCGGTAGGTCCTACTTCTCTCCTTTCTCTCTTTCACCTAGCTTTTATGTTGCTGATTCCTCTAATTCACACTGAGATCTCTGCATATGGTGGACAGGGTAAATTTCAATCAGTCAGTTAGTGGTCTTCAGGCTTTTATGTTTTAGCTGACGGTTTTCTCAGGCCTCTTTCTGTCTCTTGATTTTAGACCCTGATAGAAGGTTGTAGTAGTCATGTTGTGGAATGATCAGTTATAGTATCCTTGCCTCACGCATCCCGTGTTGCTAAGTATATGTATACTCGTGCTTGCTAACATTACCTTTGTTTTTTCTTCTTTTATGCGTTTAGGTGAAGGTTTTCTCTTGTTTATAGC
This sequence comes from Doris montereyensis, assembly GCA_037039925.1. Classification (NCBI taxonomy): domain Eukaryota; kingdom Metazoa; phylum Mollusca; class Gastropoda; order Nudibranchia; family Dorididae; genus Doris; species Doris montereyensis. The sequence continues at coordinate 101,190 of JAXRKP010001274.1, read as the reverse complement.
CCATACCAAAATCAACGACAGGGGAGTCCGATGTCGGTTCCATGGCACCTGTCCCATTGCCTCCGTGTCTCTCAACGGTGTGGTCCAGTCTCCCCTCACCAAGGTAATCTTCCATTGTCTTTCATACATACTAATGATTACCATTTAAAATGGTTTGGTAATTTGCCTGTTTTTGTTTGTTTAGTTTTCATATTTCTTAAAAATAATTGTAAACTTACATTGCGGTAGCTGTAGTAGGATGCTGGTAATATGGTTAACCGGCTTTGTTGTCAGCATGTAAGATTCTCACTCAGAAATGCCTTGGCGCATTATATCGTCATTTACTATGATGATATAGACCATAGTATGAGGAGTGTTAAAATGAATCAGTTTCTTTTTAGCCTATGTCTGGCATACGCCAATAAGTTAGCACACTGACGATATAGTATGAAAACCCATCATTTACAAAGTATATAGACATTATTATGCACACATTTTTTTCCTTTTTATATTTTTAGGAAGTGAACTTTGTGACCTCTTGCCATCCCGTCATTTCTGGCTGCAATACTCTTGTGATAAACAAACATCCGGATTATCTCTCAAAGGTAAAGAGTGTAAAAGATTTTAATGTCGGGACTCATTTGACGATGTTTGAGTTAAATTATCGTCAGTTGTCCTGTCTCACCCTAAAGTTTTAAACATAGTCAGTCTAGTTAAAGTAAAGTTCTTTCAAGGCTGTTGCGGCCCAGAGGCGGAGCTTATCCCGGTTTCTATAGCGTGAAGCGAACAGATGGTGATGATCACCTCATGTCCAGGACACTAGTCTGACGCAGGTTTTTTACTCCCAAGATAGTGCACCTGGGTATAGTGGGGGAATTTCGTGTTAAGTGTCCTTCCCAAAGAACACAACGTCAGATCTAGTGCTTGTACCCGTTTGCACCTGGGTAGAGTGGGGAAAATGTGTGAAGTGTCTTTCTAGAAGAATATAGCGGCGAACCTAGCTTAGTTGGGATTGGACTCCAGGTCCGGCAGCCTAACCACTCGCCACCAATGCCATGCCAATGCCTCTACTAAATATTATATCTCTGTTGCAAGAGCACCAATATTGGTGAATAAAAAGATGGTGCTGTAATTTATTAGGTGATAAGACTTAGATGTAAAATTCTAAAAGTCATTTCTAGACTCGCCTTTATTTAGAATATTAAATATTTGTTGATTGTTGTGTCTTTCCCTCTTTCACCCGTAGGCAAAACTCTTGGTGTGCGCTTACCATGCTAGGCTTCTGGCCCGTGTGTGATTTCTCATGTCAGAGTTGTAAGGACAAGAATACAGAGAGCTCAAGACAGGATGAGGAATTTTTTCACGTCTGACAGTTGTTCAGTCTTCACAGATCTATCTGTGTTGTCGTATAGCGGATTTGATGTTTTTAAAGTGCTGACGAAAGTTTGTCGTTTGATCTGGCTGTCATCTTTAACGTAAATTTTTATTTTATTTTAAAACAAATTTGAGCCACGCATGTAGAAAAGTGTGAAAGTATAATTAATATTGTTACCATACACAAGCTTAAAGCCGAGGCATTATATGTATATGCTTTACAGCATCAAGACAAGACTTCAGGTATACTCTCAAGATCAGTGCGAGCTACCCTGTTACGGCTTAATTTATGTTCTTTCCTCATATGAGTTCAGGCCTTTGCCAATGCTATCATGTCTTTGAAGCAGGAACCGGTCTGCGGATCAAGGCATTATATTGAGGAGGAGGGAAAAGGAAGAAGACGTACCTTATTTATTGAGCCGGTCCCATGCCTGGTCAATGTCAGCTGCACTGTTAGCAGGCTCTGCATACTTCTTCCTTTAACCTCTTTTACACGTCTTTCATCTTGCTGTTTCCTCTTAATTCACCGCATATGATGGCTGGGGTGAAATTCAATGAAACCTATGACAAAGGTCATCACTTGCTGTTTATCTAACTCGTTGTATTTGATGGCAGGATGATGTTACCTTTGTAACTGACAGAAGTGCTGGCTGTGCGCAAATCCATAAAAGTGTGGGGTAGTCCATGAATGAATGCTGTGTGTGCTTTTCTTGTTATTATTATTATTAAGTCTTGGAAGGATCTTTGCGTGAAAGAGAATAATACTGAACATTGTTCTCTGCAGTTGTTTGAATTATTTGTTCTGCCATTTTTTATGGATTTGTTTTGAAGGTGGGTCTACATAGAGATCGTCATTGGTATTGCTGTCTTATGACAGACTTTTTTTTTGTTTGTTTTTTTTTTTGCCCAAGAAGAGATTTTTCATACACATGTACCTTGTTAAAAAAATTGTGTTTTGCTTGTGTTATCTTGCTTCACGTGATATTTTTAATACATTTATTATGATATAGAGATGGCTGTTTCTGTGACATTGGTTGTTTGATAAGAGAAGAAGAAAAAGAAGAGAGTAATAGATTCAACATTACAAAACCCTGTCTCTGTACCTATTTTGTGTGAATTCATGGTCAAAGCTCATAGACTGTGTTGGCATTTCTTTGTGATAAATTAAATCCCATAGCCTGCTAATTATATATATATATATATATATATATATATATATATATATATATATATATATATATATATATATATATATATATATATATATATATATATATATATATATATATATATTATATATATATATATATATATACATACATACATATATATATATATATCCCTGTTCAAATGATTTTCATATTATTGTGGTTTGAGTATTTATGCTATATTTTAAGTTAATTATTAGAGCAAAGCCATTATAACATGTGCATGTAGTAAATCTTTGTCTTGTTTTATTTGTGTTTTATATAAAAGTCCACTTGGTATGGAGAAGAGATCGGTCGTCGACGGGCATTGCTGGTAGATCTTGGGCTTACTTACTTCCTATTTATTCTTTGATTTATCTTGCATCTTGTTATTTCCTCTTAGTTCACCCTGAGACCACTGCATATATGGTCGATTGGTTAAATTTCAAGGAAACAAATATGAAACAAGTGTGAAGAAAGTCCTGAGCAAGTACTAAGGGTGGGCAGTTGGTAGATAGCGGTTCCACATTATGCGTAATCACAACTCTTCACAGGGAATGGAATTTGATTATTTTGGCCCTTCTGTCGGCCCAGCAACGAAATGGGTAGCTAGCTCTATTCTAACTCGACAAAAGTAAAGGCAGTTTGAAAAGCAATGGCAAACTATCATATTATGCCCTATTCCTAGAAAAATCAGGACTCCACTCCTGATTACCCTATGCCCAACCCGTTAGTACAGGACTTCCATTTTACAAAGACCCATGGACAGAAATGTCATGGCTCTATGTGTGGAAAGGACAAAATGATGATGGTTGATATCGACTAATGACAGCTACATCTATACTGTATACTGTATAAATTGATATGACTTGAGTGTCAGTGCATCTTTTGTACTCAACTGAAAGTTATCTTCACTACGACTGGTTTTTGAGTACTTCTGACAACCTGCGATTATTAAATGGACGGAAGGGAAGCTGTTGTACACCAAATCGTCATGACGTACAGATTGGACATCCACCGTTGTTTTTGTTTTGTTTTTATCAGGCATTGCATTCTCTTACTTTTTCCTTTACCCTTTTCGTCCAGTGTTTTATAGCTTGGTGTTTTTATCACTCAGTCCATGCTTCATAATCGTTCTTTCATTGTTGGCATGAATTGATGCATAAAGTCTAGTTAATACTTATATATTTATGTCTGCTCGATTTTCATTTGAACGTGCACACAGTTAATCTGTACTTAGTTTGCATGCTTATAGTAGAGAGAGTCTGAGAGGGAAATCCTTTTCCTTGTTCAACGTTGAGAGAATCAGTGCTGATGATGTGATTTACTGTTGGAGGTGTCTGTGTTTGGGTGACATACAATCAAATAGCCCTTTCTTGGTCCATGTGAGACAATGTGTAGTTTCTTCATCCACCTTTTGCGTGGGTGGTTGGCGAGAACTTATGGTAGGCCTTACTTCTTTCCTTTCACTGTTTTACATATATCTGTCACCTTGCTAATTCAACCTGAGATCAGTGATACAAATGGTGGACAGGTTAAATTTCCATGAAACTGAAACAATCATCCAGTTTTTGCAAACAGCACAGACTGTGGAGCCAAGTAGCAACTGTACTCTGTATAAATTTGGATTCCTCGCTTGTGCGGAAGGCTCAAATTTAGCGGACAATCTTCTTACTACTGGTTCAGTGTTGTTGATTTTATCCAATGACGGTCCTTGTGAAAGGTTGTCTCTGAATGTTTTTTTCCTCTAGAGCATTATTTAGAGACTTAGATAGACCCTAGAGTTATGAAGGATTTGAGGTTTGGTCATAGTGAGGGCTATGTGTTATGTGTCACCCAAATAGCTGGTGATTGGTGGGTGATGTTGACAATGAAAGAAGCAAACTATCTTTAAGTCCAATTTTGGATGTTTTAAGAAAATGATGATGCGCTTTTAATCTACTTTCACAGACATACGCAGTTTACAAGTGTCAAACGCTAGACCTAATAGGGATACACGGATTGCTCATGGTTATTGTATGGGTTTTTATTGGTTCCTGTGCCACGGGATCCCAACTAGACGAAGCATAAGGGCGTACTAATGTTAAGCATAAAGAAAGGTTTTATGAATTTTAGACATGCGGTTTGCGACTTTCACTGTCAATGTGTCACCTGATGATAGACACTGCTTTTATCATAACAGTACCTTTTTGCCCCTTCGCTGCCCAGGAGTCCTAATTATGCTAGCATAGCAGTGCCAAGGATAAACAGACGGTTTACCTTTGAAAGGCAAGCAGGTAGCAACATGCACAAACTGGCTTGTTGAATGGGCGGACACATGGCAGCGAAGGGGTTAATGGAATGACAGCCAGTCTTGAGTTCAGAATTGTTGAGATACAATACTTATAAATTGATCTAAATGTAATGCATGTCGTGTTTTTCTCTTTCAATGTATCATCCGGTGATAATTTTATCCTTCCCTTATTTGTTATCATGAATCAAATTATACTTATTCAGATAAACGAACGAAATGATTTGTCTGTTCAGATGTAATATAACACATAACTCTGTTTCCTTTTCTAAATTTGGTTCAGTTTCTGCATTTGCAGAATGAAGATAAATTGATTTACGTCTATCTTTATTATCGTGTCCTCATAACCTGGGAAAGGCCGCTCACACTTGCCTTAATTCAAAGCAAACATTGAGGACAAGTTTTGGGTACAAAATATTTACTACAAGAAAAAAATCTAAATGTAAATGCAAGTTTTTGTGTATGTGTGTAACGTTAATCAACATTTTTGAATTCTTCTATTCAATGGTTGGTTGTGGAGTTTTTTCTTTCATTTTCATTTTTGTTTGTTTTTTATTTGGGCTGTATTTGTTTCTTTGGTTCTTCTTTCATCCATACAAAGTGCACCTGAAACACCTAGGGTTATTTTCCATTATTTCTTTGGCTGTCTATGATATGATATAAGAGTCCTACATTCTCAAATTTTCGCATTGTCATTAATGTCATATCATTTAGAAAGTGGTGAGTGAGCTGATGAGCTTTATTGTTCACCTCTCCTCTACCTGTCTGTCTGTCTGTCTGTGAGTGGTAGCAGATCAATGATGCTATCTTGGGAAATGAGATCATTTGACTTTTTACGTCTCCTATGCTTTATACATTAACTTAAATAAGATCTTCTTCCGGAGGCTGTCTTGACAAAGAGGGCCGGCCATAATATAATAAACATCGAATCATGCTATTGCTAACCCCATGACGTTCTGCTGTATTTTCTTATACACACGTTAAATTTAAAAAAAAAAAGAATTTTAAAGTATTTTCATCGTTGTGAGTTGTCGATGTCTTCTTCCTTTTCTTAGGTTCCCCCTCATTCAAAGGTGCTTTGATTTTTTTTCTTTTTTGATCTAGCTTTACTTTAATTCTTTCAATCAAGTATTATTATATCATAATACAATATACATAATATAATGTATGTCTGACTATACGATGGATTGACTAATTGACTTCTATAAATGTAAACTCAGGAATGTTGTCCCTTGCCGCCATGCTCAAGCTCATAGTGCTGGTTTTTTGCTTTTTGTTTGTTTGACCTTTTTTTAAAATATATTATATATAAACCTTTATTTTGTATATGATATAAATATATATATCAAACCTGAATAATGGCATTTGGCACCGATTATGGCTTTATTATCTACAACACCACCGTTCAGTGTGTATGTACACATATATATATATATCGTTGAAAGTGTCTAAACACGCAAGTCTGCACGACAAAAATTTTCAGGGGAGGCGAAAATGCCGTAATAAATTTTCGAAATAGAGTCGCAAGCACTTTGTTTGTTTAGTTTTTTGAGGATTACAATTTAATAGCTACTTGAGTCTTTAGAATGAAGTAAAAAAAAAAAAGAAAGAAGAAAATCAGTTGTGCACAGAATGGATGTACACAATTAAGAGTTAAAGTCCGTTTCTTGACTTATGTTGAGGTTTGAGTTTCAAGGCGGAAAGAAAAAAGAAGAAATGTGTGTTTTGATCATGCGCGTCATTGGAGCCTTTCTGTTTCATCAAGGCCTCCAATATTTATTAAAATACCGAAAGTAGCGTGCATTTGATCATTTGAAGGACAAGTCCCTTATAATTATAATATGTCATATATATGTATCATAGACTTAAGCGTTTAGACAATTTCACGGATGATGTACACCATCTACCTACCAGTGCTACTCACCGCCTTACACGGTGACACCAGGGATAGGGGAAGGCGTGTATTCCAAGCCTTTTTAAAATTATTAAATATATTTTTAAAAAATTAAAACCGCACAATTTCAATGACTTAATAAGCTTCTAGTGTGACTGTAGTGTAAGGGTACTTGAAGAATGTTGGAAGCGTAGGTTGTCAATGGTGTTGGCCAAGCCAATTGACTACAGTAGACTACAGCCATGGAATGTTGTATTTTCATGTTGCTGTTGTTTTTTCCGTCAGTTGTAGAGTTGTAATATCATAATATCTATCATTGTACCACAGACAAGCACCTTTAACTTATGACTTTAAAATAATAGTATAAACAAAGTTGAAAGCCTTGCTTTGGATGTTTTTTCATGATTTATTGTTGTTGGTTAAATCAATTACATCCAAAATGTTTGTGTAAGGGTATAGCTAGTAGTAGAAACAAAATATTAGACTTAACAAGCTAGACAACAGTTAAAAAGACGCTTGCTACTTTTTTTGTGTCTCTATTGATAATTTGTATGTCAAAGCACTCGACAAACTATTTCAAACTTTCAACAACAAATTTATCTATTTTTTTTTGAGTACTACTGCACGTCAGGCTTCAGAGTTTTTGTGTGCTAATATTACTTACTGGAAGGGGGCTGGTGTGTATAATATAGAAGATAGAATTGAAAAGACTGTTCTTATTGACACTGAGGTATTTTTTTCTCTCTTTTGAGTACTGCATAGGGAGTACCTAAAACTGGTCAACCTTTGTTTATAATTACTAATTTCTTACTGGGAAGGGTGTGTGCATAACCTGAAAGATTGAACGGAAAGCTCTGTGCTTGATGATACAGAATAGAGTAGCTTTTCTTCTCACATTTACCTGTGTTTTTAGGTTTATTCAATTTGTCTATGGATGCCATATTTGTATTATATATTTATATACAGTGGAACCTCTTTGAAGTTGAAGTCAACTCACTTAAAAAGGAAATTCCCGGTAAAAGTCTCAACTGTTTTCATTGATCCAGTTGTTTCATGGATTACATCCCTCGGAATAGGGTTAATTAGTTTAATGTCAACTGCGTTATAAGTTAAAAACACTTTCCCCCCCCCGGTCCTAAGGTGTTGACTTTAACTTTAAGCAAGTTCCACTGTTGTCATGTACCAATGAAGAAGGAAAAACAGAATGAAACAGCTTGTTGTTTCAAACCAATGGATTTAAATATAATAAATAGACAAAGATAGACATGTGTGTAAACCAGTATATTATTATTATTATTATTATTATTATTATTATTATGATTAACATTTATTGTATGTAAATTTCTGTCTTTGTCCAAAGCTGGCCAAAGAAATCCCCCTCCCCCTCATCCCACCGCCTCGTCTATTTTGTGTGGTTGGAATAACTGGCAACACGGTGATAGTGATGGTGATAGCTTTGTGGCAGATGTGTGTGTCTGTGTGTGTGTGTGTCAGTAAATGACTTGCCTGCACAAGCTTTGGTGGGTAGAAGAAGAAGGAATCCATTGCCATTTCATTTCATATTGCCTCCTGCGATGTAGATATTACATGTATTATTATTATCATTATTATTCATATTAGCCTCACTAACTTTCCTCTAAGCCATTGTAGTAATATTCCATCACTCATGCCATTGGAAATGTGAGCCAGAGGTCCATTTATAAAAGAAAATGTCATTATATTGTCATATTCTCACATTATTATATTATGTATATATCACACATTGTGTAGCCGAATAGCCGCTGTGTTAGTCACAGAAAACTTTGGATTGATAATGAAGAAAATAGAAGCCATGCCTTCTGCAGTATTTTATTAACATTATTATGTCTGCATTTTAACATTGTTGTCATGGTGTTACTTGTGAAAGGCTTGACTCTTACCAAATTGTCTTTTTTTTGCTTTGGAGGTATCTTCTTAGGTGTTTGAGCGCGTAAAAAATCAGAAGAGACATTGAAATGAATGTTGACTTTACACTTTCTTCATTTTTCCTTAAATCTTCTAGTTTTGACACAGTTGTTTTTCATCTTTTCACGCATGAATTCATTACAAAGAACTATTTTTGATAACCTGTTTCAATCAAGCATCAATATTTCTGTTCAAGGTGTTTTCATCTTTAAATGTCTGTCATCATGCTCTAATCAAGCTTGAAATTGAAGTGTATGGGCTGTTGACGTACGCTGCTGGTAGGTCCTACTTCTTTTTCTTTTTCTTTCATTCACTCTTTCACACGTCTTTCATCTTGCTGTTTCCTCTCAATTCTTGATGGTAGTCGGGTTGTTAAATCCATTGAAGTGTATACGTATATGAATGCTTTCCTACATGCGTTGTTATAATACAATGACCTTCAGCATTGCACATGTACTTTTCTAATAGTAGCTCTATTTGCTTCATATAGATAGACCCGCATTCTCGTTCTCGTGCTCATTGCATTTATTTATTTATTTATAGTTTTCTAACACGCCCTTGTTCGGCTCTTCTTCTTACTACAAACGATGTATCCTCAGAGTGGAGTCGATTTCATACAAGATTTTTTCCCTATTAAAAAAAAACACTTGGGGGAAAACTTGAAAATCATTTATTTATTACAAAAATTATTATGAGTTGAAAATCCCCGACGTGGCATAATTTATAATTAATTTATGGTCAGTTTTTTTTTGTGTTTGTGGTTTGCATGTCATTGGGTTTTTTTTTTTTTCCTGCCTCATCCCCTTCCCCACCCCATACTTTAATGTATGCGAGTGTGACACCAGTTTCTTTCAGCCATCTTTTATCTCATAGTATTTTCACTGTCTTGGTAACATTACTATGAATCTATGAATAAAAGCATTCTGTGGAATTATTATTATTATTATTGCTTTGCCGTTGTTGTATGATGAAATTGTGAGCGTAGTAACTAGTAGTAGTAGTAGAGTAGGTGAGTGTGGATCACTTGGTTGACACTACTGGTAGGTCTTACTTTTTCCTTTCACTTTCACTCTTTTATCTTACTCTTTCCTCTTAATTCGTCCAAATCTTCCTATTTTCACTTGCTGTTTGAGTGCAAACGCAGTGGTTTTAGTTTCCCTTTTTTTACTGAGCGTTGTAGCTGAACCGTAGTGTTGTGTGGTAATCACAAGGACACTGGTTCAAGCCCCACGTCACAAGATCTTAAAATAACAGCACAGTGAGATGTTGCGATTTCAAATTCTTTGGTGCACAATTTTGTTCCAATGTTATTATTCTCGGCTTTATATTTGAATTTGAATTTTACAACACAATTCACATATGGGTGAAGAATTTGCAATCATGAGCTTGATTTTGAGAAAACAAAAGGTGTAATTTTTCGACCAGGGCTACAAACAAGGTCAAGACCATGGTTGAAAGTTTGCCGGCGTTTTTAGAAAAAAAATCCTGTCCCGCCAGCAAATGTCCTTTGTCACCGACAAAATATTTTCATAATGCCGGAAAAACTGTCGATACAAAATTTCAATCTGTCTTCATCTATGTCAAATAGGTAAAAAGGAAGCAATCGTCCTTGATGGGATTCTTTTCAAAGAAGTAAGAAGCACAGAACTTAATAGGCACAATTTAATGACGAGGGAGGGAGGCATTGACTGTGATAGGACACTTTCCCCCTACTACTACTTATATATATATGTTGGATTTATTAAACACTGGCTAGTTGCCCTAGACTACATTAAGTTCATTATTATTATATATTGGCTGACGTTCCAACATCCAAACCAGGCAACTGAGAACAGAATTGCTACAATACTACAATCATCAGATAGGTCAGAATAATGCAAATGGTTAGATATCAAGCATTTATTTGTGTTGCTAGGTTTAGTAATATGTGTGTGAGTGAGTGTGTATTGTGTGTGGTTTTGGGTTTCATACGTGGCTGGACTGTTGCAGGTTTTTTGTACCTGGCAGTCTACTCTTTCAGGTAAAATGTCTCTTGCCATGCCAACTTTCAACCATGGTCAAAACACACACAGCGCCTTCATTTTTGAGATGTGGTCATTGGTCAAACGTGTGTCGTGTGTCTCAAATAGAAGGCACTTCCATTGCAATACAGTTGTGGCTAGATAAACACACTCACTACATCAAAGCACACTGCATAAACACATGCCTACATCTGCTGACCTAATGTTTACTATATAACAGTGTGTAAACACAATTGACAGAATGCAGCTTCATACTCATACCTATCCATGAATTATTTGCCTCAAAGCAAGTCTTTTGTTGTGTTGTTAATGTCAGTGATATTTTTGTCAGATACGAGAACAGATAACACACTGTAGCTTGAGCAATATTAGTTAGTAGAACAAATATGTTACTCTTCTTCTATCATGGCTATGTCTTCGTTAAATCGTTGTCTATCCGAGCACTACTAAGATGAAGGTATCAGTCTTATGTCATGTCTAGCCTACACTATCTCGTCCTCTCGTTTACGAGTCTCCGAGATTTCCCTACGACTAAAGACTCAGAGAGTAAACTGACTGTTCAAACTTTATGATGTGGATCGCAAATTTATTGATCGTTGATCTGAAACACATTTTAATGCATAGAATTGAGACAATAGACTGCAATGTGATTGGCTGCGGTAATGAAAGGAGAATACACGTTGTAGAGGACAGTTGACATACATACGCGGCCCAGATAATACGTGGTATGCAATGCATAAAAGCACGCTTTTGCTGGTAGCCAAGCGTGCTGTACATTTATCCAGTGACTAGTGGAAATTGGTAAGATGAAGCCACTGCTTGTGTGCATAGTTAGCTCGGTTAGTAGCACGCATTATTTTCATGGCGAGGTGATGGGTGCTGACTCGGAGGTCGCAGGTTCAATTCACATGGTGGTCAAGATTTTGTCTTGTCTATTCTTTTTATTTGTCTTGTCTTTGTTCCTTGGGGGCTTTAATATCACTTAATGTCATTTTTTCACTTTCAACATGCCCCTTGCCTCACTATTTGTACTTTCTGATTGACGGGGCAATAAATTTAGACAACATACAACACATAAAACAGATACAATCTTTTTACAAATGATACGAGTCAATGTTTAGATAGTGTGAATTAAAATTTATTTTTTACATGAAATGTGATGAATGAAGGGCGTGAGTGGTCACATCACAAACAATCGTCCATGGACTCAATGTAACACATGACATGATCATCCTAAACACATCCATGAGGAATGGGGGGGAAAAAGAAGAAAAAGAAAGAAAAATCCACTTATAAGATCCCTTCTTTCTTTAAGAGCGTGTACATTTTCTTGTTGATGATGTTACCCTGAGAGTCCTCGTATTCCTCCTGTGAAAGAATAATAATAATAAACAAAACAATGAAGGAAATCAAGGTTTTGGAAGCAATTCATCAATAAAATATGTTGGATTGGAGAAACAGGGTGACCATGTTTCAATCAACCTCTGAGCTTCTACTGTGCACTCTCTTTTTCAAAAGATATTTTCTCACAAAACTGAAAGATGCCTTCAGAATAAGTAGAAAGCATTTTTAATGAAGCAAACAATATTAAAAATATAGACACAAAAACAATAACCCCACCCCCCCAAAAAAAATAAAATCAAAGAATTCTTTAAAACAAAAGGAGAAGAAAAAGGAAAAGGATAACTGGCGGATATTGCATGCCATTCATGATTAAAATTTAAAACAAAAATAATTTACCCACATCCATAACTAAGGTGATCTCAGAGGTTTTGGTAATATTTATATTTTGCCTACAGCTAACGGATTTGATTTGATCAAGACCCACATCCACAACTAAGGTGACACCTTGCCTTTGGATTACTGAGCCCCCTTGCTATATGTGACGCTGCTAGTAGCTAAGTAAGTGGAGAGTCGGACTACCAATAACGAGACATGGATTTAATTTCCAATCTAGGTAACTTTTTTTATAGCCCTCTTGTAAACCTCACCGCAGCGAATTGGGTAGCTAGATCTATTCAGACTTGGCAAAAGCAGTGGCATATATGAAAGGCAGTGGCAAATTATCACAAAGTGTCGTGTGCCTAGAAAAAGCAAACGGTGGCGAGGTCACTACTTTTGGTCTAATCTGTTGACAAAAATTTCAGCTGCTCGGCAACAGCTTAGCTCAGCTCAAGGCTTTTGGTTTGCTGGCTTGCACGTACCTTAAAACCAAGCTATTGATGCTACAAAATAACAGCGGCTGGTCATTTACTAAAGCTTAAATGTATAATATCCTCACAATGTGACACAATTCCTAATGCGTTTCACAAGCAAGAGAACTCTCTCTCTTTTTCTCTCCCAGGAAAAAATAAACCCCCAAATAATAACGGATGAAAATGTCCACTCTTACCTCGGTATCAGCCTTCCATCTTTCTGCTTCTTTCCCTGATTTTATTCTGTCCACACTGAAAGAGGAAAAAGGGGAAAAATAATCAAAACAAATGAACTCTTGTACGTGAAATATAAAAAAAGAAAAGGCCTCTCCCGCTTCATTCCATTATGGCATTTTTTTTTTTTTTGGGACAGTGGTTTATTGGTTAGGCTGCCAGACTTGACTTGGGGATCATCAGAATTTTGGGTCCAAATCCTGGCAGTGCAATAATTCTCCATGCAAGCTTCAATTTGGGCAGTTGAATACAACCCCCCCCCCCCAAACAAACCCAACAATAAACGAACAAACAGCAACTCCAAAATAGACTAAAAATAGAGAAAACAACCTATTCTTTAATGCTATTCAGGGGCAATGGCAGAAAGAACATAAATAAATGTACTAGACTGACCACCAAAATAACATTTTCTGACAATTCTTAACTTTCAAATGTTATCTTGTACATGTTATCAGAAACCAAAAATTGGTCAGAGATTCTGTATACTCACATGCTAGAGCATCCTCAATGGACGTGACATTGGCAAAATGGGCTGTGTTGGGAATGCCCAGACACCTCATGCCCAAAGCGTGACGGGATTCCTATGAGAAGAGAAACAAAATGTTCAAAGTGATATTATAACAAATCGCCATTGGACAGAAACTTATAAGATTTTGAATTCTTCATTTAAATTTAAATTTACCCCGTCCGCCATATTCAGCTGTCTAGACAAGACAAGTGAATGAATAAAAGGAAAGAAGTTGGACCTACTGTAGCAACCGCCTGTGAATTTAAAGAAAATAGTAAAATGATAGATAAGACAAATGAGAGAACCGCCTCCTCAAAACTAACAGAGGAACCTCTTTACCTCTGTCTTCCAAATGGGGGGGGGGGGGAGGGAGTGAGAGAGAGAGAAAGTAATTGAGTGAAGGGGGAGAGAGAGAGAGAGAGAGAGAGAGAGATACGACAAGGAGATGGGAGGGGAGACGAGAGACAGAGGTAGGGAGACACAGAGAGGCAGAGACAGAGAGAGGTAAGCAGACCAAGACAGAGGAAAAATTGCGATACTTATACTGATAGGTAACCATTTTTTTCTTTTCCCGATGTATAAAGAAATTCATCTAAGAAACAAGAGAAAGTCCAAAATTTAAATTTCCACCCATTGCTCAGTCTCAACCATAGTGTATATTGTAACACAATGCTGATTGCTTAAAAGACGGATGGTCTAAATATAAGGAAGGGGAGGGGGGGGAATTATGTACCCCCTCCCCCCACAGTGATTAGCAACTGAAAACAAATCCCTTGAAAAAAAAAAAAAAACTAGTTTGTTATCTAGACAGCATTTAACTCATAAGGGATTTTCTCTCTGCTGCCCAAATCTAAGATCATCAGTAGCATGCAATTGGCCCATGTGATTCAAACTTACCGTAAAATGTCTTTGAAAGGCTTTGGACCTCTGTAGGCGTAGTTGCCACAAATTTCACATGTGTAGGTCAAATTGAGTCCATGAAGCTTGTACAGCCAGTAGGGGATGGGCTGTGGAAACACACATCATGCATGGAAACATGAGGAGTAAGGCAAGGAAGTCACTGATATAGTAAATACTAACCATAAACATTAAATATTAATTGTAATGATGGTGAGACTTTAACCCTTTTTCAGGGTATAGGCCCAGATAGAACAAATGAAGACTTTTCTGTTCTCTGCTAGAATAATAGCAATACTAAAAATAATGACAATACTAATAACAGTCAGTCATCATAATCATTCATTGCTTATCCTGATAGGACTCACTTCCTGAATCTTCACACGAAAGTCATCACAGTTTGCAGCCAACCTTCCAGCCTCCATTACTGTCATGTCCAACCGTCTGTGATATTATCTTGTTCCCATCTGCGTGTTGGTCTTCCTCTCTTTCTTTGCCCTCTATTTTTGCTTCTAATATTTGTTTTCCCCATTGTTTCATGTACATGTGTGGGCAGATTTCGTCCTGTCGCATTGAGCCAAATTTCTATACCTGCAATAAATTTTCTCTCTCACTCTGTCTCGAAGGCAGGTGTGGTGAGAAAGGGAATAGCATGACATCACAGTAAATTTGTCAGCTTTTAAATATAATCAAATGCAGGTCTGGCAACAAAACTGCAAGGCTGCGGCTGCCTTAAAAACTGATGTCTGCACGTAGGTGAATGGGTCACTTGTAAAGACGTCACCGTGTCCTGGATCACCTCCAAACAAACCACAACAGGCCTGCACAACTCGGATTCCAATCCACATCTCCACAATCTGGAGTTCACAGTTCACTTGTTTACCACTATATCAGAATTTCTGAATAGTAATGAAAACAAAGGACAAAATAAATACACAATATTTCTGTTCTGAACACTGACCTTTCCATCCCAGCCCAAGGGCAAATCTTTAGGGTTGTAAGGGACTTCATCGCCATCCTCGTCCAGAGTCGGATTCCTCAAACCTCTCCTCGTCTGACTCTTCTCTCTCTTCCCCAGTTTGGGCCTGTTTTCGCTGAACGTTATCTCTGGTTGCTGAGCGTTGCTCACTCAACAGCTCGGCAAATCTGTAGACCTGGGCCTCCAAGAACGCAATGTCTCGCTGCTTTTCAGTATCTCTGAGGAGAGGAGGTACAAAAAGAAAATTATACTATAATGGAAGTGTAACTTTGGTGGCTAGGCTGCCAGACTTGGGATCATGACGTCCCGGGTTTGAGAATCCTAGTAAAGCTAGATTCGACGTTGTGTTCCTTGGGAAAGACAGAAGGTGATCATTATCACTTGTTCCACTTCGCACCATGGAAACCAGGATGTGTCTCAGCTCCATGGGCCATAATGGCCTTGAAGGAACTTTACTTTTAAGTCTTTTACACTATTAGAACAAGTACAGAATGTTTAAGGATGAATGTGGACATTGTCAAAAAATGCTAGGAATAATATATCATCTACATAAATGTTTTCAAGATGTATTGAGCCATATCCAATATGGATACCAGTTTCAGTTCGGGAGTAAAAACTTGTGACAGATCAGTGTCCTGTGTGAGAACTGATGTACTATCACATGTTCCTCTTTACCCTATAGAAACTGAAATATGCTCCTGATCTAAAGGCCATAACAGTCATAAAGGAGCTTTACTACTACTTCTATAACTACTACTAACAGAGAAAATACTATGACGTAATTCTATTTATAGTAGGATTAAATAAAAATAACGTAAGTTAAACACACCACAAGCAAAAATTTTCCCAGCAGCTTAGCGTATTCCCCTGGACAGGCAACGGTATTTTATCTGAAATTTTATCAATATGATGGTAAATCTAACCATGTATGTTTGTGAATTGGAGATATTCTTAAACTTCATCAGAGGCCCGAGACGGTTCCAGCACTTACTTGCTTTTCGCCACTTTCCCAGCTTTCCCTGGTTTAGATTTAGCGAACAGCATGGGATCTAGCTGGTCAAGGTTCTTTCCTTGTGCTGAACAGACGCTGGGCTCTTTTCTTTCAGGGTTCTGAGAGAAATAAATCAATGGGAAATTCAGTAAATTTCAAAAGAAAATTGTAGACGATTGTGTGTTAAAACACTTGGTCTTCTTTTCAGAAAAAACATAATTACAAAGATTTAGTTGAATGTTTCATTGAAATTTACTCCATCCACAGTGATCTCAAGGTCAGTCAATAGGAAAGAGCAAGGTGAAAGAGGGAAAAGAAAGAAGCAGCACCTACAAATGTGCCAACAGTCCAGGAGAATTAGTGAGACGTTATTGATGCCTTCTTGTAGTAATAATGGCAGCAAAATCCATTTGTCTGATTTTTCAATGTGGCCCACAACGGTTGTTCTAAATGGACATTGTGCGCTGCGAGACAATATCAAGAATCAGAAGCAAAAACGTCCCCGCGTAACACTCACCCTCCACATTTGACACCAAGGGCCATAAGAGCAGACTTGAGACGATCGAGACCAAGGGAAGCTAACTCCTGCAAATGAAACAAAGCAATATATTGTTAGAAGAGCGGTTTAAGATCTATCTCATTGGACAAGGTAGCCAGAGTTATGTTTCATGTAAATTAAACCTGTCACACAATTGCGGTGATCTCAGGGTGTGAATTATGAGGAATCAGTAAGATGAAAGATAAGTGAAAGAGGGCAATAGTAAAGGAGTAGGACCTCCCAGCAGAGCCGGCCATCCGCCCATGTAATTGGGGCTCTTACAAGTTACACGGATATCAATGTGACTATAATACAACTCCAGGTACGAAGAAAAACAAAGAAGATAGAATCATAAACAATATCAAACTGACATCCACCCCCCCCCCTCCCAACCAATAGCACACGTCGACCGGCCATATGAAATGGGACAAATCTTTCTCAGGACCTGCTCCTCCCCTTAACATATAATATGTAAATTTTTTTTAAAAGTAACCATCATCTAGAAATTTCTCGAAATAAAAAGACTAGAGAAAACAAACACAAAATATATGAAATGGGACAAATCTTTCTCAGGACCTGCTCCTCCCCTTAACATATCATAATATGTGAATTTAAAAAAAAAGGAACCATCATCTAGAAATTTCTCGAAATAAAAAGACTAGAGAAAACAAACACAAAAAACAAGCAAAACAATCAATTTCATTCTCACCCATTTTCAGACAAACATATATAATAAGAAAATTTAAAATAAATCTCTGTAAACAGATAAATAAACTAAATCATCAATTAAAACATGAGAAATAGGCCATTTCTTACTTCCCAAGAGGAGAATGCTGAGAGGTCAAGATGGGCCCCTGAATGGGTCAAAGCTCCGGTCGCCTCTTTCTATCAGAAGCAGAAAAAAACAACAAAAAAACACAAACATATATATCATTACGTAAAATTGACAGGATATGTAATAATGCATAATAATATATACTGTATACTGTGCCCTTAATTTACATAATACTCACCATTTAGTAAACGAAATACATTGACACAGCATTTGACTTAAAATGATAAATCAATATTGTTTTGACATCTCAAAATCAATGAACTCAACCTTATTCCTAGCGCTAGTCTAGCTCAAAATTCTATGGTTTTGCTTTACTTTTCCATTTATTTTTATTCATCATCACTGCTGTTTCACAAATCAATGTCGTTATTGGTTAGGGCTGCACATGTGCAAACCCACAGGAATCCTATTGTATCCATCCTATGAGTCAATATGAAAGTTTTGTGTGAGATGTAGTTCCCAGCTAAATATTTTATCATAACTCAAATACTTCTTTTCCTGCAGAACTCCAGTCTCCACTGTAAATGCATGAACATCCAATTGTAAAGTTAACTTAGATATTTCTTATTTAAATGCATGAACATCCAATTGTAAAGTTAACTTAGATATTTCTTATTTAAATGCATGGACATTTTATTGTTAGAACTAAATTAGTCTCTAGTATAAAAAGTTGCCACATTCTAAAGTCAAGCTAACTTACAGGCCAGCCTGGAAACATGCCTTCAGTCCAGATCTTGTCAAACTCTGACTGAACTTGCTCCACTTCCTGCAAGAGAAATGAAAATTCAGTCAAAGACATAAATGTTACAGCACAATATATTTTTGATAAAACATGTCTTGAGACTTTCATGCTACTCTGACAATATATTTTTCTGTTGGTAAAGTAAGTTCCATACTCATATACATGTATAAAGTAAGTCCATACTCATATACATGTATAAAGTAAGTTCCATACTCATATACATGTATAAAGTAAGTTCCATACTCATATACATGTATAAAGTAAGTTCCATACTACTCATATAAAGTAAGTTCCATATAAAGTAAGTTCCATACTCATATACATGTATAAAGTAAGTTCCATACTCATATACATGTATAAAGTAAGTTCCATACTCATATACATTCCATACTCATATACATGTATAAAGTAAGTTCCATACTCATATACATGTATAAAGTAAGTTCCATACTCATATACATGTATAAAGTAAGTTCCATACTCATATACATGTATAAAGTAAGTTCCATACTCATGATACATGTATAAAGTAAGTTCCATACTCATATACATGTATAAAGTAAGTTCCATACTCATATATGTGTATAAAGTAAGTCCCATACTCATATACATGTATAAAGTAAGTTCCATACTCATATATGTGTATAAAGTAAGTCCCATACTCATATACATGTATAAAGTAAGTCCCATACTCATATACATGTATAAAGTAAGTTCCATACTCATATACATGTATAAAGTAAGTTCCATACTCATATACATGTATAAAGTAAGTTCCATACTCATATACATGTATAAAGTAAGTTCCATACTCATATACATGTATAAAGTAAGTTCCATATCTCATATACATGTATAAAGTAAGTCCATACTCATATACATGTATAAAGTAAGTTCCATACTCATATACATGTATAAAGTAAGTTCCATACTCATATACATGTATAAAGTAAGTTCCATACTCATATACATGTATAAAGTAAGTTTCATACTCATATACATGTATAAAGTAAGTTCCATACTCTGATACATGTATAAAGTAAATTCCATATATACATGTATAAAGTAAGTTTCATACACATATACATGTATAAAGTAAGTTCCATACTCATATACATGTACAAAGTAAGTTCCATACTCATATACATGTATAAAGTAAGATTCATACTCATATACATGTATAAAGTAAGTTCCATACTCTGATACATGTATAAAGTAAGTTCCATACTCTGATACATGTATAAAGTAAGTTCCATACTCTGATACATGTATAAAGTAAGTTCTATACTCTGATACATGTGTAAAGTGAGTCCCATACTCAGAGATGAGTGTAAGGTAAAGAGGAGTAGAATCTGATTCTTCTAGGCATACTAGTGCCATATTTTGCCCTTGCTTTCCCTTTCATGCTGGGTCGATTAAAAAAAAAGGAAGACAAAAAGGTGCTGGGTGGTAGTTAGTCAGACTGGGAATAGAACTAGGGTTTTTTCTGGGGTAGTTAGTCAGGATTAATAGTGGGTTTTTCTCATTTTTTTTCTGGATGGTAGTTAGTCAAACACATGGTAATCAGGCATCTCCAGTAGGGGTTTTCTGGATGGTCTAGTCAGGTTCATCCCAAATTTTAAAATGGTAGTTTCTGCCTGATAGCTAGTGGATAATCGGTTTTCTGGATGGTAGTTAGTCAGGATTTAGAACTTTTCTGATAAAAACTAGATGGTCCCATACAGATTGGAATAGAACTAGGGTTTTCTGAGGTAGTTAAATACATCGAGCGGCATGAGGTTTTCTGGATGGTAGTTAGTCAACAGGACTAGGGAATTCTTTAATCAGGATTGGGAATCATTTTCTGGATGGTAGTTAGTCAGACACTCTACCAACTGCCCTTAAATTACAATTGATTCATTTTTCAAACTCTTCCCTTACTTAAACCTAGGTCTGATTCCAACTTATTGACTCAGCCTAGTACACATGTTGGGCTTATTTATAACATATGAAAACTACGTTCCTTTTCAAAATCGAAAAACAAGACTGATTGAGAATAGAAACTTGCATGACGGGTTGATTTTAACTGAATTAATCCTCCCCCCCCAAGGTTAAAAACAAAGAATTGCTAGCCTTTCTGGTGAAGTGTACATTTTTGCAAACACAGAATGGCATCTCCAGATTTTCATCCCAAATTTTAAGAGTTTCTGCCGTTAACATACGGTTTCTTTACAAAAAGAATACAGTTAGACTCAAATACATACAGTTCCGAACAGTTCTGCCGGACTGGGAATCATGAGGCCCTGAGGTTGAATCCTAGCAAAACTACGTCCGATGTTGTGTGTCCTTGGGAAAGATACTGCGAGCAGGCCACCTGGCCAGGAGGCGATTATTTTCACCTGTTCCGCTCACGATATTGAAACCGGGATATACTCTGGCTTTATAGGCCGTAAAGAACTTTACAAATACATGATTTTCAAGGTAAATACAGACTTACAGACTCAAAGCCCCATATCAAATACGTTTCTTTAGGTACTGGTTGGCAATACTCATTTAAGTTCATAATTCTTTTTCAAGCATTTACTGCTCTACCCAGCCAAAAGGACAGTGGTTACAACCCAATTCAGAAATCACATGTCTATGGCAGACAGGGTTAATAATAAAAGACACCAAAGAGAGTATGGAAACAAGCCAATCGTCACAACATTACCTCTGACAAATCTGTTAACGGCTTTATCTTGGACAAATACTCTCCCATGTAATCCAACAGGTAAATCAAGTAACTGAAAGACATAGAAAGCAAAGTTTTATCAAATGATATAAAAATAAAAAAGATCTCCACATTATGCATTTTTAAGGGTTGGTATGAAAATGTTATGTTAACCCTTTGACTACCACATTCATTTCTGGGTTTCAGGGTGTCCAGCAAAAAATCATCTGAAAATTTCCTACCTCAACAGAAAAAAGCCTACCTAGAAAATGAAATACTCTAATGACGCTAGAAACAGAGAACAGCATGCATATTTCCAACTTCAATGCATTATTATAAACTGTCAATTCAAATCATAAGTGAATGACTTTCTGGTGTTTCTCAATGAAATGAAAAGTGATCACACATTTCTTTAATATTTCACTTTGGATTAATAATATTTCAGCATTTTTCTACACATTTCTGAACATTTTCAAAATTCTGATAGCTGATAGTAGTGATAGATCTACCCCTATCATTTCAAAAAACATGCAAACAGTGCAAAAATGAAAATTATTATTATTTTTTTAAATATCCTTTAAAGTCGAAAAATAAATCAAACACAAGAGTGACAATATCATAGCCTAAACACACGCACAAATACTTACTTAGTCTACCGAGAAAGAAAATGAGGTTTGGAAGACTTTTCTAGAACTTGGACTCTGCCAATTGTAAATCTTCCTTTATTCTGCTTTTAAACACCCCCCCTCGCCCCCCCTTCAATAAAACTGGAATCTAGATCTAAATCTAGTATAGTACATGATTGCCTTCTTCCCAGTTCTACCCTTTCCCACCCATGTCTACACTGTAGTGGAAGACACATTTGTTATTTCTCTTTCTCTTCCGATACCGTATGTCAGCCACCTCTTGTTTTGCCATCACATGTTTTCACATGGACTTTCTTCACCTTGTCCCCTCCCCCACCTCTATTGTGCTATCAGGTCTTCCTTCGATCATCCAACCTCCTCTATTCTTACCAAACATTTGCATTTGCCTTTTGGTCATCCGTAAACTCCCAACTCTCTATAGATACTCTCTCTCTAATGCTAATACACACATGCGCGATTGGTCACATTAAACACACACAAAAATTCTCTGTCTACCCTTCTTACACACACACGTGCGCGATCAGACTTAAAATATGCACATTGCCCTCTGTCTCTCTCCCTTTGACACAAACCATACAACAACGTGAGCGATCGGCTTTTTAACACACACGATATTCTTAATCTGTCCAGATTAAAAGTCAAATTGAAGAAAGGAGGCTGGGTTGTAGATACGCAGTTCATGGTATTGGTATAGACGCTAAAACTAAAGAAAGTATTGAAGACTTTGTGTCGAATTCCGATACTAATTCTCTGAGCAAACTTTACAATTTTAAAGAAGGCATCGGAATCATTTAGTTTCAACATGAAAAGAATCGCCAGACAGCAAAGCAAGCATGACCGAAAAAACATGACAGAATGATGATTCATCGTTCACAAACTTTTCGCATTTTCCTATTTTGCTGTGCCGATAATTGTTCCAATGAAAAGGATTTCTCAGATGCATGGGTATCCTGTCTTTACTACCTGAGCCCTATTTCCTAATTGTTTTCCTACCCAAGACATCAATTTCCGACCATTTCTGACCTGAGTATGAAAAATACGACATATTTCTGACCTTGCTGGACACCCAGGGTTTAGACCGCATTTAATTTTTTGTGCGACGGAAGTGGCAGAGGTGGATATAGAAAAAGAAATCATAATACGTCTTCTTTTTCTTGACTACAACAAGATCAAGCGCTGTATCAATCATCTTTGCCACTTCACCGGATTTTTGATTGTAAAAGGTGATTAAAAACTAGTTAGTGAGGAAAAGCTTAACGAATAATATGAGTCTCATGAAGAGTTGATTTATCGGCTTGTCGTCAAAACACGCCAATACAGGAAGCCAATTTTGTGGCAGTCAAATAAACACTGCTAAATTTCTTTTTCACATTGCCAGCTCAACAAAACACAAAACAAAAATAAGTGGAAAACATTGCCAGCTCAACATAAGTGGACACATTGCCAGCTCAACAAAACACAAAACACAAAACAAAAATAAGTGGAAAACATTGCCAGCTCAACAAAACACAAAACACAAAACAAAAATAAGGGAAAACATTGTAGCTCAACAAAACACAAAACACAAATAAGTGGAAAACATTGCCAGCTCAACAAAACACAAAACACAAATAAGTGGAAAAACATTGCCAGCTCAACAAAACACAAATAAGTGGAAAACATAGTGTAGAAGAGACCATAAAGATTTAAATACATCTGAAACATTTGTAAAGAATGCTACTACAGTGGAACTTCTTTAATCGGGAACCCGGCGGGAAGAAATCCCAGGGAATGGAATTTTTTCTAGATATGGGAAAGGTCCCCAGCTAATCAGGAAATTGTTTTCGTGAGCTTGCATTGATTATCATCACCATTTCCCCAGATGTGCACACTATGTTTACTTTATTTCTATAATGCTACGTTGTAAATCAGCCATTGCAAACGGCCCAGATCTTGTAAATCTATGAGATGTTGACGCTCTATAAATGTAAAAAAAGTAAAGTTCCCTTAAAGCCCTTAAGGTCTATAGAGCCGGAGCTGATACCGGTTTCTATAACGTGAGCGGAACAGGTGACAATAATCACCTCCTGGCCACGACGCTAGTCTGACGCAGGTTTTACTCCCAAGCTAGCGCTTGTACCTATTTGCATCTGGGTAGAGTGGGGAAAATGCGTGTTAAATGTCTTTCCCAAGGAACACAACGGCAGACCTGGCTTTACTAAGATTCAAACTCAGGACCTCATGATCACCAGTCCGGCAGCCTAACCGCTCGGTCACCGACACCACACGCTCTACAGGTGTACATTATTATTATTTATTCCAACACTCACTTGCTATCCAAATTTGGTCTCTGTGTCAGTGTCAGCAAAACATCAATTATTACCCCTACGTTAGTACTGCTAGTGTTATGCATTACATCATATGTACACAATGTTGCAAGCACCAGTTGGCAATAACATAAGCAGGCGTGAAATCAGGCGTCCAGCTGGCCCTTGCTCATCCACCTAACAATACAGTGTGGCATTGATATGCGGTGACGTTTAGAATGCAGAGTCGCACACTGTTGTAGTCTTGCATTGCCCACCTATTCTGGCAATCACAAGGGTGGACACGCAAGGAGATAATTAAACGATCAACCTTGTGTCTTCTTCTTCTTGATGATGCATCATACATATCTACCGTCCAATGAAACTCGACTGTGAGTGACGCCTCTGATGAATGCCATGTTAGTTTGTTTTTATCAACAGGTCCTGTGGCTACATTAAATTGTTCGTTTTATTTTGTACTTCCCACTCACAGAAAGGCGTAAGTATCTAAAACTGTTGAGGAAAAGACAAAACCCCTACATCCCCGGGCAATCGGGAAACCCGGCTAATTGGGACAGTTTTACAATCCACCCAGATTTTCCGAAAAAGAGAGGCTCCACTGTACTGCTATTATTTCTTTTCTCTTAAAGACAATGTTGTAGAAATAAATGGCAACAACTCACTCCTTGTATGCAGCATTTTTACGATCTTTTGGAACGTCAAACAGATGATCAAACAAAGACAGATATGTGATATAGTCGATTTTCTGTTGGAAAAAAAGAAAGCAGAAGCGATAAATGAGTACACATAAAATATACACAAGTGCAATAATATCATAGAAAGTCACAAACAGGATAGAGATTTATTCATCTCATATTATCTAAACATTGCTTCTTTTTTTTGGTTGCCTGAATTATAAAGCAAAAATACCCCCATTAACATTGTATTATACCGAAGAGAGAGTTGTTATCACACTTTATATCGGGGACTCTGTAGTCCAGATCCAAAGGCGAGGTGTCGGCCTCTCAACCAAATGGTCATGGGTTCAAGCCCCGGCACGGCAGGTTAAAAGCTTTCTCAAGTAAAACCTACCCTGCCCTGGTCCAGGCACGCGGATCAACTCCTAGTCTGATCGGAGACCAACGATAAGGAACACTCTGTGCACGTTTAAGATCCCTTGGCTGTTTACAGGGCAGTCTGGGCAAAATTTTTAAAAATCCTACTAAAACCCCCAGGATCACCTTACTTGTGGATGTGAGTAAAATCAAATCAAAAGTAAATCAAATACAAGTCTATCAGACACCACTGATCTTTGGAGAATTCATATAAAAATACCAGTAGATATAAGCCTAAGTGTAAATTTCACTTGTCTGACATCACATGAGGTTCTGAGTCTGTTTCAGACCTTTGGCAGTTCATATGTTATACAAAGCATAAAAACAATGACCTTCTTCTAAGTGAACAGAAATTCAAACCAATAATTAATCCATCTTACCTCTACACCTTTGAGATTGAGGTACTGTTCATAGCACTGGTGTAAGTCAAGGTATTTGCCATACCCTTCCTCGTCTGTAAAATCAACAATATCTGGAGAAAAATAGTTGAGGATGGACAATTAGTTATGGAAGTTGATTACAAAACAATGGGATAAAAACAAGGTTTTGTTTCATCAAAATTTACCACATCCACCATATATGGAGATCTCAGGGTGAATTAAGAGATTTTGCTACACTGAAATTTACCCAATCTACCCTATATGGTGACCTCAGGTTGGATGAAGAGGAAACAGCAAGATGAAAAATAAATAAAAGATTGACATGAAAGAAGTGGGGTCTACAACAGCCAATCATCCACCCATGATCAATTATCCCCTTCGCTGCCCAGGAGAAGTGCCGAGGGAAACTGGCAGTTTACCTCCTGAAGGGATGTTATTCAATACTACTCAACAAAGCTGTTGAAACACAATGTGTCATAAGCCTGTAAATTCTACGGGCACATGGCATATAGCATGCACAAAAACTGACTGGCCCGTAGGGAAGGGGCTACAAACGAAAGCAAGATAAGAGACAAGTAAAAGAATCAAAGGAAAGTGGGACCAACCAGTATCTTCTACAAACTGCCCACAAAAAGTACAAACAAATAGGACAACTACAGGTATGAGAACAAAATGAATATATGTAACATATTAGACACATCCAGTAAAAGAAGAGCTCTTTGTACTGGCAACTCCAAGAGAAGCAAGAAGAGATCAAAGAAAACGGAGGGTGATAAAGAGGAAGAAAAAATAAAAAGGAGAAATAAGAAAAGAAGAAGAAGGAGAAGAAGAAGAAAGAGAGAACAAACATTTGACTGAGTTACATACTGTGTGCGTCATCTGTTGGATTTTCTCTCTGTTTTGCCAAGTCATCAAATTCCAACGACATAGGAATGCTCACCTGAAAAGCGCAAAGAATACAAATTGATGCAAACTTAAATCTGAGTATCATAATTATTGTATGTACCTATAAACCCATTTTGCTTCCAAGATACTACTGGAGGTATATTACAGTTGAAAAATAACGACAATCGATCTCAAGCTCAAAGTTCTTAATCCACAGAGCTGCCAGGTTGAGAAGGGAGAGAAGAGGGACAGACATGGGGATAGGGAGGGACAAATTGTCAGTTGTATTAAATTATAAATGCTTAAGTCATATCATATTGGTGGCGCCGGTGGCCGAGCGGTTAAGCTGCCGGACTGGGGATCATGATGTCCTGAGTTCGAATCCTAGCAAAACTAGGTCCGACGTTGTGTTCCTTGGGAAAGACACGTAACATGTATTTTCCCCACTCTACCCAGGTGCAAATGGGTACAAGCACTAGCTTGGGAGTAAAAACCTGCGTCAGACTAGCGTCCTGGCAAGGAGGTGATTATTGTCTCCTGTTCCACTTCACCCTATAGAAACCGGATAAGCTCTGGCCCTATAGGCCTTGAAGGATGTTTACTTACATGTCATATTGAAAATAGGAATGTCTAAGTTTAAGCCTGAATTCCTTGAATGCAAGGTATTTTCCATTTCTTTGACTAAGTTAAAATTTTCTCAGTACTCTCTCATCTCTTTGCTATAATACCATTCCTCGTTATAAAGCAGGGTAAACAATACATTTCAACACTAGGACTTTAAGACGTTTCTTTTTACTTGAATAAAAGAATAAAAAAAAAACCCTAACAAAGACCCAGGCAAAGCAGCATTAGCTCACTAAGAGTTCTCACTGTTATCCGGTCATACCTCATGTGGATGAAGGTTGTAAAACTTCTCAATTGCGTTCAGCCTTTTGCGGAATTCGGCATATTCATTGGGTCCTGCCAACATTTGAATTTCTTCCTTACGAACTCTGTGATTTTTCAAAACAAGAGAGAACAAATGATTTTAAAAACATAATACCAGGTAACGTGATGAGAGAAGACTTTAATAAGACAAACAACATCAAACAGCAGGTGATCATATCTCAATTACAATCGCTATGTTTGTCCGTCATAACTGAAAAAAAAAAAAAGAAACGCTAGAAAATATGGGACAAATTATGCTACCTGGGGAGCATGATTGATGGCAAGGAGGTGTGGAAGAAGATGTCAAAACCAGGACAAGCATTTTTAAGCTTCAACAAGGTATGGTCCAGCAAGAGTTTACCGAAAAATCAAACTAAGGAAATTTAACTCGAATGTCAAGTCAGTGCCAACATATGGTTCAGACATATAGAGAACCACAAAAATAACCCTACAAAAATACAACCATTCATAAACAATTGTCGTGAGGAGAATTGTCAAAATATTCTGGCCTGAAGTTATCTCAAACACTAATCTATGGGAAAGAACTGGACAAGTATCAGTTGAAAGAGATTTAAAACGAAAGCAATAGAGGTGCATAGGACACATGCACATACAGGACCCCAACACAATGACAAGACAGAGCCTAATATGGAACCCACAGGGTAAAAGATTGAGTAGTCGGCCAAGGGCTACATGGAGAAGAGAACTGATGGGATAGATAAAGAAGACGGGGCAAACATAGAAATTTATGGAGAGGCTGACCTACCAGTACCAGCAGTCCCCACTAACCCATCAATCACAATGCTACTTTTAAGCCCCCCACCACCAACCTATCAATCACAATGCTACTTTTAAGCCCCCACCAACCTATCAATCAATCACAATGCTATTTTTAAGCCCCCACCAACCCATCAATCACAATGCTATTTTTAAGCTTAGAGAAACCCATCAATCACAATGCTTTGAAGAACAGAAGAGCAATTGTCATCAAACCTCAGTCACTATAACTCCCAAAACACACGAGCTCTTGATGTGATGTATAATGTAACTATTTTCAAATCATATCTTAAATTCTTGTCCGATTAAAAGTATATCGTTTGTTCCCTCTGTTCATTCTGACTGTGTCTTGTTCTTATATACTGTCTGTCTACGTCTGTTTCTCAATCTTGTTTCTGTCCTCGCGCACTGAGCTGAATAGAAAAGAACGTCAGAAGTAGTAACATTAGCCATACCCATCTCTGTCGTCATACAATTCAGTCAACAAGCCCGAAGTTTCTGTGTATCTCTGGGGAAACAAAAGAATCAAAAGCATTAATAACTAGACAGTTAAATTGAGGCATATCTAAAAAAAAAAAAGGAAAAAAACCTACATAACAAAAGAAAACGACACAATCCAGTCATGTACAGGGTGATCAATCTAAAACGCAAATCATGGAAAACAAGGAAAACCCAATGCATTTCATTTACCTTTGATTCTATTGGCTCTTACAGCAAACGTTGGAAATGCGTACCAAGTTGTATTTCACACAAAAAAGCTCCCTTCACACCATGTTTGAAAACTCTCTTCAAAGCAATATTTGAAATGTGAATCCTACATAATACATTAATGGGTTGTGTTTTACATTGATCACCTTACACTACTATTGCAATGCTGGCTATATTTTTGTGTGGTCATATTGTCATGACAAAAAGGTTGATTGTTTGAAAGACCTATAGAGTCTTTTTCACATTGTTTACATTAGACATTCCTCTCCCCCATCCCCTCGAAAAAGAACCCGATGATGAATATGTGCAATTAAACTGAACATTCTGAGGGAAGGTAAAGGCAAGCTATTACATTAATAAAAGAACAAATATCAAAGTTAACTGCGTAGCAACTACAGTCAAGCTGCTAGAGATTTATATTCTGGTGTGAACAAGAGGTACACAAGACCTCCTGTGCTCCAAAGAATGGATCTAGGTGAAAGGAATAAAGGGAGGCAAGCCAGGGAGATCTGTATCTCGACACTGCGGGTTGCTATCTGGGCCTGTAGCATTTGACAACTTTTGAGAAAGGACCTAAAAAATTGAATGAGGGTCAAAGAAAATGTTCAGTAGCACAGATAGAGTGTTGTCAGTGGCCGAGCGGTTAAGTTGCTGGACTGGGGATCATGAGATCATGGGTTCGAATCCTAGCAAAGTTATTTCCGACGTTGTGTTTCCTGGGGATGTCACAATTAGTCAAAATATAGTAAAATAGGCGAAATTCTGGGAGAAATATTCACCTCAAGACATATGCTGAATTTATCCATAGATCTATATTAAAAGTTGTAAATTTTATCTGTATAGAATGCATACTTACATCATGCAAAATTTTTAATCTGTGGTCAGAGTTGATCTGTTCTCGAAACTTGATAGGAGATAGAAAACAAAAAGAATGATAATAATAGTAGTATAGCAACTGAAAAACAATAAAAACCTATAAATTTGAATATATATTTAGTCATGTAGATTCTATGTATCTAGAATATAGCTACATTTAGACATTTCATAGTGAATGTATTAAAATTCCCTCACCTAAAACAAAAAGAGACTTCAAATGTTAAACACAAATTAAATATGCATGATCTACAACTCTTAGGAACTGAAATGCCTTATATGCCGTATAGTGACAAGCTAATTCTTCACACAAATTTTCATATTTAAAAAGCTCAAAACTGCCCGTATATTCTTAACCACAAATGCCAATTTTAAAAAATCTGATTATCAGAGTACTGACAATTCTTAGCCTAAATCTCCATATAGACAGTACACGAGACAGCTCTCGATTAGATAAGATTTTTATATTCTGAGGCAAAAATCTAAACAAAATAAAGTGTATCATGCATGAAGAAACCTAGCTCAAATTAAATGTTTGAATGTTTGTTGGAGAGGCATTATCACATATTAGCAACGCCAGGCAGTATCGTACTCAAAAATAGTTAAACGATACTATTCGTGATGTATCACCAACCCGACTTACTGAAAAAACACACATTGTGCCCGATCAGGCTCTCATACTCTCGCCAACTGACCGCGATGTAGGTTAGCCTACACTGATACCATGTCTGACATGACCGCTGGACACTGACTGTATGGAGCTGACGTGTGAACAGTTTCTCGCCACTTCACAAGGCCTACCCTACCCTACATCCACGTTCCGTGGTCCCCTCTCCTCTAGGCTTAACTCTGGGAACGAGTGTTAAAAATTCTTTTATTCGGTTTTCCTAGTCCTCCTGCATTAAGAGAAACAGTGTTCCCATGTCGACATCATACATTTATACGTTTTGTGTCTGCCTTCTCCTTCTTAATAGCTGATGAATTCTTGTTTCCGATTGCGGGAATTATAATAAGAATAATATGGACTCCAATTGAATAGTATTACTATGAGTAATTCTGTTTCCATATTTTATGATCTTCATGAGGAAAGTGTGAGAGTTTTGGGGGGTGGGTGGGGGTGCCCCTTACATTAAATAAAACAAACAAAAACAAAAGCCCCACTTAGGTGTTTCCAAGATGTTTTCCCAGTCAGTCGTCTCCGTATCATTACTGATTTTACTCCAACTTTAGCACCGCCGGACGAAGTGTATTTTCCACTGTTGTGCCTAAATCTAGACTCTATAAATGGTCAGCGGTGCTAAGACGGGAGTAATAATTACTTCTTGCTTTGGCACCGCCAGAGTGTATTTGCCACTCTTGTGCCTATGGTCAGCTGTATTATTCCGGGAGTAATTATGATATATAATAGTTAATCCAAGTAGAACTCACAGTGTTACCGGAAGTGATCTTCTTATAGTGAGGGGTTGCCTCAGCCATTTGCATGAAAAAACGAGTGTGTGCAAAGGGTGAAGCTAGGATTTAGACTTAGTTTAAACAATGATTCTACGTTTATAGATGATAAAAGACCTACAAAACATGAAAAAAGAAAAAGAAATATGAACACAAAACCCTAATGTTCATGTCTCTGCATTGGCTCCCGATCGATAAATGAACGACGTACAAAATTGCGACATTGTGTCACAAATGTAAAACTGATAGAGCTCTAAATTACTTAAAAACCTGATCTCTGGTTATGTTCCATCTCGCCGACGGAGATCTACAAATCAATGTCTGTTAAGCGTTCCCCCAAAGAAGGCCTGACAAAACTGTCACTGTGCTCTTTTAAATACGCAGGTCCTCACGTCTGGGATTCTCTTCCGCTGTCAATACGATCTATGTTTTACACGTCAGAAGACACTTTTTAAAAAACACCTGAAAACATGCCTCATGCGATGCTTCTTGGAAGAAAAGTAATTGTTTTGACAGTACTGATTTTAAATCATGTACCATACACCTTTATAAATGATATCATGCTTTCATGTATTTTTTAAAATATTGAAAAAAAAATTGTATATTGGTCATGTTTTTACTGTGTATGTATAAATGCGCCTAGAGCTGTCGCAGGATGGGAGTGGGCGCTATAGAAATGAATTATATTATTATTATTATAATTTTCTATAAAAAACAGGAAGTCATAACGCAACAATAGAAATTTAAATTAAACTAAGGGCTAAACAATAGCAGCAATAGCCGGACAATCAACTTAAAAAGGCTCGCACGAAGTGTATTGAATGGGAAAGCGTTATTTTGAGGAATGATAGCGAGGCTACCGGGAAAGTCTCGAGCTTAAAATAAATTGTAATCTCATTGGCTGTTGTTTAACTATGAACTCAAAGGTCAAACTACGTCATATAAACGATTTAAGGAAAGTGGAAATTTCCATTCAAGAAGCCTAGGTGTCTGACCCTAAATATAGGGCCTGAGTGCTTCCCGTGTTAATAACAGCGACCCTAAATATAGGATCTGAGCGCTTCCTGAGCCAACCGTAACACACCTTAAATAAAGGGCGGGCGCTCTTCTTAGGTTAAGTAATATAATATATACATATATATATAGGGAGACGATTGACTTGGAAACAAACACGTAACACTGACGTTGGTCAAGTTCGCTCAGACACTACAAAGTATCAAGTTTAACTAGGGTTTGTAATCATATTTAGTGAAATATTAACGGTACTAAAGTGCGATTATACCGAATAATAGAGCTAGATCTAGATCTATATAGTAATATTCATTGCATCGAGTGTTTATGTTTTGAGATTCATATGATATCCATTGGGCATTGGCTAAGAGTTGGAATGAGATGTCATGTGTGGCTTTGTCATGTAAATTTTAAGACAAGACTAAAAAAAGCAAAGAAGCGCATCCTGTGTCTTTCTAAAAGGGTATGCACGGGGAAAAAATCGTACTGTTTTCTTCTGTGTAAGCATTTCGCTTGTCATAGCTTCCATAACACGTTCTCTCTCTTCGTGACATCGTCGTTGTTGTTCCAGAATGGACTCCATCTTGAATTGAAAGAAAAAACTCTCACGAATACACACTCAGTATCGATATTTGAAAAGTAGTGTTTCACAGAACAAAAAGTACATTATGCGACATGTATTCTAAGAAAAACAACAGCTCAAAACGAAAAAAAAGAAAAGATAATAAGAAATAAAAGAAATAAATCAACATCAAAATCATAATGTTGCAAAATGTACTCACGAAATCTTCATTAAGACGTGTTGATAATTCGAAACTCAATTCGAACTCAATACCTGTCAGACTACTATAGTCATGATGAGTAACATATTCCTTTCTTTTTAGAGCATTCTGAAATGGATAAAGGGGAATGAAGTTTTAAAACAAGGAAAAGATGACCCAATGCGTTAAGCATACATTAGCCTGACGATTTAAAATGTGGAGCGTTTTGTTGATACATGTATAATCAGCTTTGGTGAAATAAACAAATCTAGTCGTAGTGCATGTGTGTAGTCGAACATGTATGAGTACTTGACCGTTTTTATTTTTTTCGTCCAAGCGATTTCCAAACTCCAGAAACAAAGATGGCGGAAAGCAGAGATGCCCCTGATTTGTTTTCGAAATCAAAATTAAAATATGGAGACCAAGAATATGTGTGAATTTGAGATATTTCAGCCTGAAAAAAAATTGAAACCACAAGTAATCAAAATAATCGAAGAGATATTGCAATAATTTTTTATCTATATAATATTTGATTACACTATCGAAAGTAGCGGGCCCTGTGGCGCAACGGTAGCGCGTCTGACTCCAGATCAGAAGGTTGCGTGTTCAAATCACGTCGGGGTCATCTATATTTTTTATGCTTCTTTTTCTTCTTTTGACCCTCTTTCCTGTCCCCGGTTTATCACCCCCCCAACCGTTCTATTTGTTAAATACAATTCTACTTCACTATTTTTGTTCTCCGCCAGAGAATCCATTCTGAATTACTTTTTGTTTGTTTTCATTACCGATGAAATACAAATGGTGAGAGTGGAAAAGATCTAAGTCGGGGATGGGGGATGCAAGGGCTGGGAAAATAAAAGCATAACTTCACAGAATCATGAAGTTATATCTTCAATAATGTTGTTGTTGAAATCTGGCGCTATTTCTTGCATAATATGAACCAGGATAAAATGTCTGCCGATGTTGTGGGCATACTGTTTAAGATAATACCACCACCACCACTACCACAACAACAACAACTACTACAACAAGTGTTCAATATCTGGCACTGTGCACATCAGCAGCGTTACCGATTCAGGGAGAAATGTTCCGGTGGTGACAATGGACATGTCCAATTAAGAAACAAACAACAAACGAGACGGCCAATAATCTTCCACCCCCCCCTCTACCCACCCCCTCCCTCCCGCCTCCTCCTTCCCCCCCCCCCCCCCTTCTCCAATACAAGAAAAGAAAAACATTAATTACGTTTTTGTAGTCTAAAATTTATTATCACGGCCTAAAAAAATATTATGTCTACACAGTTACTGAGGTGAAGAGAGCTTTTACAAGGCAAACAGTTACTGGGATGAAGAGAGCTTTTTCAAGGCAAACAGTTACTGGGAGGAAGAGATCTTTTTCAAAGCAAACAGTTACTGAGGTGAAGAGAGCTTTTTCAAGGCAAACAGTTACTGAGGTGAAGAGAGCTTTTTCAAGGCAAACAGTTACTGAGGTGAAGAGAGCTTTTCAAGGCAAACAGTTACTGGGATGAAGAGAGCTTTTTCAAAGCAAACAGTTACTGAGATGAAAAGAGTTTTTCAAGGCAAACAATTACTGAGGTGAAGAAAGCTTTTTCAAGGCAAACAGTTACTGGGAGGAAGAGAGCTTTTTCGAAGCAAACAGTTACTGAGGTGAAGAGAGCTTTTCAAAGCAAACAGTTACTGGGATGAAGAGAGCTTTTTCAAGGCAAACAGTGATTGAGGTGAAGAGAGCTTTTTCAAAGCAAACAGTCACTGAGGTGAAGAGAGCTTTTACAAGGCAAACAGTTACTGAGGTGAAGAGAGCTTTATCAAGGCAAACAGTTACTGGGAGGAAGAGAGCTTTTTCAAGGCAAACAGTTACTGGGATGAAGAGAGCTTTTTCAAGGCAAACAGTGACTGAGGTGAAGAGAGCTTTTCAAAGCAAACAGTTACTGAGGTGAAGAGAGCTTTTTCAAGGCAAACAGTATTACCTATAAAGCCGAGGCTTATGGCTCTTTCTAGCAATGTTAAGAGTCAAACTCACTACCTCACAATCACAATGTCATGTCCTTCAGCCTAGAGGAACATAGTGCTCCAGAGGTAAGGTGTCTGCCTCAACCAAAAGATCATGGGTTCGTATCCCAAAGGGTTGAAAAATGTTCTTGAGGCTTCGTTTTTGTGTAAAAACCCATTCCCCTGGTCGAGGTAGGTAGATCGACTCCTAGCCCCATCGGAGATGGACCATAGGAAGTCCAGTGAGTAGAGCACACGACGTCTAAACATTATTCTGGCTGTGGTGGGAAGAATAAAAAATAAAAAAATTCAGTTGACCCCGACGTGATTTGAACACGCAACCTTCTGATCTGGAGTCAGACGCGCTACCGTTGCGCCACAGGGCCCGCTGACTCACCAGAGTGATCAATCATCAGTTTACTTCGTAAAATCTGTATCTCTCGGTGAGACCAAATCTTTTAAAATCACCATCATAATGATACATAATAAATTACAGTATTTATTTTTAGCGGAGTGTGGTTAACATTAGGTCTATTTTGTTGTTGTGGTGTTGTTGTTGTTGTTCTTCTTCTTCTTCTTGTTCTTGTTCTTCTTGTTCTTCTTGTTGTTGTTGTTGTTCTTCTTCTTCTTCTTCTTTTTCTTCTTCTTCTTCTTGTTCTTCTTGTTCTTCTTCTTGTTCTTCTTCTTGTTCTTCTTGTTCTTGTTCTTCTTGTTCTTCTTCTTCTTCTTCTTCTTCTTCTTCTTCTTCTTCTTCTTCTTCTTCTTCTTCTTCTTCTTCTTCTTCTTCTTCTTTCTTCTTCTTCTTCTTCTCTTCTTGTCTCCTTCTCTTCTCCTTCTCCTTGTCTTCTTCTCCTTCTTCTCCTTCTTCTCCTTCTTCTCCTTCTTCTCCTTCTTCTCCTTGTCTTCTTCTTCTTCTTCTCCTTCTTCTTCTTCTTCTTCTTCTTCTTCTCCTTCTTCTTTCTTCTTCTTCTTCTTCTTCTTCTTCTTCTTCTTCTTCTTCTTCTTCTTCTTCTTCTTCTTCTTCTTCTTCTTCTTCTTCTTCTTCTTCTTCTTCTTCTTCTTCTTCTTCTTCCCCACCCTCCTTCTTCTTCTTCTTCTTCTTCTTCTTCTTGTTCTATATTTTTAACCCTTTTCATCCACTTTCTCTCTCTTTCTTTCATTTTTCCCCATTTCAGATACATGTTTTTATCACATTTATATTGCAAAGCCCTTTGAAACCTTTTTTTTTTGCGTGGAAAGCGCTGTATAAATAATCTTACCAGTATCACTATTATTATCATTATTAATTTTAGTTCTGCTGAACGAGCAAACAGAGGCACATAAATAAATCAAACTCCTCTGAAAGATAAAGATGATCCGGGCAAGATAACAACAGAAGCTGTATCAAGCAAAATCAGGCCTTTTCCCCAAGACGAAAGTAGGCCTAATGCTAATCACATCATACAGCTATATATGAGCAATATTATAATCTATAAAAAGAACGGGGTCTCACCGTAAGAGAAAGATTTTACCAACTGATGACTGATGACTCTGGTGAGTCAGCGGGCCCTAATGGCGCAACGGTAGCGCGTCTGACTCCAGATCAGAAGGTTGCGTGTTCAAATCACGTCGGGGTCATCTAGTTTTTTTCCCCTTTTGTTATTGTCTTTTTCTTTATTCTTTTTATATTCTCCATCCCTCGTTTTTGACGGAAATCTTCCATTGGTTTGATGAAATATTATTTGATCTGTTTTCCTCAATTGAATCAGGTGTGAATGAGTACACAGATACCTTGTCAGAGTGTCAGTACGAAGTGCTTAAACTTCTGTTGTATTGTTATGCCACACCCCCCCACACACACCCCTTGGTAGTTGAGAAGGAAGCCGAATGCTGTCGGGAGATACATGATGTATACCTTGTGTGGGAAATTGTAATGCTAATCAATAATTATTAGATTTTCTTTATATCATGGTCAAAAAGAATACAGTGTTCTCTCAATAGCGAACGTGAGAAATTCCTCAGAAATTCCTCAGTGTGTAATTTCGTAAGTTGCCGGATTTCGGATGGTAGCATGGATGGTCCATTTCTCCACTATAGATGTTGTGCACCGTTTTAGGCGTGACGTTTTGGGTTTTCTGTAGCTTTTTGTTTTGATCATAATTCCACTGTAGAACTAGTTGTGCACATGTTATTATCTATCATATAACAAACATGATTCTGAGATAGTCGCTTTTGTTGTTGTGTGCATTCAAGGCTCTGTTGTCAGGCCACTGAGAGTAAGAAATACTTTCCAAAGTAGGGTCTAATCTAAATGATCCTGAGATCGTTTTCGTTTAAGGAATTTTTCTACCAGAAGTACCGTCTAATAAAGGAGAATTTCATCCTGTCCTCGGCGTTGATTAGAATATTCGTTCACCCCAGACTTTCGTTTCTTACAGCTTTTGTAATTTAAAAGTTGGAACAGTATCGTTCAAGACTAGCCGTGTAATCTCAATATCGAATACTGACTAGATCTCATAATTGTGCTTGATATCACCCGGGTATTACAATAACATGCGTGTTATCATATTTTCTGTCAGGGTGGTTATGTATGAATACAAGGCTTTCTGAATATGCACACATGCTCTCTCTCTCTCTCTCTCTCTCTCTCTCTCTCTCTCTCTCTCTCTCTCTCTCTCTCTCTCTCTCTCTCTCTCTCTCTCTCTCTCTCTCTCTCTCTCTCTCTCTCTCTCTCTCTCTCTCTCTCTCTCTCTCTCTCTCTCTCTCTCTCTCTCTCTCTCCCTCTCTCTCTCTCTCTCTCTCTCTCTCTCTCTCTCTCTCTCTCTCTCTCTCTCTCTCTCTCTCTCTCTCTCTCTCTCTCTCTCTCTCTCTCTCTCTCTCTCTCTCTCTCTCTCTCTCTCTCTCTCTCTCTCTCTCTCTCTCTCTCTCTCACTCTCTCTCTCTCTCTCTCTCTCTCTCTCTCTCTCTCTCTCTCTCTCTCTCTCTCTCTCTCTCTCTCTCTCTCTCTCTCTCTCTCTCACGCACACATGTAACCATATCAAACGCATATTTACGTGTAACAGATCGTCTTATTCTTCTTCACAATACGTGTATAAACAATACTAACTTAATGACTGACATTGACTGTCAGCGTCAATGATTTTGAATTCAACCACACATTGTTAATCCAATTCTGATCTCAAGGTGATGTGTTTAATTCTATTTTTAAAGTCTTCAGCAATATTGCCTAGTTTTATTTGTGTTGACAGTCCATTCCATAGCCCTTCTGTACTAGGGTGAAATAAGAGCAGGTGACAATCAACGTTTAAAGAGAAGGCTATGATATTTTTTGTTTGATAGCCAGATCTATACAATTGTACTCGTATTAAGTTAAAGCTGACCTGGTGAAATAAAACCGTTAACCATTTATAGCGTTAAAGAAACCCTTATTCCATTGCTATGTTTGCTGTATTTGCTATATTTGCTATATTACTATATTTGCTAAATTTTGCTATATTTGCTATATTTACTATATTTGTTTGCTGTATTTGCTATATTTGCTATATTTGCTATATTCGTTTGCTGTATTTGCTATATTTGCTATATTTGCTGCTTTTGCTATATTTGCTATATTAGCTATATTTGCTATATTTGTTATGTTTGCTATATTTGTTTGCTATATTTGCTATATTTGCTGTATTTGCTATATTTGTTTGCTATATTTGCTATATTTTCTATATTTGTTTGTTATATTTGGTAGTTTGCTATTTGCTATATTTGCTATATTTGCTATGTTTCCTATATTTGTTATGTCTGCTATATTTGCTATATTTGCTATATTTGCTGTATTTGCTATATTTGCTGTATTTGCTATATTGCTACATTTGCTATATTTGCTATATTTGCTATATTTGTTTGTTATATTTGGTATGTTTGCTGTATTTACTATATTTGCTATATTTGCTATATTTGCTATGTTTGCTATGATTGCCTATATTTGCTATATTTGCTATATTTACTATGTTTACTACATTTGCTATGTTTGCTATGTTTACTATATTTGCTATGTTTGCTATATTTACTATATTTGCTATGTTTGCTATATTTACTATGCTTGCTATGTTTGCTATATATTTATATTTACTATATTTGCTATATTTGTTATGTTTGCTATGTTTGCTATATTTGCTATGTTTGCTATATTTACTATGTTTGCTATGTTTGCTATATTTGCTATATTTGCTATGTTTGCTATGTTTGCTATATTTTGCTATATTTGCTATGTTTGCTATATTTTATGTTTGCTATATTTACTATATTTGTTTGCTATATTTACTATATTTACTATATTTGCTATGTTTGCTATATTTTACTTTTTGCTATATTTACTATTACTATGTTTGCTATGTTTGCTATATTTACTATATTTACTATATTTGCTATATATTTACTATATTTGCTTGTTTGCTATGTTTGCTATATTTGCTATATTTGCTATGTTTACTATATTTGCTATGTTTGCTATGTTTGCTATATTTGCTATATATTTGCTATATTTGCTATATTTGCTATGTTTGCTATATTTGCTATGTTTGCTATATTTGCTATGTTTGGTATATTTTGCTATATTTGCTATATTTGCTATATTTGCTATGTTTACTATATTTGTTTACTATTTTCTATGTTTGCTATGTTTACTATTTGCTATATTTGCTATGTTTGCTATATTTTATATTTTGCTATATTTGCTATATTTGCTATATTTGCTATATTTTATATTTGCTATATTTGCTATGTTTGCTATATTTACTATGTTTATTATATTTGCTATATTTGCTATATTTGCTATATTTACTATATTTGCTATGTTTGCTATGTTTGCTATGTTTGCTATTTACTATATTTACTATATTTGCTATGTTTGCTATATTTGCTATGTTTGCTATATTTATATTTGCTATGTTTGCTGTTTTACTATATTTGCTATGTTTGCTATATTTACTATATTTGCTATATTTGCTATGTTTGCTATGTTTGCTATATTTGCTATATTTGCTATATTTACTATATTTACTATATTTGCTATGTTTGCTATATTTGCTATATTTGCTATGTTTGCTATGTTTCATTATTTTGCTATGTTTGCTATATTTGCTATTTTGCTATATTTGCTATGTTTGCTATATTTATTTGCTATGTTTGCTATATTTACTATGTTTACTATTATTTGCTATGTTTGCTATATTTACTATGTTTACTATAATATTTGCTATGTTTGCTATATTTACTATGTTTGCTATATTTACTATGTTTGCTATATTTACTGTATTTGCTATGTTTGCTATATTTGCTATATTTGCTGTATTTGCTATGTTTGCTATATTTACTATATTTGCTATATTTGCTCTATTCGTTATATATTCTATGTTTGCTATATTTGTTATATTTGCTATATTTGCTATATGTGCTATGATTGCCTAAAGGTGTCCATTGTAACGCAATATTCATGTTGATTTTGGTGTTTCCCTGTTTGTATGTGTACTTATTAGTTACACGGTGGGTTGTATTCTTTGCATTTTCTCTGTTTCTCTAATGTAGGTCTGGTGGTGTGGGTCCCAGACACGACTACCATAAGCTTAAGACTGATTTTTACTAAAGAGTTCTCTTTAATAGATTTTGGACAGTTTTAAAGATTTCTTCAAGGGGAAACTAAAAGATTATTTATTTGCTTTCCTGCATATTTTGCTTTATGTTGTTATTTCTATCGCAATTCATTGTCTGTAGTTA
Source organism: Doris montereyensis (assembly GCA_037039925.1). Lineage (NCBI taxonomy): Eukaryota > Metazoa > Mollusca > Gastropoda > Nudibranchia > Dorididae > Doris > Doris montereyensis. Next base: position 60,321 of record JAXRKP010001274.1, on the reverse strand, counting down.
AAGTCACTAGACTAGCAGAACAAGAATCAGTGGCCAAACAGATCCTGTGGAGAAAGCGGGGTTGGATTGGACATCGAACATTGGACGTTGGACATTGGACATTGGATATTGACATTGGACATTGAATATTAGACGTTGGACATTGCACATTGGACATTGGACATTGAATATTGGACATTGGACATTGGACATTGGATATTGACATTGAATATTGGACATTGGATTGGACATTGAACTTTGAACATTGGACATTGGATATTGCACATTGACATTGAATATTGGACATTGGACATTGAACATTGGACATTGAACATTGGACATTGAATATTGGACATTGGACATTGAACATTGGACGTTGGACATTGGACATTGGACGTTGGACATTGGACGTTGAACATTGACATTGGACGTTGGATATTGGACATTGAATATTGGACATTGGACATTGAACATTGGACATTGGACATTGAATATTGGACATTGGACATTGAACATTGGACGTTGGACATTGGACATTGGACGTTGGATATTAGACATTGAATAGTGGACATTGACATTGAACATTGGACATTGAATATTGGACATTGAATATTGGACATTGAACATTGGACATTGAACATTGGACATTGAACATTGGACATTGAATATTGACATTGAATATTGGACATTGAATATTGGACATTGAACATTGGACATTGAATATTGGACATTGGACATTGAACATTGGACATTGAATATTGGACATTGGACTTTGAACATTGACACGTTGGACATTGGACTTTGAACATTGACGTTGACGTTGGACATTGGACGTTGGATATTGAACATTGAATATTGGACATTGACAGTGAACATTGGACATTGACATTGAATATTGACATTGACATTGAACATTGGACGTTGGACATTGTACATTGGACGTTGGATATTAGACATTGAATATTGGACATTGAACATTGAACATTGGACGTTGGACATTGAACATTGGACATTGGACATTGGACATTGGACAGTGAACATTGACATTGACATTGGACATTGGACATTGGACATTGAACATTGGACGTTGGACATTGAACATTGGACGTTGGACATTGACATTGAACATTGACGTTGGATATTGATATTGACATTGGACATTGTATATTGGATATTGGATATTGGACATTAGACATTGAACATTGGACATTGGACATTGGACATTGGACATTGAACATTGGACATTGAACATTGGACGTTGACATTGGACGTTGGACATTGGACATTGGACATTGGACATTGGACATTTCACGTTGGACATTGACATTGGACATTGGACATTGGACATTGGACATTTCACGTTGGACATTGGACATTGACATTGAACATTGGACGTTGGACATTGGACATTGGACGTTGGATATTAGACATTGAATATTGACATTGACATTGAACATTGGACATTGACATTGAATTTTTGGACATTGGACATTGAACATTGGACATTGAATATTGGACATTGACATTGAACATTCGCCTTTTGGACATTGGACATTGGACGTTGGATATTGGACATTAAATATTGGACGTTGGACATTGAACATTGGACATTGGACATTGAATATTGGACATTGACATTGAACATTGGACGTTGGACATTGACATTGACGTTGGATATTAGACATTGAATATTGACATTGAACATTGAACATTGGACGTTGGACATTGAACATTGACATTGAACATTGGACGTTGGACATTGGACGTTGGACATTGAACATTGGACATTGGACATTGAACATTGGACATTGACATTGGACGTTGAACATTGAACATTGGATATTGGACATTGGACATTGGACGTTGGACATTGGACATTGAACATTGGACGTTGATATTGACATTGACATTGGACATTGGACATTGGACATTGGATATTGATATTGACATTGGACATTGGACATTGAACATTGGGCGTTGGACATTGGACATTGGACACTGGACATTGGACATTGAACATTGGACATTGAACATTGGACGTTGGACATTGTACGTTGGACATTGAACATTGGACATTGGACATTGAACATTGGACATTGGACATTGACGTTGAACATTGAACATTGGACATTGACATTGGACATTGGACATTGGACGTTGGACATTGGACATTGAACATTGGACGTTGGATATTGACATTGGACATTGGACATTGACATTGGACATTGGATATTGATATTGATATTGACATTGGACATTGAACATTGGGCGTTGGACATTGGACATTGGACATTGGACATTGAACATTGACGTTGGACATTGGACGTTGGACATTGGACATTGGACTTTGACATTGGACATTTCACGTTGGACATTGAACATTGGACATTGGACATTGGACATTGAACATTGGACATTTCACGTTGGACATTGACATTGACATTGGACATTTAACGTTGGACATTGGACATTGGACATTGACGTTGGACATTGGACATTGACATTTGGATAATGGACACACCGTTAGGAAGCCAGCATCAATCACCATACGCCAGTCCCTGACCTGTAACCCGCCGGGAAAAGGAGAGTAGAGAGGCCGACCTCGCAGCACCTGGAGGTGAGACACTGAAGACCAGATGGATGCGGGGAACCAACTGGACAGGAGTTCAGCAAGCAGCTCAGAACAGAATTCGATGGCGAGATGTCCTCGATGGCCAATGCTCACCCCAGAGCTGTGAACCTAAGTAAGTAGGTAAGTAAGTAGGTTAGTAATTAAATAAGTAAATAAGTAAGTAAGTAAGTAGGTGAGTAAGTAAGTAAGTAAGTAGGTGAGTAAGTAAGT
>JAXRKP010001274.1:40000-52500 GCA_037039925.1 Doris montereyensis | reverse complement strand
TAATTCTATGAAGCATAACTTGATCTTGTACTTACCGATGACAAAAGCTGAAATAAACATTCCATCACCAAACGTGGCAGTTAAGAAACGCAGGATGACGAACGGCACATAGCTGGTGACATGCGCCGTTGAGAAGGTGACATTCACGTGACCCAGTAGTGTTGAGATCATCACCACCTTCTTCCTGCCGACCCTGACAATAACAAAATGAGTTGATGAGAGAAACAGTGCAGATGGATTGACATTATAGAAAACTTCAATCCGTTGAATTTCATACCACAAATTGTCTGCTTATTTTGTGTCTTTTTGATGATCTTCGTTTGATGATATTGATCTACACACACACATATATATATATATATATATTATACAGTCATCGGAGAACACGTGAATTTGTGACGTGACGTCTTTTGATCACGAATGATATTAATAGAAAAAGAATAATTCTACGTAGATCTATACAGAGCCCGCCCCCTAACCCCCCCAAACCCCCCCCCTCTCCCCCAACAGAAAAACACCAAAAGCAGAACAAACCCTTAACCACACCCCAAGAAACCCCCACCCCCACAAAACACAACAAAAAAACAAAACAACAACAAATAAACCCCTACCCACAACAACAAAAAGTAGAAAAAACAGTAACCAAAGCCAAACAGCTCACATGTCGGACAGAATGCCCAGGAAGAGTGTGCCGACCAAACCTCCCCCCCCCCCCCCATGTAGATCATGTTGGCGTAGGTGGAATAGCTTTTATCAGCACACACCATGTCATTCTGGGGACACAATAAAAATAGTACACATACTACATTTCTTTTATTCAACGACAATCAAAATAGTACACATACTAATTTCTTTTATTGAACGCACAATCAAAATAGTACCCATATTACTTTTCATTGAACGCACAATCAAATTAGTACACATATTACATTTCTTTATTGAACGCACAATCAAATTAGTACCCATATTTTTCTTTTATTGAACGCACAATCAAATTAGTACACCTATTACATTTCTTTTATTGTACGCACAATCAAATTAGTACACATATTACATTTCTTTTATTGAACGCACAATCAAATTAGTACACATATTACATTTCTTTTATTGAACGCACAATCAAATTAGTACACCTATTACATTTCTTTTATTGTACGCACAATCAAATTAGTACATATATTACATTTCTTTCATTGAACGCGCAATTAAATTAGTACACATATTACATTCTTTTCATTAAACTTTCTTTCTTTCTTTCTTTATCAGTTCCTATTCTACATTTCGGTGTATGGGTTCAGATGCCTGAGATGATCTTTCGCCAGGATGCCCTGTCTTGGCATTTCCTTCCAAAAAAGTTAAATTTCTATGCTTTAATGCCTCTTTTATATCTTCTTCCCACTTTCTCGGAGGTCTGCCTTTGGTCTTTTACCTTGGGCTTTAGCACTGCATACTGATTTAGCTATTCTATTGTCATTCATTTTGTTTACATGCCCAAACCATCTCAATTGATTTGTTTCTATCTTAGTCTTTATGCCATCTGCTTTAGTTTGATCTCTTATTGTTGTGTTTCTAATTTTGTCTCTTTTAGTTTTCCCTACTACTCTTCTTATATATTTCATTTCAGCTGCCTGAACTCTACTGTATTCTCTACTGTCTAACGTCCAGGTTTTGCTGCCATGGAGGAGAGTAGGACAATAAACTGTATAGTATACTGCCATTTTGGTTTTTGTTGACAATTCTTGCTTACCTACAAATGCCTTTCCTGGATAGTTATATATTGCACTTGCGTTTTGTATTCTATTGCTGATTTCTTCTCTTAGTTTTCCCTTTCAGTTAATCCTTACTCCTAGGTAATTGTAGCTTTGAACTTGTTCTAAATTCCCCTGGCCAATTTAAGATTTTGTGTTTTAGCTTCCCTAGTAACTAGCATTGTTTTGGTTTCCTTTGCATTTACTCTCATTCCTCTTTTTATTTAGTTCATTGTTCATAATGTTGATAATTGACTGAAGGTCCCTTTCTGATTTTCCAAACAGAACTAAATCATCGGCAAATGAAAGCATTGATATATTTACTGGTTTGAGCTTCCACATACCTACATTCATTTTCTTCATTTTTCAGGATGCCTTTGCGTCTGAATCCATAAATGTGATAAACAAAAGAGGACTTAGGATATAACCCTGTCTTACTCCTATATCTACATCAAATTCTGCAGACATGATTCCAGCTACTCTCACTGAACATGTTGGTTTATTGTAAAAACTTTTAATGGCTTCTATTAAATTTTGCTCTACATTGTGTTCTTTTAAGGAATGCCATGGTTCGTCCCTCCTCACATTGTCAAATGCCTTTTCCAAGTCAATAAAACACAGGTACAAATCAATGTTTCTCTGAAGTAATTTTTCTATCATATGTCTAATTGTAAATATGTGGTCTTGTACACTTCTTCCTGGTCTAAATCCCCTCTGATGATCTTCAATCTGATCCTCTACTCTTTTCCTTAGTCTCATTTCCAGTATCCTGGCATATACTTTTCCTGGAACGCTAAGTAGTGATATCCCTCTATAGTTTGAGCATTCCATAGTTGATCCTTTCTTATGTATTGGTACTACCGTTCCGTTTTCCTCTGGATTACTATTACATCTTATTAATTGATCTTTACTCCTTGTTTCATACGTTGTGGAGGGATTATGTAATTGGTGAAAATGCTTTCTCCATGTTTCTATGATTTCGTTGTCTTCTTTCATTACTTCTCCTTTGGCATTCTTAATTTGTCGTATTGGGCATGCTTTAGTATTTCTCATACTCTTCATTGCCTCCCAGAACAGCGTTTGATTTCCTTGATAGCTTTCTTGAAGTCGTTGTCCAAACTCCTCCCATTGTTCCTGTTTTGCTTTCCTAACTTCCTCTTTGGCGATAGTTCTTTTATTCACGTAATCTATCCTATCCTCTGATCTCTTTGTTTGCAAGTATTTCTTCCAGGCATACTTCTTTTCTGTGATCTTAGTCTTGACATTCTCATTTCACCATGCTGTTCTTTTCCTATCCCCTTTAATTTGTTTCCTACCACATACCTATTCAGTGCAATTGAGGAGTGTTTCTTTATACATCTGCAACTTTGTTTCTATTGTGCTATCATTCAGATCCACCTGTCCTTTACTGATAAATCTTTTTATCCTAGATTGATATACCTGTTTTACTACTGGTTTATTTAGTTCCTCTATTGTGATTTAAGTAGCTGTTTTCTTCAGTCAGTGATCTCATTTTGGCAATCACTAAGTGATGATCACTAAATATTTCTGCTCCTCTGTTTATTCTTGCATCCAATGTATTGTAAAAAAGGGAACTGCTAACTATTATGTAGTCTATAATTGACTTTTCACACCTGTCTTTATTTACTCTAGTATATTTGTGGATTTCTTTATGAGGAAAAAAAATATATTGGCCATTTTCATGTTATTCTTTAGGCAACAATCTATTAGTCTCTCTCCATTTGGAGAAGTTGTTGTCTCTCCTTCTTTACTTATTAATCCTCTTGACGTTTCTATATTGTTGCCTACTCTAGCGTTTAAATCTCCTAAAAGAATTAGTTCCTGTTTGGGTTTAAGATTCTCTGTAGCTATTTGTAAATCGTTTTCGAAGGTATCTTTTTCTTCTTTAGTTACATCTTCGTTTGGTCCATAAGCTGTTAATAATTTAATTTCTCGTCCTTTTGGTGTAATATTTACCTCTAATATCCGTGGGCTTATAAATTTCCAACTTTCTAGTAGCTTTTCATGTCTTTTATGCACTAGGAGGCCTAGTCCTGCTCTAGCTCTATCTTTGACATCTACTCCTGAGAAGATTAAAATATGATTCGGTCCTACATTTTCTATTCCTTGTCCTTTTTCTTTGTTTCTGTAATGGCCAAAATATCTACTTTGAATTTTTCCATTTCTTCAACTAATTCTCTTTTCCATTTATTGCCCAAACGTTCCATGTTCAAAAATCACAGTCCGTGTTCGTTTCCAAGTTCGTCTTCCAAAGATCAAGCCGGTTATATTCCTTTTACATCTCTGAATCAGGTTGTTTTGGATAAGCAGGGGATTAGCCCACTGTACCCTAGGTAGATAGTGGGGCTGCCACCTTGAGGCCCCCTACCAGGCCTTGTTATTTTCTGTCAGGGTTAACTCCCTTAGCCTTTAGTCATTCAAGACCAGCCTGCAAGAGAGCAGGTTGTTATTTTCTGTCAGGGTTAAATCCCTTAGCCTTTGGTCAGCCAAGACTCGCATGAGACTCGTGGAGGGCGGGAAAATCTACTCCCCGTACAGGTGCCTACATGTCCTTTGCCAGGTATTTTATTCAACGCACATCAAATTAGTACACCTATTTCATTTCTTCTATTAAATGCACAATCAAAATAGTACACCTATTTCATTTCTTTAATTAAATGCACAATCAAAATAGTACACTTAGTACATTTGTTTTTATTAAATGCACAATCAAAATAGTACACTTAGTACATTTGTTTTTATTAAACGCACAATCAAAATAGTACACTTAGTACATTTGTTTTTATTAAATGCACAATCAAAATAGTACACTTAGTACATTTGTTTTTATTAAACGCACAATCAAAATAATACACTTATTACATTTGTTTTTATTAAACGCACAATCAAAATAGTACACTTTTTACATTTCTTTTTATTAAATGCACAATCAAAATAATACACTTATTACATTTGTTTTTATTAAATGCACAATCAAAATAGTACACTTATTACATTTGTTTTTATTAAACGCACAATCAAAATAATACACTTATTACATTTGTTTTTATTAAATGCACAATCAAAATAGTACACTTATTACATTTGTTTTTATTAAACGCACAATCAAAATAATATACTTATTACATTTGTTTTTTATTAAACGCACAATCAAAATAGTACACTTATTACATTTGTTTTTATTAAACGCACAATCAAAATAGTATACTTATTTCATTTTTTTTTTGATTAAACGCACCGCCTCAAAATAATATCAAAATAATAATTTGTTTTTATTAAACAAGCAAAATGAAAAAGATGTCAATCGGAACAGGATTACCCCAAAGTTTTTAATTGAGACGTTCCTTCAAAATTACGGCCCTTAGAGCCAGAGTTTATCTCAGTTTCAATAGCGTGAAATCGAACAATGAAAAATACCTCCTGGTAGGACTTATTGATGCATTTATTAGTTTATTAAACCTGGGTAATGGCGAAAATGCGTGTTAATTGTCGTTCTCAAGCAACATAATGTCAGGCCTAACAATACTTTTATGAAAAGCAAGTCAAATTGAAGACTAAAAACAGAAATAAAGATAAAAGGATAGTCCGATTCCCTGCACAAGTGCAAGCTCACCGACTGTACATCGTTTATCCCCAAAGGCCATTTCATCCTTCAATAATATTGACTCCAAGCAAAATGAAAATTCAAATGTCTTCAACTCCCAGGACTAAAATTCAAAGTCCTTCTCAACTCCCTGGACGTGGGGTGATTCAAGGCCGTTACAGGCCCTTAGATTCAAGCATTCTCAGTTTCAACGTGAAATCGAACAGGTGAGAAGAATCACCTCCTTACATTCAAAGTTCTCTCAACTCCCTGACGCTACCCTGATGGGGTGCAGATTTCATTCAACGTCCCATTTCATTCAAAGTTCTTCCAACTCCCTGACTGGGGTGGGGTGAGTGCAGGCCATTGTTCAAAAGTTCTTTTCAACTCATTTATACCCAGTCATCCTTTCTCAACTTCTCAATTTCCTGACTAGGAAAATTTATCCCCAGGGCCATTTCATTCAAAGTTCTTCTCAACTCCCCTGGTGGGGAAAATGCAGGCCACTTTACATTCAAAGTCTTCTCAACTTCTCACCTTTATCCCCCAGGGGCCATTACATGCTTGGGACTGTTATCACCCATTGGCCATTTCAGTTCTTCTCAACTCCCGGCGAAAATGGGGTGAGGGGTTAATTTCATCAAAGTTCTTCTCAACTCCCGGGGGTGGGGTGGGGTGATGGGGTCAGGCCTTACATTCAAAGTTCTTCTCATTTCCAAATGAAAAGTTCTTCTCAAATCCCTGGGTGAAGACTGAAGACAGAAATTTCATTCAAATGTCCTTTATCAACTCCGGGGGTGGGGTGGGGTGATTCCCTGTGCACCATTTAAACCCCAGCAGGCCATTTCATTCAAAAAGCAGTTCTTCTCAAGACCCTGACTGTACATCAATCCCCCAACAGGCCATTTCATTCAACGTTCTTCTCAACTCCCGGGGGTGGGGTGGGGTGAGGGGGGTGGGGTGCAGGCCATTTCAAAGTTTCTCAACTCCCGGGAGAGGGGTGGGGTGAAGTTTCCTTTCTTCAACTCCCGGGGTGGGGTGGGGTGAGGGGTGGGGTGCAGGCCATTTCATTCAAAGTCCTTCTCAACTCCCGGGGGTGGGGTGGGGTGAGGGGGTGGGGTGCAGGCCATTTCATTCAAAGTCCTTCTCAACTCCCAGGGGTGGGGTGGGTTGAGGTGTGGGTGCGCAAACAGTACACAAACTTGTTAGGCTTTTTGCACTAACACTCTGACAAGATCTTTCTCTACCTATAGCTGAGTACTCATTCACGCCTGATGAAAGTAGAGTGAGTACCTTTCCTAAGAGTACAACGTTGTGAACCCCCCCCTCCCACCCACACACCTGTACCAGCCTTGGGGTTTGAACCAGACAGTGTTGTCGTGATTGCCAGCTCACAACACTACGGTTCAGCTACACAGGCCTGAATCATGATCAAAATAATGTGTACTCCAATTGAACGCAAATAGATTGAAACAGAAGTCAATCTAGAATCAATCAAAATATGTTTAATGCAATTGCTCGCAAGTGAAACAAAGATGTCAAACACAAATATAGAATAAAGTAAAGATCCTTCAAGGCTCCTAGAGAATAAAGTAAAGTTCCTTCAAGGCCCATAGAACCGGAGCTTATCCTGGTTTCAATAGCGTGAAGCGGAACAGGTGCTAACTATGACGTCCTGGCCAGGACGTTAGTCTGACGCGGGTTTTTTGAAAGGGGGTAAAATAAAGGGTCAAGTGTCTTTCCCAAGGAACACAACATCAGACCTAGCATTGCTAGGATTAATGATGCCCAGTCCGGCAGCCCAGTTACTCAGCGACCAACGCCACAATATTACTGTAGTAGGTTGGCTAATAGCAATATAGAATGGTTCAAAAAAATTGATATGAAGCCATTTATGTACAATTGACATAGAAGTAAATCATGTTAGTCAACATTAGATTATTAAGCTGCAACCGAAAATCTTAAACATTTGCATACTTTCTCAAAACAAGGTTTTACGTTGCATGGGCCAATTTATTCATAGCCATTAGAAAGGCTTATTATAAGTTTCATAATACATAAGATGTACATATAAAGAAAAAGAACAAAACCCAATAGACGTCAACACAAAGGACGTCAAAGGTTACTCACCTCACTGGTGAAAGTCCTCTCGAAGACTTGGTCCGAGTAGACCCACTTGGAGCAGCTGTGAGTGTCGTTCGTCACGTGACCCGTCGTGGCATTGCTGGAGAAGAGAGAGCAGGACGAGAAGCCTTCCTCTTCTTTATCCCAAGGCACGGATTGGACAACGCGGTCTTTGTGCCAGGCACCTTGTGATGTGTACGTGTCATTGGACAGTTCTGGCAACACGCACCTGGGATAGTATGTAAAGCATAAAGACAAAAGAGTACCAAAACGCATAATTGAAAGCAGCGTCTTTAGTTTAACGCATTAAACGTTTTCCTTCTTCTTTCTACGTTTTGACTGAGGCACGAGGCATGTCGACAGTGATGACCAGGGACATCAAACAGATATTGAAGCACGGTAGGAACCAAGTCAAGACAAATACAAAACAATAGACAGACACAAATTATTTTGGGCACCGAACCTACGACCTCTGTGTCGACACCAATCGTGTGGCATGAAAATAGAGGGCACTACCACTACTATGTAGGGGCCTCGGAAGTCTAGAGGCAAGGTGTCGGCCTCTCAGCCAAAAGGTAATGGATTCGATCCCCGTAAACGGTTGAAACATGTTCTCGAGTTTTTTCAAGCAAAATCTTCCCCACACCCCCTGGTCCAGGTAGGTGGAACGACACCTAGTCTCGTCGGAGACGGACGATAAAAAGGAGGCCCCGTGTGCAGATCACAACATTCTGTGCACGTTAAAGATCCCTTGGCTGTTAACAGGGCAGTCTGGGCAAAATTACACATTTATCTTTATCTCTTGTTTATCTATTTCTCAATTTATATTTATTTCCTAATATATTTTTCTGCTGTATATCTTTTCTCATATTAATCTGTTCCTCCAGTTTATTCAAATTACTTGTTCATTTCAAGGGCATAATTATTTCTTGACATTTCAAAGCCAATTGAAGACGATATAAAAAAGAATAACACTCTTCCTGGAAGAAAAGATGTATCTTACGTTAGTACATATCATATTTGCTGTACTCCAAACGGTTGTGATACAATTTCTATCTTCTATTGGTACGTATATTAGTTGTACTTTAAAACTGTTGTGATACAATTTCTATCTTACATTGGTACATATGTTAGCTGTACTTTAAAACCGTTGTGATACAATTTACACCTTACATTAGTACATATTATATTTGCTGTACTTCCAAACTGTTGTGATGAATTTTATATCTTACATTAGTACATATTATATTAGCTGTACTTTAAAACTGTTTCGATACAATTTCTATCTTACGTTAGTACATATTATATTTGCTGTACTTTAAAACTGTTGTGATACAATTTATATCTTACATTAGTACACATATTGGCTGTACTTTAAAACTGATGTGATACAATTTATGTCTTACATTAGTACATATTATATTAGCTGTACTACAAAACTGTTGTGATATAATTTCTATTTTACAATAGTACGTATATTAGTTGTACTTTAAAACCGTTGTGATATAATTTCTATTTTACAATAGTACATAATGAGCTGTAATTCAAAAGTGTTGTGATACAATTTTACCCTACAATAGTACCTATATTAGCTGTACTTTAAAACTGTTGTGATACAAGTTTGTATTACATTAGTACATATATGAGCTGTACTTCAAAACTGTCATGATACACTTTCTGAACTGTGTCGAGAGTCAAGACATTTACTGTTCTCTTTCCATGATTGTGTAATGAATTGTATGATACATATATCTATTTATAGTTTGAAACGTTAAGCGATCGTGAAGTACGTATGTCTATACTATGTCTTTCTACAAGTACAGCCCTTGTCACCTGATCCATACTCCCTACCACTTTGTATTGCATCCTCATTCAATCGTCATATCAGACCTTGCCGTGTCAGGAGTGTTTACTTTTGGTTATATTAAGTCTACCTATAAAATGCATTACATAAAGTGACCGTTTCGTATTTACAAAGACTTTATCTTCAGTCGTTTATATAATATGCAGATCATCCTCGCGTCATTGACCTTACTTGTTCATCATCATTATCGTCATCATCATCATCATCATCATCATCATCATCATTATCATCATCATTATCATCATCATATCATCATCATCATTATCATCATCATTATCATCATTATCATCATTATCATCATCATCATCATCATCATCATCAACGACCGTTTTGCTTTGGTTGTGGGTATTCACCACAAAATCCTCCGTATTCTGGGCTATAGTTGTCTCCACCTCTGACCAATTATTCCCATTTCTTTCAGGTCAACTAATATCCCCATTTCTTATCGTTCTGGATCTTGATCTACCTCTTCTTCATTCTGCTCGTAGTTTCCAGTCCAAGCTTTGTCGTGTTACGCTAGTTGCTGGCGTCCTCATACCTGAAGTGTTGATGAAGGCCAATTGAAGTTTGGCCTATTTTGTCAGAGACCAAAAATAAGTCCACTTGTTACTTGGGCTAGTTATGCAAAACTGAAAACATTTAAACATAGCACATGCCACCCCCCCTAACGCAAACGCAATCACGTAACCTTGCTGTAGTCTGACAAACAAACAAAAAAGCCTGAAAAGTTGACAATACGTCTTCGGTTATTCAGATCTAGATGTAGATTAAATCTGGCCATGATTATGTCATATCTTTGCGTTGACCTTGTTGGCAGGTGATGGGTTGAAAGAGTCAAAAACTCCATACTCGGTCAGAGAAAAGTTGTATGAACGGAATGCTATTGACAAACATACACTAAAAATGGAATGCTATTGACAACCATACACTAAAAATGGAATGTTATTGACAACCATACACTAAAAATGGAATTTTATTGACAACCATACACTAAAAATGGAATGCTATTGACAACCATACACTAAAAATGGAATGCTATTGACAAACATACACTAAAAATGGAATGCTATTGACAACCATACACTAAAAATGGAATGCTATTGACAACCATACACTAAAAATGGAATTTTATTGACAACCATACACTAAAAATGGAATGCTATTGACAACCATACATGGCGTCGTTCTGCCAAACCATCATCTGGGGTGAGAGACAGGACTGACGCCAATATCTGTGACAGAAACTTTCGGCTGCCAAGGGGTCCCTTGGGAACTCGCAGCTTTCACATGCTTTCGATGATGTGACAAACATACACTAAAAATGGAATGCTATTGACAAACATACACTAAAAATGGAATGCTATTGACAAACATACACTAAAAATGGAATGTTATTGACAAACATACACTAAAAATGGAATGCTATTGACAAACATACACTAAAAATGGAATGTTATTGACAAACATACACTAAAAATGGAATGTTATTGACAAACATACACTAAAAATGGAATGTTATTGACAAACATACACTAAAAATGGAATGTTATTGACAAACATACACTAAAATGGAATGTTATTGACAAACATACACTAAAATGGAATGTTATTGAGAAACATACACTAAAAAATGTTGGCATTTAAAAATGGTGGCTTTTTATAATGAAGCCTAGTTGTTAAGTTGTGGGACTTGGTATCATGAAGGTCGTGGCTTTGAATCATGGCAGTGTCATGTCTGACGTTTCATTCCTTGGGAAAGACATTTACTACGCACCCCCCCCCGCCATCAGGAGCAGAGTTGTATGACCAGTAACAGCTTGGGAGTAAAAACCTGCCACAGACGAACGTCCAATTGCTGAGGTGATTACATTATGAATTATCGCTTGTTCTGCCTCACGCTATATACTTCGTGATAAAATCCAGCTGTACGGGCTGTAAGGGCTTTGAAGGAACGTTACTAGGAGCATTTGGTGTGGACCCTCACAGGCAACCAGCAGACCTACAAGCCTTCGGTCGGTGAATCGTGTACGAAATGTTAGGCAATAATTAGAAAGGGAAGAATGAAAATGCTTCAAGGCCATTACATCCCATAGAGTTGGAGCTTTCTTCGTTTTTTTTATAGCTTGAAGAGGAATAGGTGAAAATAATAATTATATATCGCCTTCTGGACAAGATTTACTCCTCCAGCCGATGCAAATTGTCTATTTTTCATCTGAATCGGGTGCGGGGTGTTTGTGTGTGTGTGTGTGTGGGGGGGGGTCGTATGGGGCGGGGGAGGGAGTACTTTCTCAAGGAAAGATATGTGATTCGAATCCAGGACTTTTTGATTCCAAAACGCGCTGTCTTACCATTAGGGCTAGCAATGCTAGAGGAAAGGAAAGGCTAGGGTAGGGGAGGGGGCAGAAGAAAATCTTTGGACTTACAAAGAGTACTAATACGGCAGGCTTGGGCAAGACTCGCTTTTTTATTCTCGTTGCCACAAACTCCCGTCTTCTCTGATCTCATGTTATTCCAGTACTCGACTTGACAAATACCACCAGACACCGTCTTGCGCATCCAGGACTGCAAATATGAACACCTTTTGGTTGAGAGGCCTTGATTACACGGGGGGGGGGGTGAGGGAGGGAAAAAGGGGGAGAGATGCTTGATGTGTCGCGATAACAGAAGACATACCCAGTGAGAGATGGTAGTAAACTGTTGTCACTGTCACCGTGATAGAAGGAGAGGTGCGGTTGCGGGCTGAAAGTTAGCTAAACTAATGCTCAAATGGGCTGGTGTGAAAAGAAAGGGATGGAGTGCCGCAAAACTTGTAGTGGGAGGGACGCGGGGGAGGGGGGTAAACGGCAAATAAAAGGTGCCGAGGAAGAGACAAAGGGACCGCTTTAGTCAGCCTTAGATCGCTGCAGCGTTACTGCCTCTCACTCTGACTCACACTGTGGTGTCGTCAAGGCAAAGTAGTTGTTTGCACTAACAGCGTTACTGCCTCTCACTCTGACTCACACTGTGGTGTCGTCAAGGCAAAGTAGTTTTTTGCACTTACAGGATAAGTTGCTATCACGACGGGAGTTAGAAGTCATCATCTCTCGTCTCGAGACTGTGGACAGATTCGAATAAAACGCCTGGAAAGCCTTGTGTTCGTTGGTATCGAGTAATGGCTCGA
>JAXRKP010001274.1:32500-35000 GCA_037039925.1 Doris montereyensis | reverse complement strand
AGCTTGGTTGGGAGTGCGCTCTCTTTTCAAGGTTAGGTCATGGGTACCGACGCGGAGATCCCGTGTTCAATTCTATTGATGCCCAATTTTTTCTTTTCGACTATTCCTTTGTATTTGTCTCGCTCATGCCATTATTCATCACTGCCGAAGACAGTTTTTCTTTGTTGCTGAAGAACGGTGTGCTACCCGAAAATGTCTCCGTTCTGTTCAGTTTTCTTTCAATTAGGCCTTACATCAACTGTTTTATATTCCTCTTCACCACTAGTTATCGGCCTACTGGAGTTTTCTTCCTTTTACCTAAGACATTACGTCTACAGGAATGGTTTGCCATAACTGTGAAAGTGGGAGTCTCATTTTCATTTCTGTATTATGACTAACTTTCTGAATGTAAGATTATTAGGAAATTTGAATTTATAGGAAAATCTATCAGTTTCAATGAAACACACACACAGTTAAACCTCAAAATATATTCATTGTTAGGTAGCGTAGGCAGCTCGGTTGGTAGCACGCTTTCTTTTCATGGCGAGGCGATTTGTTCCGACGCAGAGGTCAGGCATTCGATTCCCATGGTGGCCAAGATTTGTTTCTGTCTATTCCTTATATATTTGTCTCGTCTTTGTTCCTATGGGGCTTTTATTTTATTTAGTGGGATTTCCTTCAGGAGAATCTATCATATTTCCAATCTATAAATAATATAGATTTTAAATCCTTACTGTACTTTTATAACCGACATGCATTTTTAGTGCCGGTTCTATCATTATCATCGACTTTATTGAAGGTAGAGAGGCAAATAGAGACACAAGTGAACCTCGAAATAAATAAACACTGTAAAACGAGATAAAAGAAAAGCAACCTTATCAAGCATAGTAATTAGCCACCCCCTCCCCCATTTAGCTATATATTCAATTCAATATAATTCAGCTCAATTCAATTCAATTGAATATATATATATATATATATATGGGAGAAATGGTTGATTATGCATGGTTATACTACTTAAAAAATATTCATTTCGCTATACTTAACGCTATAGATGTAATATTATTAAAATTAAAATTAAATATTGAGGTCTCACCAAAGAGTGGCAAAGATTTTACCCTAATGAACTAATCACTAGCAGATGAGCTGAAGGAAACCGATCGTACCAGAAAAAAAAAACCCAACCCAAATAACTACAAATCCTGCAAATTGAATAAAACAGCAAATTAAGGAGAAGAACAAAAGGAAAACTCATTTTTAATCACTTAAAAAAAGGCATTCTAAAAAGGATGACAAAAATTCAAAAATTAATATTACAGTCTCTTCAAGTTCCAGTGGTAGTAATTTCTAGCTAAACTATCAATCTTCTTTCAACTGCTGTTCCCCTTTTGTCTAATAAGGTATCCGAAAAAGTTACAATTTATATCCTCTCTAGTATAATTCAACAGTACACTCAAATCAAAAAGCGAAGACAAAAACAAAAGGATGAAGCACATTATTGTTTCCAACACAAATCATTTGTTTGCAAAACCTTTCATCAATAAATTCTTTGCTGATACCCAAAGTCTACACACAAAATGAACAAGTTATCTCCTCTTTGACCTCAATGCGATATCTGTTTGTGTTTTAAAGACAATCTTAGGAAAGGACGCTCTCTAATCTGTTTGTGTTTTAAAGACACTATTGGAAAAGGACGCTCTCTAATCTGTTTGTGTTTTAAAGACACTCTTGGAAAAGGACGCTCTCTGATCTGTTTGTATTTTAAAGATAATCTTAGGAAAGGACGCTCTCTAATCTGTTTGCATTTTAAAGACACTATTGGAAAAGGACGCTCTCTAATCTGTTTGTGTTTTAAAGACACTATTGGAAAAGGACGCTCTCTAATCTGTTTGTATTTTAAAGACACTATTGGAAAAGGACGCTCTCTAATCTGTTTGTATTTTAAAGACACTATTTGATAGACGCTCTCTAATCTGTTTGTGTTTTAAAGATACTCTTGGAAAAGGACGCTGTCTGTTTTAAAGACATCTGTTTGTGTTTTAAAGATAATCTTAGGAAAGGACGCTCTCTAATCTGTTTGTGTTTTAAAGATAATCTTAGGAAAGGACGCTCTCTAATCTCTTTGTGTTTTAAAGATACTCTTAGGAAAAGACGTTCTCTAATCCGTTTGTGTTTTAAAGACACTTTTAGGAAAGGACGTTCTCTAATCTGTTTTTTTTAAAGACACTTTTATGAAAAGACATTCTCTAATCTGTTTGTGTTTTAAAGACACTTTTAGGAAAGGACGTTCTCTAATCTTTTTGTGTTTTAAATACACTTTTATGAAAAGACATTCTCTAATCTGTTTGTGTTTTATAGACACTCTTGGAAAAGGACGCTCTCTAATCTGTTTTTGTTTTAAAGACACTTTTATGAAAAGACATTCTCTAATCTTTGTGTACTTTAAAGATACTTTTAGGAAAAGACATTCTCTAATCTTTTTGTGTTTTAAAGACATTCGTAGGAATGGACGCTGTATAGT
>JAXRKP010001274.1:10000-15000 GCA_037039925.1 Doris montereyensis | reverse complement strand
TGATTTGATTTTAGACTTATTTTTCTCTGTCATTTTTTGTATCTCCTACGGTAGTCCCGAATTGCTAGAATAAAATGATTCATAGGATCATGTTAGATATTTTAGAAAATAATGATGAATGTTCATTGGGAAAGAAATTTGACAGACGGGCATTTCTCCATTCGACTTCGATCCAATAAGTACCTGAAACTGGGAGGAAGACAATTCTGCCGTAGATCGGTGTCCTATCAAAGAGGGGTGGAATATCACTTGTTCCACTTCATAATGTAGATATTGGGTTACGTTTCTACGCTGTGGACTGAGAAGACCTTAAAGGAATTTCAATTAAATAATAATAATAATAATAATAATAATAATAATAATAATAATAATAATAATAATAATATAATAATAATAATAATAAATAATAATAATAATAATAATAATAATAATAATAATAATAATAATAATAATAATAATAATAATAATAATAATAATAATAATAATAATAATAATTATAAAAATAATAATAATGCACATTTATAGAGTGCAAACATCCCATATATTTACAAACGCTTTACAATGGCTGTTTCAGTAAATATCATTATAGAAAATAAGGTAAACGTAGTTTGCACAACGTATTGACAGTATGGGCACGTTTTAAAGATGCCTTATGTACATATTCATCTTAAGCCAGGTATTTATCATTTACTTTGATAAATTCATCACGCTTGAAATTTGTTCCTTTTCCCCGAATCATGATAGTTGAGTAAAATACAGTAAAGCCGGTTTCTCTAACTTTATCTCCCCTCCCTCCCCCCCGTCCAACCACGAATCCGTCCAACCACGAATCCCTTGTGGATGTCATGGGTCTCCACGAACCCCTTGTGGATGTCATGGGTCTCCACGAACCCCTTTGTGGATGTCATAGGTCTCCACGAATCCCTTGTGGATGTCATGGGTCTCCACGAACCCCTTGTGGATGTCATAGGTCTCCACGAACCCCTTGTGGATGTCATAGGTCTCCACGAACCCCTTGTGGATGTCATAGGTCTCCACGAACCCCTTGTGGATGTCATAGGTCTCCACGAACCCCTTGTGGATGTCATAGGTCTCCACGAACCCCTTGTGGATGTCATAGGTCTCCACGAACCCCTTGTGGATGTCATAGGTCTCCACGAACCCCTTGTGGATGTCATAGGTCTCCACCCCTTGAACCCCCCTTGTGGATGTCATAGGTCTCCACGAACCCCTTGTGGATGTCATAGGTCTCCACGAACCCCTTGTGGATGTCATAGGTCTCCACGAACCCCTTGTGGATGTCATAGGTCTCCACGAACCCCTTGTGGATGTCATAGGTCTCCACGAAGCCCTTGTGGATGTCATAGGTCTCCACGAACCCCTTGTGGATGTCATAGGTCTCCACGAAGCCCTTGTGGATGTCATAGGTCTCCACGAAGCCCTTGTGGATGTCATAGGTCTCCACGAAGCCCTTGTGAATGTCATAGGTCTCCACGAAGCCCTTGTGGATGTCATAGGTCTCCACGAACCCCTTGTGGATGTCATTGGTCTCCACGAACCCCTTGTGGATGTCATAGGTCTCCACGAACCCCTTGTGGATGTCATAGGTCTCCACGAGCCCCCAACTTTTCGAGACACGACATGTGCCCAAATTATACGCAATAACAGTGCTCAGTAAAAGATGAAGTCTATAGTGTAATATTGTAATGATAACACCAGATGAACAAGTTATTTTATAACACGTTGACCGTGTGCTCCTTTGACAGGAACTACCATCTTGAAATCATAATGGAGGCGGTGTAGCTGAATCGTAGTGTTGTGAGCTGGTAATCACGACAACACTGATTCAAGCCACATGGCTGGCACATGTGACCCCCCCCCCCCACAACGTTGTTCTCTTAGAAAAGATACTCCACTCTACTTTCCTCACTAGACTCAGATGTAAATGAGTACCCAGCTAATGGGTAGAGAAAGGTATTAACAGAATGTTAGTACAAAAAGCCTAACATGCTTGTGCACTGTATGCTCTCCCCCCCACCGTAAGGAGTTGAGAAGGACTCTGAATGAAATGACTTGCTAGGAATAAATGATCTATAGTCGGTGAGCCTGCATTTGTGCAGGGACACCAACAAGTTTGACTTTGTCTTTGTTCGAGTTCAATCGGCAGAGGCTAGCTTCAGTGGGTAGCCTGACGTAATTTAAAAAAAGAAAAACGAATATCAAAAGAGAAGAGATACTGCGTGGCAAAATTAAAAAGTAAATTGTATGCAAACGAGGCTTGAAACGTTTCAGTAAAGGTCAGTCAGAGAGAAGGTGTTAGGAGAGAGAGAGGGAGAGAGAGGGGGTGGGAGGGATAAGAGAAAGAGAGAGAGAGAGAGAGAGAGCCAGAGAGAGAGAGAGAGAGCAAGAGAGAGAGAGAGAGAGAGAGAGAGAGAGAGAGAGAGAGAGAGAGAGAGAGAGAGAGAGACAGACAGACAGACAGACAGACAGACAGAGACAGAGACAGAGACAGACAGACAGACAGACAGACAGACAGAGAGACAGAGACAGAGACAGAGACAGAGAAAGAGACAGAGAGAGACAGAGAGAGACAGAGAGAGTCAGAAGTACGAGGTGAAACGAGAGCGACCTTTCGGTAACTTTACGTACTGCGTTATGAGCCCGATGGGTGATACCTGGAAACACGACTTGTCTGCAATTTAGAACAAAAAGTAGTCAAATTTGCATGAAACCTTTATGTTCAACACGATTCTATAATTAATGTATTTGAATTGCGTAGACACATTTCCATGATACCAGAGACCATTTCTGTATGCCCGAAGACGTACTGGTCCTAGATATCGACACTTGAATTTTCTTGACTTAAAATTTTAGCAAGATCGAGATCCGCAAATACATAATAAGGAGACTGCGGGAGGGGAGGGGGAGAGGGCGGAGGGACAGGACGGATGTGACTTTTGATTGCGACTAGGTAGTTCATATCTGTTGTCCTGAAATCCTTGGCCTTTATTCGTGGGAGAGTAAATATTATATTTGTTAGAAGACAGACAGACATATCGTTAGTCATGTAATGTTTGGACACAGAGTATTCTCGTCATATCAGCAGATTTTTGTGAGAGAGACAGAGAGATTTCATCAACCAATTTTTCTTCAGGTGGCATCGGTGGCTGCTTTTCGTTAGGGGCGTCCTGACGTAATCATTTAGCTCTAACCTTTCGTGACGTCATGAAGATGGTTCATCCTGGAAACACGACTTTCTGCAATTTCCGGAACAAAAAGTATTCATCTAGCTCTGCTCTTTCCTTTCCGGTGACGTCAGTAAAGATTCATCTAGATCTAGCTCTTTTCCTTCTGGTGATGTCAATGGCTAGTGGTTAGGCAGGACTTCATCCATTTTTCCTTTTTCGCGGCGTTGATAGCTAGTGGTTGGTCTGGACTTCATCTTAGCTCTTTTCTTGACGTCGGTAGCTAGTTGGCAGGCGTCCGGGCTTCATCTAGCTCTTTTCCTTTCCATTGACGTCGGTAGTTAGTGGACAGACATCCGGACTTCATCTAGCTCATTCCTTTCTATTGACGTCGGTTGCGACTAGGTGGATAGACATCTGGACTTCCTGCAATCTTTCCTTTCCATTGACGTCGGTAGTTAAATATTACATCCGGACTTCATCTGTTATTCCTTTCCATTGACATCGGTACTGTTTGGACAGGTATTCTCGTCATATCAGCTCTTTTTTCCATTGAGTCGGTATTCTCTTCTCATCCTTTCATTCATCTAGCTCATTTTTTTCCATTGACGTCGGTAGTTAGTGGACAGACATCCGGACTTAATCTAGCTCTTTTCCTTTCCATTGACGTCGGTACTTAGTGGACAGACATCCGGACTTAATCTAGCTCTTTCCTTTCCATTGACGTCGGTAGTTAGTGGACATTCATCCGGGCTTCATCTAGCTCATTCCTTTCCATTGACGTCGGTAGTTAGTGATTCATCTTAATCTAGCTCTTTCCTTTCCATTGACGTCAGTACTTAGTGGACAGACATCCGGACTTAATTTAGCTCTTTTCCTTTCCATTGACGTCAATGGCTAGCTGGTTGGCAGGCGTCCGGACTTCATCTAGCTCTTTTCCTTTCGATTGACGTCGATAGGTAGTGGACAGGCGTCCGGACTTCATCTAGCTCTTTCCTTTCCATTGACGTCGATAGGTAGTGGACAGACATCCGGACTTCATCTAGCTCTTTCCTTTCCATTGACGTCGATAGGTAGTGGACAGACATGCGGACTTCATTTAGCTCTTTCCTTTCCATTAACGCTTGTAGCTAGTGGATGAGGCGTTCGATTCATCTAGCTCTTTCCTTTCCATTGACGTCAGTAGCTAGTACTTAGACACCCGTGGATCATGGGGTCCATTGCTCGATTCATGGCACTTTATTTATCTAATTGTTTTTATTTACCAATATCCACAAATACAATGATTTCAGAGTTTTTGGTAGGATTGTATGTTATCTTGGTTAATGTCATGTAATCAGCCAAGAAGACTTCATCCTACACTGAGTGTAGTGATTTGATCAGACATCTTGATTCATCTAGCTCCGATCAGACTAGGTGTAGATCCACCTTGACGTCGGTAGTTAGTGGACAGAAAAACTCGAGAAAGCTTAATCCCAGTCCGACGTCGTTTCCTTGAGAAAGAAACCAGCATTGATACAGGTGCAAATGAACACCAGCATAAACCACCATTCGATACAGGTGGAACACCAGCATCCGGACTTAATCAAATGAACACCAGCATAAACCACCATTCCAGGTGCAAATGAACACCAGCATAAACCACCATTCGATACAGGTGCAAATGAACACCAGCATAAACCACCATTATACAGGTGCAAATGAACACCAGCATAAACTTTCGATTCCATTGACGTCAGCATAAACCACCATTATACAGGTGCAAATGAACACCAGCATAAACCGGCATTCGATACAGGTTGAACACCAGCATAA
>JAXRKP010001274.1:0-5000 GCA_037039925.1 Doris montereyensis | reverse complement strand
TCTCAGACGTGTGAGTTTTCTGTTGGTTCAATTTTTTTTAAAATGTTAAAAACTTATTTTATCCTTCATGTATTTCAGTACTCCTCTTGCGGTCTTGCGGGCTGTATATCTCGGACAAGTGCTTTCCCCATCTCTACGGTTTGGTTGGTCTCTTGGCTCCTCTAGTGCCAGTGGTTTGTCTTGGTTGGTCTCTTGGCTCCTCTAGCGCCCCTGGTTTGTCTTGGTTGGTCTCTTGGCTCCTCTAGCGCCCCTGGTTTGTCTTGGTTGGTCTCCTCTAGTGCCCCTGGTTTGTCTTGGTTGGTCTCTTGGCTCCTCTAGTGCCCCTGGTTTGTCTTGGTTGGTCTCTTGGCTCCTCTAGTGCCCCTGGTTTGTCTTGGTTGGTCTCTTGCGCCCCCTGGTTTGATTTGATTTTGATTTCACCCACATCTGTAGATATCACCTTCCACCTCTCACTGTCTTGGTTAGTGTCTTGGCTCCTCTAGCGCTCCTGGTTTGATTTGATTTTGATTTCACCCACATCCACAATTAAGGCGATCTTGGGGGTTTTGGTAGGATTTTTAAATGTCTCCCGCACTGTCCTGTAAACAGCCAAAGGATCTGTTACTTGCTCAGAGTGTTACACACGGATACTCCTGTATATCGTCTATCGCCGATAGGATTTGGCGTAGATCCGATCGCTCTACCTGTAACAGGAGGGGGGGAGGATAGTTTTACTCGAAAAACAACAACTCGAGAATACTCTTCAACCTGTCGGGTCAGAAGCCACAACCTTTGGTAGAGAGGACGACACCTTGCCTCTGGACCACCAAGTCACCCTGCGTCCAAGATGATTCTCATCATATTGTTTCTGTTGATTTTAGTTTGTTGAATATGAAATCAATAGTCTGGGGGAAATGATAACTGACTGCACACCGTGACGTTAATGGATTTAATTTGCATCTGTTGATCCTGAAGTTGAAACCTGAAGTTTGAAAACGTATATAATTTCGAAGTGAATTCCCATCCAAAAGTAGCATTCACAGTCCGCCAGAAAGGGCTACTGAGAACATCGCACCGGAAAGTACATTCATGACGCTCTACGATATCGCAGACTTTGGTCTGCCCGATTTCTAGGATTGCTATAACTACAAGAACACATGAGGTCCTGGGTTCGAATCCTAGCAATGCTAGGCCTGACGTTGTGTCCCTTGTGAAAGAGACGTTATACGCATTTTCATGGGGTCCTGGGTTCGCGTACTAACAATGCTAGGTCCAACGTTGTGTTAATTGGGAAAGACACTTAACACTTAACATTTTCTCCACTCGGCCCAGGTGCAAATGGGTACCAGCATCAGCTTGGGAATAAATTGTTCCGCTTCATGTTATAAAACTGGGATATGTTATGGCCCTATGGCCCGTTAAGGCCTTGGAGGAACTTACCCACTTACCAGACAGAATGGAACACATGACCTCTGCGTCGGCACCCACTGTTGTGCTGTGAAAAGATAGCACACTATGAACCTTATGAGGAACGTAGTTCCAAGTCTAGAGAACGTAACAATACCCAGTTCTACAGATATGAACCTTATGAGGAACGTAGTTCCAAGTCTAGACAACGTAACAATACCCAGTTCTACAGACATGAACCTTTCCAAGAGAACGAACGTAGTTCCAAGTCTAGAGAACGTAACAATACCCAGTTCTACAGACATGAACCTTATGAGGAACGTAGTTCCAAGTCTAGAGAACGTAACAATACCCAGTTCTACAGACATGAACCTTATGAGGAACGTAGTTCCAAGTCTAGAGAACGTAACAAAACCCAGTTCTACAGACATGAACCTTATGAGGGACGTAGTTCCAAGTCTAGAGAACGTAACAAAACCCAGTTCTACAGACGATGAGTACACGTATTGCCATGTAAGCCAAGTATGCTTGGGGGTGGGGAGGGGGAACAACATCGATGGTAAATCTTGATTTTCTTTATTTCCTTCTCTATCAGTTCCCATTCTACCTTCCAGTGTATGGGATTAGCTGCCCGAAATGATATTTCTCCAGGCTGCCATGTCTTGACATTTTCTATTTCCTTCTGTGAAGGTTAAAATTGTTTGCTTTAGTGCCTCTTTTATATCTTCTTCCCACTTTCTCCGAGGCCTGCCTTTTGGTCTTTTACTAATTCTTCTTTTTTAATGTCAAGAAAAGTATCCCGTTATAGTTGCTGTGTCATGCATTTTTACTTTGCTTTACTTTTCCCTTCCTCTTTTGCTCTTTAAGCGTCCCAGGAATGTGCAATTTTTTTTCTCTTGGGTTTGATGTGATTTTGACAAACCTCCATCGGAGGAATGATCCCCCATGATTTTGACCTCAGCGTTTCGTGAACTCCATTGATCCTCCATGTCGTAACTCCATTGATCCTCCATGTCGTAACTCCATTGATCCTCCATGTCGTAACTCCATTGATCCACCATGTCGTAACTCCATTGACCACCATGTCGTAACTCCATTGATCCACCATGTCGTAACTCCACCATTGAACTCCACCCATGTCGTAACTCCATTGATCCACCATGTCGTAACTCCATTGATCCACCATGTCCACCATGTAACTCCATTGATCCAACATGTCGTAACTCCATTGATCCACCATGTCGTAACTCCATTGATCCAACATGTCGTAAATCCATTGATCCACCATGTCGTAAATCCATTGATCCAACTTGTCGGTCTGGGTTTTCCACTTGCTCTGGCTCGTGCCGATCTGTTGTTAACTTGGTGACATTCTTATGATGGGATCGAACCATTTTATTCTTTTGATTTCCTATGTACTGTAGAAATGGTGTTATTCCTTTAGTCTGTCAGGTGATGTAGTTGCTTCTTAGTCTGTCTCTCTTTGCTACCTTTAAAGCTTTTCTAGGACATTTCATTTCATGAAGGAGTATGATATAGATCCAACTTTATCAACTTTCTACCATTTCATCCTTATCACCACACGTTGTAGCGACACTGTAGTGTTGTGAGTTTGTAATCACGTTGACACTGGTTCAAACCCCATGGCTGGCCCATGTGTTTTTTCACAACAGTGTAGCATTAGGAAAGGTACATGGCTATGTTTTCCTCACTTAACTTAGATGTAAACAAGTACTCAGCTAAAGGTGGGAAAAGATCTTGTAAGGGTGTTAGTACATAGTGCGTAACAGGCTGCTGTACTGTCTTCTCCGCAGGGAGTTGAAAAGGACTTTGAATGATATGGCCTGTCAGGGAGATAAATGATGTACAGTCGGTGAGCCTGCACTTGTGCGGGAATAGAAACTTTAAATACATCTTTATCTTTATCTTTATACTCTTTACTCAACTCATCTGTTTACCATTCAGAATTGGCAGGAAGAAGGTCGTGTTGATCTCGATACTGGGTCACGTGACTTCCAGTTTTGCTACGGCATTCGTCACCAGCTATGTGCCGTTCGTCATTCTGCGATTCGTGACAGCCATCTGTGGTGGTGGAATGTTTCTATCAGCTTTTGTCATCGGTAAGTCCAAGGTTAGATGAGGCAATAAAAGTGGATACAATTTCTGTATTGTGTTGACTGTGATGAGTGTTCATTCCTCAAACTGAAAAAAAAACCCAAACAAACAACCCAACTAAACAAGCAAACTTGTGCTGGCAACAACAACCACAATATGAGGACAAAACACATATTTGATGTAAGATAAAAACCTTCTCTGCTATATCTATCTCTCAATCTCTAAATTCGTCTCCTATTTCTCTGTGTATGACTTTATTTATTCTATGTCTTTCTATCTCTCTGTCTATCTATATCTCTGTCTATCTATCTATATATCTATATATCTATATCTATCTATCTATCTATCTATCTATCTATCTATCTAGCTAGCTAGCTAGCTAGCTATCTAGCTATCATCTATCTATCTATCTATCTATCTATCTATATCTGTGAGTCTTATTCACACCTTTTAACAAACGATCTGTGCGATCTTGAGGAAAATATTATTACTGTTGCTCTTAAAAGGGTAAAGTACAACTAATATTTACAAACAAACAAACCACGAACAGTCAACCAACCAAACAAACAAACAAACAAACAACGAACTTTCTTTTTCTTCAGGCATTGAGTTGGTGGGTCAGACCAAGAGACGTATGGCTGGTATTTTCATTGAACTTTTCTGGACTTTCGGCCTCTTTCTGATGGCCCTTCTAGCTTACTTCATCAGGGACTGGACATATCTACAGATTGTTACGTCAATCCCAACAGTTTTCCTTCTGTCTCTCGTATTGTAAGTTATAATACATGTATATACATGTACAAATAGTATAATACATATTATATATACATCTTTATATGCACTGTATACATATAATATGTGTATATCTATCTATCTATCTATCAATCTATATATCTGTCTGTCTGTCTATCTATCTATCTATATATCTATCTATTGTATTTATCTATCTATCTAACTATATAGCTGTCTCTCTGTCTATCTATCTATCTATCTAGATATCTATCTATCTATTTAACTATCTCTCTCTCTCTCTCTCTCTCTCTCTCTCTCTCTCTCTCTCTCTCTCTCTCTCTCTCTCTCTCTCTCTCTCTCTCTCTCTCTCTCTCTCTCTCTATATATATATATATATATATATATATATATATATATATATATATATATATATATATATATATATATATATATATATATATAGTATATTTTATATCAAACTATGCATCAATTTCTCTATCTGTCTCTGTGTTGGCACTCCTCATTTCGCCATGAAAACAAAGCGCACTACAACCAAGCTAACTAAGCTCCTCCTTCAAAGGAATTCCATTAACAAGGACCGTTACACCGTAGATAGCTTGGTTCGTAGCGCACTTTCTTTCATGGCGAGGTGATGAGTGCCAGCGCAAAGGTCACAGGTTCAATCCCCATGGTGGGCACGCATCTTTTCTCTGTCTATTTGTTGTATTTGTATCGTCTTTGTTCATATTGGGCTTTAATATCATTGA
>JAXRKP010001273.1:55000-144747 GCA_037039925.1 Doris montereyensis | reverse complement strand
TGAAAAAATTAAAATCGCATGATTAAAACAATCACTTTTCTTCTAAGAAGCATCGCATGAGGTATGTTTTAAGGTGTTTTTAAAGGTGTCTTCTGGTGTGTCAAACATAGATCGTATTGACAGCGGAAGAGAATTCAAGACATGAGGACCTGCGTATTTAAAAGAGCGCAGTGCCAGTTTCGTCAGGCCTGTCTTTGAGGGAACGGTTGACAGACATTGATTTGTAGATCTCAGTTGGCGAGATGGAACGTAACCTGAGATTAGGTTTTTAAGTAATTTGGAGCTGTATCAATTTTACATTTGTGACACTATGTCACAATTTTGTATATTATTCGTTTATCGATCGGGAGCCAATGCAGAGACATGAACATAGGGGTAATGTGTTCATATTTCTTTTTCTTCAAAATCACCCTGGCCGCATGGTTTTGGAGACGTTGGAGCTTATGAATCAAGACAGCCAAATTATAAAAACAGGGAGTTGCAATAATTAATTTTGGAAATAATGTGTGCTGAAATCAATGTTTTCAGAGAACTTAGATTTAGAAAAAAAGTTTGATAGGTGGCCTACAAGTCTGATTTCGAAGTAAAGAGTTTTACAGAGATGGTTTATATGATGTTCCATAGATAAATTATCACTGAAATATACCCCAATATGTTTAGCGCTCTGTGTGAATTTTATTCCTTCGTTTTCACCCTCAGAGTTAGTTTCGTCAGGCCATTTGAGATTTTTTGGATTACATTGCAATATTTTGGTTTTTTCTTCATTCAGTTTAAGTTTGTTAGTAGTCATCCATGCTTGTACATAAGATATAATACATAATTCCATGGATTTCAACAGATAATTTGTGTTTATAGGCATGGCAGATTTGTAAAACTGCATATCGTCAGCATACATGTGATGGTTGACCTCATGCTGTTTGACAATATCACCAAGTGGTTGTGTATACAATATACATAGTAGGGGACAAAGCACTGTCCTTTATGGAACCCTGTACTTGAGTGGAAAAGGAGAAGACATTGCACTTTATCAAGAGAGATAGATTGGGTACGATTATGAAGATAGGATATAAACCAGTCAAGCACAGTACCATCTAGACCAATTTTTGAAAGTCACTTCAATAAGAATAGAATGGTCAAGTGTGTCAAACATGGGGTTAAATCAAGCAGGGTTAAGACTGACACTTTGTGTTCATCGGCAGTGCACATCAAATCATTTTGTATCTTAAGCAAGGCTGTTTCCGTGTTGTGATATTGCCTGTAAGCTGACTGATTGGGTTCGAATAATTTATATTTCAAAAGATGCTTCATTAATTGCATTGCAACGACCTTTTCCAAAATCTTTGATAAAAATGGGAGGTTCGAAACAGGCCTAGTTTTTAAATGATTCAGGAGTTAGGTTGGGTTTCTTAAGTAGAGGGGTTACAATTGCATGTTTAAAAGTTCTTAGGATACAATTCCAGTTTTTAGAGATTCATTAATAATGGTTGTTAGGACAGGAGCTAGGTGATCTAAATATTTAACTAATAATGATGTGTCAATATCAAGGTAGCATGATTTCGGTGGTGAAGATCTTTTAAGGGTCTTGAGATCCTCCTCGGTGACCAGTTGGAATTCACAGAAGACCGTATCACCCTCAAATTGTTTGAAAGTTGGTGGTGAATGATGGTACTGGTCGAGATTGTTTCTGATGAAATGCACTTTATCCTTGAATTAATGTCTAAATACGTCAGGTAGGTCATTCCTTGAGTAACCGGTCGGAACATTTTCTTGGTCAGATTTGCTGGCTTTGCCCGTCATTTTGCTGGGTATGTGAAACAGAGCGCGCGCAGTTGTGCACTCGTTGATTTTGAAAGTAATAACAAAGTCAGAGACGCAGCTTTAATCCGTTACGTTAATTTTGGCGTTATCCCCCGATATTTTTAATATTGAGGCCCGTATTGCCGCTAAATTTATGAGTGATACGCTCTTTTTCTGCTGCTAGGAAGGGTCTTGGATATAATGTATGTGGTATTTGGGCCAAAAATTACTTGATAAATATCATCATTTTGCGGTTTGACAAATTATTTTTTTGCATCTGTGACCTTGGCAAATTTATCGTAGTGTTTTTTTCCATATTAATTTCCTTTTTTAAAAAAACCCAGTTAAATAGGTTTAAAAGATCATTCAATTCATTTTAGTGATAATTTGCTAACTTCATAAATGTATGAGTTATAAGTAATTTTGTCGGGAAGCTGGTATTTTTGACATTAGACTTATTCCCTTTGCCCTGGATTAGATTGAATGGAACTTACATTAGGACTGGGATTCTGAGGGTTAAAGTTGTGAATTTCTTCGTTGTCATCGGTTACAACCCAGTCTAATGTATGTTGTTTTGATTGCATTGCCGTGTTTACGTGCTGCTTGAAGCTATTTGATGTTAGAAATGATTTTACGGTATTGGCATTTCGGTTACCGGATTATCATAGTGTAGATTGAAATCACCAAGCATGATTGGCCTGTTCTTTTTTGTCGTGTAACTTTTTAAAATCAGCAGGAAATCCGATTTGAAAATCAGCAATGAAATCCAACACTTTTTAAACGTTTGTTCTTCTTACTAGGTGGTGGACGATATATACACATGAAGGTTGTTGATTGTCCCTTTGTTTGAAGTGTGCACTTAGAACATTCAAATGATTTAAATGTGGTATTCGTTTTTTTTTTAAGATAGCACCTGCTAATTACGCACAGTCCCCCTCCCGAATGCTGAGTCTCGGTACAGGTGTTGGCTTGAACCCTGGAGGGAGTTAGGTCGTTGATGATTACCTCATCACCTTTTGGTTGAAGCCATGATTCTGCGAGGAAAGCAATATCAACATCAGGATCAATAATCAGGTCTTGAATTAGTCCGCTTTTATTTCGTGATGACTGAGCGTTCAAGATAGGACTTTAACATGGTTATTAGTCCTAAATCCTTTTCATGTAAATTATCAGTCAAATTATGTGTTGCCGTTGTGCAGGGCTGAATATTGGGCTGGTCAGAATTATTATTTAATGTCGAGATCAACTCGTGTGTTGCTTTTCTACTGCGCATAACCTTTGGGATGTGCTCAGGGAATGTGATTTTTTTATTGGTTTGTCCTGACCAGTTGTTATTTTCGTCGTTGTTGTAGTTGTCATCAAAACAAGGAACCGTCGTGAGCGTTTGAGAGGAAGAACACGACTCGTGAGTGTTTGAGGGGGGAAGGCCTCACGACTGCAACGTTGGGGCCTCCGACCATATATTGTTTGAATAAGTCGTCGAAGAAGTTGGCTACCACGACATTGTTCTAGCCGTTGAAGAAAAAAGTCGTTTTCAATGTTATTCTTTGTGAGAAGTGAAGGGTTTGTAGCATGTGGTGAGTAAAAATGGAATAACGGAAAGGAGAAAAAATGTCACCAAACCTGAACGAATGAAATGACTTGATGTTGTAAAATCCATCTTCAAATTTAGAAATAAACGAAAGGACTTATTTAAAATAGAAGATTCCAACACAGTTCAATCAATCTATCTATCTATCTATCTATCTATCTATCTATTGCATCTCATCTATTATCTATCTATCTATCTATCTATCTATTTATCTATTTATCTATCTATCTATCTATCTATCTATCTATTTATCTATCTATCTATCTATCTATCTATCTATCCATCTATCTATCATTTATTTTTCTATCTATCTACATACCTCTACGTATCTATTATCTCATCTATCTATCAGGTCTATGTATCTATCTATCTATCTATCTATCTATCTATCTATCTATCTATCTATCTATCTATCTATCTATCTTATTTATCTATATATCTATATGTCTGTCTTCTCTCTGTTAGTCTTCCATATTATAGACCATGTTTCCCATACAAACCAAGAAAGATAGAAAATTACTGTTTACAAGTAAATACCCAATTACAAAGCAAAACTAAGTTCCAAATAATACAACAACAGCTTTGTCTCAAAAGACTACCTCAATCCCACGTTCAAGAAATTGAATAAGTGCAAAAGACTCTGTCGAGCCTTAAAACCAATTAGCATGGTTAATTACATACTTACTCTGTTTACATAAGGATGCCAGAAAGATATATATATTATTTATATATATATATATATTACATATATATATATATATATATATATATATATATATATATATATATATATATATATATATATATATATATATATATATATATATATATATGTGTCACACTAGCATGCAACTCACAAAAAATAAGAGCTTCAAGCTCCAATTTGTACATAATACTACATACATTTAATAATTACCAATATGTTGATAGACAACAATTAAGAAGAAATAATCCAGACAACAACGAATTAGCTAAAAAACAAATCGACTACATGTACAAGGAAGGTACAACTTTGGCACAGCCTTTCCTTTGGCCCAAATAAATAAATACAAGCCTAATTTATCTCAAAGAAGACAACTAAAACACAAACGTGAATTAATTATAAATGTCACGAATAAACTTGTCTCAATCTAGATGTTTGCTGGTTGCTAGCAGTCTTGTGAACACCAATGTATCTCTATCAAGGCGGATGACCACCAAATCAGTGAGTCATTCAACACACAACAGTATCTAGCAGTGCAATTTCCAAACGCACAGCAGTGGTGAATTCTCCAAAACACACACATACAGTATTGCACACCGGAGGCAGTCGTCGGGTACGGGGCTTACCTTACTGCTGTAGAGGGTCAAACCCTCAATTACAATCAGGTTAAATAAGGCAACGCTTACCAATCATGGTCTCACGTTCCGAAATTGACAATTACAGGAACAACATCAATCAACCGTCTTCAAATCGCATACACATCGTATGAACATGCTATTGAGTACGGTGGAGTTGTTTTACAAGGGAAAAGTCGGCAATATTGCCATGTCTATTTCTTCCCTCCCAAACCAAAATGTCCTCATAATTTCCTCCTCTCGCCTTCTGCGCTTTCTGATACCAACCTTGGCATTAAAATCTTCCATCACTAAGCAATGCTACCATTGTTGTTGCTGCTGTCTATTTCATTTTTTGAAGTTAAGTGTAAAATATTTTCCTTTCTTTTTCATCTGTCACTGATATTGGGGGATATATTTGAATCTTTGACTGTCGCTTAGTGGTTTATATCCTATAAGTACACGCATAGCTGTTGGTCACTTGCTGTTCCTTGGTCAGATATTTAACCTTTTCCCTCTCCTGAGTATCAGTTAACATCCTCAGACTGTGTTAAAGTGTTCTTTTCCGACCCATCCATGTCCTGTTATGCCGAGTTCAGAGTATGCATAGCCGGATAAACAATTAGGCAAATATGGCACATACCTTAGGCCAGCTAAAAATCAACAATAAAGCATTAAGTAAAGATAATTATCAGGTGATAACACAATACTTTCCTTTATCCTTGATGCAAATCAATTTTGATGCCATTCTTCTTCATCTTGATCAGCAATTACATCGCAATATGCTGGAGCAGCGCAACTACTGGAAAAGTGTTCTAGCACGGTGTGTTGCAACAATTATTTTTCTCTGACTGTGAGAGAGGTTTAATTCCTGGGGTCGTAATGAAATTGTTTGCTCTAAAGACAACGTTACTTATTTGGGCATCCTGTGGACAATTAGACAATACGATCTTTTTTTTTGTCGCAGCACATAGACCGGCTACCCATCATTCTTTGCTGTTCATTTGATGGATCACCAATCTGTAGAACGTTTTCTGAAGTGCATCAATATCTGCAGTTACCTAGTGCAGAGTCTTGTGGCACTTTGTTTTAATACTTCTTAGATCAGGACATCAACTGAAGATTGCCGTAGGCAGACATGTTTATCACGTGTCAGCAACGTGTCTGGCAGGATACGAATCCTAGTGGACTATAATATTCGATGCACTGCCCACTCTTTGAACCTATTTAGCCAGTCAGCTGTGGACTGTTGCTATGGAGCAGTTTCATTTATTAAAATGATTACAGCACCTGTTTACATTTTCTGTAGTATGAATACATCGTTGGGGTGTCAGCATGACCCATTCTAAGAGCAACCTGAATGCCTTGTTCCTAATCACACATTGGTTGTTCGATGGTCAGCCGTAGCTGATGCCAGAGAAACAGTTCTAGAGGGTACCACCAGATTCGAAAAGTTCTTTGGGAAATCTCTGGGGATGCTACTCACAATGGCAGCTCATGGAATACAGCAGACGGATTGGCCAAATGCTTAGATATCATGTATGAACTTTGGAATGAAATTTTTGCAGCCTTCAACCGCAGTTTGCTGCAAAGTCTTCGAATGAACTTCTGATTGCCTTGTTGCTATTTTGAAGAGCTCATTCATTCATTGCTGAGAGAAGTTTTCAGCTCACGGTCAGGCGTAGATGATGCCAGAGATAACAGTTCTAAAGGAAAGTTTGGCAAGTGCTCAAGCCAGTGTCAGTATTGAGATTCACTGATTTTTGGGAAACTCTATGCCTGCTGATGCAGATTTCCAATTGATACATCAAGATTTCTTGGTGTGTAGTTAAATACAGCAGGAATCCCCCACCCCCTCCTCCCTCCCTCTCTCTTGGCCACTCTCTCTCTCTCTCTCTCTCTCTCTCTCTCTCTCTCTGTCTCTCTCTCTCTCTCTCTCTCTATATATATATATATATATATATATATATATATATATATATATATATATATATATATATATATAATGCTTAGATATCATGTATGAACTATATATATATATATCTTTTTTATGCTTTTTTTGCTGGTATAAAGAGCAGAGATACGATAAAATAGCACCAACTGAAAGTGCCTAGGTGCTGTTTTAAATGCTGCTCGCCACTGAAGTTCATCATGCATTTCTGAACACGGACCTGTGGTTCCGAATTGATTTATATCTAATGGCTACGAACTGCTCTTTTTGGCAAATGAAAGAAATAACGATGTTAAATGATCATCGATGAGTCAACAACATCTAGGTATACGGGCACATATCTGAATTGAAAGCGATTTGCTTAATAAAATTGACTTTAAAAGACTTACCGAAGAATTTGCAGTCCTAAAAGCGAGCAACGTTCTAATCTAGCTATTGTAATTTATATGAAATATGACAAAAGTGACAACTCCACTAAAAAGACAGAACTTTATTAGTGGAGCTGTCACTTATTGTCATATTTCGCATTTGACGCTCCACTTGTGACTCCTTTGTATGTAATCTTATAGTAATTACTGCACGGTACGGTAAAAAAGAAAAAGAAAAGGGTTGTTGTTTAGAAAACAAATTGTTTATATTGCTAAATTTAACTTTATTCCTTTTACTGGCGAGCACAAAATGTATTATCATCAGGACACCTTTCAAATGTGTGCCCTTGAGCCAGAAGGGGGCTTATGACGGCACTCCTGCGAGTATGTTTATCTTATGTGCTTAATTTTCCTACTCAATGACTGTGTTTTGATTTTTGAGCCGTTATTGTCTGTACATTCCAACTGGCGACTCTGTTGTTATTTGCATTTAAACAAGGCTGCCTATTATATATATATATATATATATATATATATATATATATATATATATATATATATATATATATATATATATATATATATATCTATATATATATATATATATCTAAACATCTGTTCAAGCTTTTTCCTGTTCAGGACAGTCTGATGTTCTACCGTCATCCGCAGCTTTACTATTTAGTGGTACTCGGGTGGTACTCCCACTTGCTTCTTGGTTTCCCCAAATTCGCATTATATGCTCTTCAACTTATGCTCGCCCCTATCATTATCGTTATTGCTTTTTGATGTTCATAATTCAGGTTAAAAATATTAATATGGCATTTGACGTCACTATTGACGATCCTGTAACAGTGGCCTGTATCGCCTGGGATAATTTTATTCTGAGGCATGGATGCCCAGCCAGCACACCTCCTTTCCATCTATCTTTGCCGTTTTCTACTTTATTCAGAGTAATGAACTGGTCAATATGTCTGAGATACCGGTACAAGAGGAACTCAATTGTTGCCAGGGTAACGGTCAGAATGGCCTGCTCTTTTTTCATTTTCAACAACCGAGGGTTCTGTTACACGTGCAAAGGCACATGGGACTCCTAGATTATCGTCATCCGATAGGACGAGACATTCATTTATCTTGCCAACAGCAGGATAAGTGAACATAAGAAACCTGAAAAACGGATTTCAAATTCAACCCTGCATGGATATTAGAAGCAAAACTAGAGGATCAGAGAGAGGAAGAGGAAGACCAATATGCAGATGAGAATAAGATAATAATATACCGGGTACCGTTGTAGGCTATCAATCAGAAGAATGGACATTACAATGAAACGTTGCTATAACTGTGAGGACTTTGGTGCGAAGACTAAGGGGGCGACGTCATTTCAGGGTAGGGCCTACGCCATGCATACATGGGTGTATTTTTAATTTAACGATTTTGTTGTGTGCACAGTTTGGATTTAATAGCAATCTAAAGCAAGGTTTTCTTAAAAGTTAATATTGTTGTCGTTATCGGTAATTAATTTCCTTTTTTGTTGCCCTGTGCGCGTAGCTAGACTAACATTAACATCATAATTATTATGTGCTGCTTTATATAAACCAATTTTGTATTATTAAAATGAAATTCGACTAATGATCATTCTTAGACAAAATGAAAGAAAGTCACGAGATAACAACCCCCGCCGCCTCCTCCCACCCCACTCTCTGTCTGTCTGTTTGTCTCTCTCTCTGTCTGTCTTGTCTGTCTGTCTCTGTCTCTGTCTCTCTCGTCTCTGTCTCTGTCTCTGTGTCTCGTCTCTCTCTCTCTCTCTCTCTCTCTCTCTCTCTCTCTCTCAGCAGAATTAACTGACCCCCTGAATCAATGGATAAAACTGGATACAGGTCAGTAGATACGCTTCATAAAAAAGGTGACGGAACAAGCGCTTGGGGACACCATAAAACTATAATTGTACATGTAATACATGTGATTGTCCA
This sequence comes from Doris montereyensis, assembly GCA_037039925.1. Classification (NCBI taxonomy): domain Eukaryota; kingdom Metazoa; phylum Mollusca; class Gastropoda; order Nudibranchia; family Dorididae; genus Doris; species Doris montereyensis. Next base: position 135,756 of record JAXRKP010001273.1, on the reverse strand, counting down.
ACGTCAGTACCTCTGAAAACTAAAGGAAATAAATTTTGCACTTGTAAACAATACATGTTAACTTTTCATTAAAATCATATTATAACGGTCAAGAATCAACTGGATCCATAGCGCCTCAATATCAGAAACAGAATAAGAAAAAACGACAAAGTTAACTTCAACTACTATCAACCCAAACCCAATACGACCGACAGAAAGTTAGGACGAAACTAAATTTAGAAAGCATGCATAGCTTAATAATCTCTTCTTATATGTGGTGACACGTCGCCATGTTGTTTTAATGGCGGATAAACATTGACAGCAGGCAAGCACAGTTGTAGAGAACCACTTCGAATGACTAAATCACCCATGTTAAAACTCTGATTCATCATGTCTAATAGAGGAGGTTTGCCCATTAAAAAACATAGTGTGCGCAGTGTTCATTGTAGTTTCTTTATTTATTGTAATGCATACAATGGGCTCACTTAACCAGTTGCATGAATCAGAACAGACAGTTCTAATATCAAAGAGAGGCTAAGATCGAGTGTCAGAAATACAAGGTAAGAGCAAAGCTGCATTTTATGTTATTTTCGTTAATTTTGTTAATTTTTGAGTAAATAGGAAGTGTCTAGGTAGACCCCAATTGTGGACTACGTAGCCAACATGACTACGTGCCTACGTAGAACATGACTATGTGCTCCCCAATTGGGGACTACCTAGTCATGGTGGCCAGTCCCCAGAAATGTTGGATTGTGACCTCTGACCCCTGGTTTTGAACTTTTTAAAAAGTGTGGCCTAAAAATATCATTTTAAGTATAAAAAGAAAATGCATTTATATAAACCTAATATGAATATTGTGACAAAAAATGTAATTTTCCCCCAATTGGGGACTACTCAGACACCATGAACGTGCTCAATTGGGGACTACCTAGCCTCTTCCATTGGCTGGCATCGACTAGTGCCCACCACTGCACAAAATGAATTCGACTTCCTTCTCTCCGTTTGCAGTTTGCGAAGTGTAATTTCGAGTCAATCAAAATCATAACCCAACTGAATATATTACGATCTAGATTATGGATATGGAAATAATGACATAGAATCTAGATCTGGTCTGTGATCTAGATCTCTAGATTTAGATCTAGATCTAGAACTAATTAGATCTAGATCTAGCTCTAGATTCTCTAGATAGAATCTATTTTTTCAAAACTTGTTTTCATATAACTTAGTCTCAGAGGTCTAGTGTGTCTGGTAAATCAAGAACTAAGCTAAATATGACATGATGTTGGTGGGATGGTTGTTCTAAAAAAACAAAGCGCTTCTTACCTTGCACGGGTCTCTCGTTTTTTGAGGATCTCTCCTTAGTCCTAGGACCCTGTATTGTGCTTGAAGCACCGTATTTAAATCGCTCAACAGCGGTAAGATTCCTCATTAATTTTCTCTGCTCCACCAAGGAAAATTTACAAAAACGTTATTTGTTCATATTCTTGTAGTCTTGTATGAAACTGTGCATGGCAGTTAAACCTTTGCTCCTTGGTCGAAATCCATTTGAAATATTTGGCGCCAACCTCACGATGAAAGCGTTCAATCCAAGCAAGGCAAAGGGAAATTAAATTTAGACAGATTTTAAAGAAAATAATCACTACAATGACACACACTCACAATGCACAGATAACTGTGGAAACACGTAGAATATTATGGAGATCACGTAGATTCGCACTTCACAGAAAAACAGTCCATCAGGGAACCAGACAATGAAAATGAATGAATGAAATGCCCGGGGGTCACGTGACTCGATACCGGCGAGACCACGGCAGTAGGAAAAAAAAAACCCGGGGAAAATAGGTCACGTGACCACCTCGGGATAACAGCGGAAACTCGGGAAAACACGGCGGAAAATAGACAAAAATTATTATCTTCCGCCGTCAGGAGAATAATCAACTTAGGTTATTTTCAGCCCGGCGGAGAAATACTCACCCCCTAAAAGATATTATCGTCTTGCCACATACATATTGTTTTCACCTTAAATGTAGGCTACATGATGTGATGTAAAATAATAAATTCCAGTGAGTGATACAGACTACTTTACTGTAGATGTGTTAGTCTTCTTTTCTTTTTTCTTTTACGGTCAACATTATTTGGGGGGGCTGAGGTGGAATTATGGGAAATGGCGGTCAGGTCCTGGAGGAGGGCGGGGGGTAATCACACTTTAGCTTTGCAAAATTTCATTCACCTTGAATACGATTGCAAACCCAGTTTATGCTCGATGCTGGGCATGGCCCCGATAGTCCTCTTTCACTCTCTCCATGCCTCTCGAGCGCTGCATGACATGTTATGAAGGGCCTCTGACTCTCACATAGTTCTTTCCAGTCGTGCTGCCTATTATTACTCCATTTTAGTACACTTCACTATAGTAAGTGAAGTTGAAAAAACACTGTGAAGGTGCTAAAGTGGAAGTACTAATAGGGAGATGACTTGGCGAGGCAAGCAGGGTTTAAGTACGTCTTCTATTATTACTCCCACTTTAGGCACAATATAGGGTGGGACACGTGACGATCCTAAAGCGGGAGTAATAACAGAGACGACTGACTTGGAAACACAAGAGTGGGGCTTTGTTGTCTGTTTTGTTTGTATTCGGTAGGCCCTATTTTACACTTTCCTCAAGAAGAGGATTAAACTGAAAAACAGAACCAGTGAAAAATAATAATAATATTATTCCCCATCAGACTTTCTATTAAGGAGCGGGCGCCATTTCCCAAAATGTTGATTTTCTGTTCTTTGCAAGGGTAGAATGATCATCTATCTACAAGTTCATGGTAGAAAAATGTCCATATGTATACATTTTTTTTACAAAATATACCGGCGAGACCACGGCAGTAGAAAAAAAAACCCGGCGGAAAATAGGTCACGTGACCACCTCGGGATAACAGCGGAAACTCGGGAAAACACGGCGGAAAATAGACAAAAATTATTATCTTCCGCCGTCCGGCGGAGAATAATCAACTTAGGTTATTTTCAGCCCGGCGGAAAATACTCACCCCCTAAAAGATATTATCGTCTTGCCACATACATATTGTTTTCACCTTAAATGTAGGCTACATGATGTGATGTAAAATAATAAATTCCAGTGAGTGATACAGACTACTTTACTGTAGATGTGTTAGTCTTCTTTTTCTTTTTTCTTTTACGGTCAACATTATTTTGGGGGGGGGGGGGGGGAGGTGGAATTATGGGAAATGGCGGTCAGGTCCTGGAGGAGGGGCGGGGGTAATCACACTTTAGCACTGCCAAAATGTCCATATGTATATTTTTTACAAAATATTTTTTCTGCGAGGGTAGGTAAATTTCACTGACTATTATTACTCCCATTTTAGTACCGCTGACTATAGTAAATGAAGGTTGAAAAACACTGTGAAGGTGCTAAGGAAGTACTAATAGGGAGATGACTTGGGCGAGGCAAGAGAGTTTTAAGTCGTCTTCCTATTACTCCCACTTTAGGCACAATATAGTGGACATACACGTTGTCCAAAGGAGTAATAACAGAGAGACACTGCTTGGAACACAAGAGTGGGCGCTTCAGCCCAACCCCCCCCACACTTCTCAAGAAGAGGATTAAACTGATGGAAGTAAAATAATAATATTATTCCTTGCCATCAGACTTTCTATTAAAGGCGGGGCGCCACCTGGACTGGCGAGTTTGGGACCAAAATGTTGATTTTCTGTTCTTTGCATATTTGGGTAGAATGATCATCTATCTACAAGTTCATGGTAGAAAATGTCCATATGTATACATTTTTTTTACAAAATATTTTTTCGGCGAGGGTAGGTAAATTTCCTAACACTGACTGAGAAGATGGCAGTGTATATTCGTGCTTAATCGCCAAATGTGACAACACCGAGACATGGCTTCTGCCGAAACGTAGCCCATCGCTGCTGTGATAATTGCGCTGCGCGTCAGTGTGTATGTAAACATTGAACAAGCATATGGAGACAAAAAACTGCCAGAGTCTGTTTTTCACGACAGTGCACATCTAAACGAGATTTATAATCCTCTTTACATTGGTAACAATGCCAGAGAGTGTCCCAAAGAGTAATGGAAACCCATCTGAAGCGTTTGTTTTGTGTTTTTCTTTTTGATTGTTTTAATTGCGTTTTCTCGAAATGTGGTTTTTTTCACATTAAAATTCTATCTCCTCCGCCATTTACTCGAACGATTTGTATTATATTTGGCACTCAAGTTCCTCTTGTCAATGTTAATATTGTAAACTTTTTTGAGAATTTTTTTGTTTTTATAATAAAAATGCCGTTTTTTGTACATTCACAATATAATAGTATTTTCAAAAATTCATATTTAAAAACGGACGTCCTCTAGACATTGAATGGAAAAGACGATCGGGCACAGGTTTTGAATGATTTTATTCATAACTAAGGGAGGTTTTATAGATTTTGAAAATTGTGTCAAAATCCAAGATAGCGACCGTTTCTATGGCAACTGAAGACACTACAAACTTTTCAATGATATAGGAAGACTATTTTGACAGTTACTCATGTAAATACTAAAAAGCAAAAAAATCACTCCAGGAGGCGGCCTCCCCCCACTCTCTCCTCGGGATAAGCTATGAAAAAAACTAATTTATCTCTCAAATCTCATTCCTGGAGTTAGGCTGAGAGAAGATGGGACCACAGAGCAGAGATGTAGGGAGTGGCGAGAGTAAGGAGAGAGAGAGCACTGCCAAGTGTCCATCATCATGTCAGTATATTTTTTTCAGACTCGGTCACAGAGGCTTGTGAGAAGTTAGAGGAGAGGGAATTACTATCACCGTAGGCTAGCCTACATCGCGGTTAGTCGGCCTGAGTCAGAGAGAGAGAGTGAGAGCGTGATCGTGGTGTACATGTGTTTTTTCAGTGAGTCAGATTGGAGATGGTGCTTAAAGTGCGAATATGGCTTGTAAATGCCAAAGGCTGATGGTTCTGGGGGTAAGGGGAGGGTTGGGACTGATGGGGAGGTTTTAGAGACTAGATCTAAGTGATCTGATACTATACCACCTCAGGGACATGCTGCTTGACAAAGTACTTAGTACCACTACACTAATACTAATTGGCAATACAGTCCGCCTTTTCTCTCTCCTTCCCCCCTCCGGTGGAATTCCAATATCAGGATACTGATTTTTGATCTTCCGCTGGTGACTTTGATCAAATATAAAGTAAAGATAATACTTATCAAACCATCTTTACTTATTATTCTAGCATATTTTAATGGACAAATAATTTTTTAGACACAATAATCCATAGAAAAATACAGAGTCGAGCCTATTATAGTAAAGCATCCACACAGCGGCCATCTTCTTTCTTTCTCACTGGTTTCACTGTCAGCGAGATAACATTTAGGATTTTTAACTGCTCCAGCTCTACGGGGGACTGCCTAGCAATAAAGCTATTGCTATGCGTTTCTCTGGCGACCTCTGCTTGCCTTGTTGTGGGGGATGGGTTGTTCAGGGGGAGCTTATGTTTCAGGTTAAGGGAGCAGGGCAAGGGATGGTTGATAGACTTTTTTTCGTTTACTCGCATTATCCATAACAATTTTTATAATACTTGTTACTTTAAATAGACTGCATACACGATAGGGATCCATGAATGTCAAAGGGAAAGAACACAGAAACTTTTCTTTTGTGTGATTTTTTATCTTACAACATTGGTCTTCTCTTTTTCTTTGTAGGTTAGTAAGTATATTGTACCACACATATATATATATACTAACTTTTCCAAGAATTTATTGTCATTTATACAACGTCAATCAATCATTATACATAAACTGCATACTTTTATGCAAATTAGGTAACAAGGACTGTAAAACGTTTACGAAAAAATGCTCAATAAACTAGACAACCACACTTCGGTCACAACATGTCTCCATAGTTCAATGCTTCCTCGAACTAGATTGTCACCTTTGAACTGCTCGTGTTCATCAATCAGTCAGTGTATCGTCACTGCCTCACTCACTCATTGAACTGCTCGTGTTCTGGCCGTTGTTGTCACAATTGATTTTTTTCTTTTTCCAGAGCTAATAAAGGCAAAAGATGATCTACAAGAGCGCTGTGAAAATGACAAGGTATGTATCCTATGAGTAACTTGCAATGTAATTATAATACAGAAGCAGCGGTCTAAGGACACGCCCTTGGTGAGATGAAAAAATTGTGGTGGTGGGCAGACTGGTAGTAAGTAAAGTTCCTTGGAGGCCATTATGGCCCATAGAGCCAGAGCTTACGATCCCGGTTCCTGTAGTGTGACAGGACGCTAATGTAACACAGGTGGATGACAAACCTTTACTAAAGAAAGACCATGACCGTGATTCAATCTAATTCTTACCAAACCTGTCAATCATGCATTAAACACCTGTCAGTAGGTAGTCCAAACCGAAATCTCAAGTGTAAGCAATGGAAAGGCAATTGCTATCACTGGAAAGAACTTTACGTCCTAAGTAATTTGATACCAAAATAAATTCTATACCTCGCAAAAGCGATCACTCACAAAACTCATACTCCTTAGACTTAAAGTCATGAATTCATAACAGAACAAGTCAAACTATTTTTACAACTCTCCGAAAACTACAAGATGGCTTTTTGTTGATGCAGAAAATGTAAAAACAGCATAATTTGTCTCTACACATATTGAATTGATGACGCACACACAGCCTGAGCTTGCGACTGATCAATCCCGCTTACTAGATCTCTTGGCGGATTGATGGGTATCATTGTAAAGCCTATTTTTAGCACAATCTGATTCGACCAATCAGAGCCGACTATCATTCATTGAGTTATCGCGTAACGCGAAGAAAGAGAGGGGTGTCTGGCATCTGGTTTTTCACTGGCTAGCCACTGGCTTTCATGTCTGACCACCCTCGTTTACTAGCCTATGAGAGCACATCATATTACACATTCCCTATCACAACACACATGGTTGGAAAGGGCTTGAATAGATCTGTCCAATGGTGTAAACCATATTACGCTACTACGTTGTATAGGGAGAGGGGGCAAGGTGAATAGGACCGAAAATTAGCAAAATCTACGAACTAACGCTGTGGTGAACAGAAAATTGGGGCGGTTTTTGACAAGCTACTGTCAGTTTAATGAGGGACAGGTTAGTCTTGCAGAGGACGGAACTTTATGAACCTATTGGGCATCCATTTCTACGGGACAAGCACTCAATAAATCAAGGACAATTTTATCACTCACCAACATCACATTGGTTGAACAATTATTTTTTATTTGATTGATGACGATTAACCTCCATTGTTTTCATAACATGCATTGAGCAGTGATGAATTTAGGCTATTATTGTTCGTTTTGCCTAGACATAAAACATCCCATCGTGGAGGCCACACTGTGTGGCAGGTAGAGCAAGATTTACTGTTAGCTGCTTCTATGCTAGACGATAACCATTGTTTGCTTGACCCAGCTGGATGAAAATGGTGCCTTGCCATCTGACAGGTAGAGAGAGTTTGCTATCAGCACCTATTTATTGCAGCTGAGAGACAAGGCTTGATTATCTACACATCTAGTTTAATTGAAATGCCATCATATTTGGAGTCTATGAAAGAAGACATCTGCCATGGACATGCTTGATGTCTGTTAAAAGTCATGTTTTTAGCCGGGTTGGTATGTTGTTAAGGGGTCAGAATATAGAAACAATTTTGTTTTTCTGAGATTGCATGACTGGCAGGTGGACACGGCTGTAAGGTGGTGGCATGTTCTACTACTGTATCACTGTAGTGAATGTATGTTGTTAAATGCTGTGAAGAATGGTTTTGTAGACAGGAGTTAACTCATAGACTACTCCAAGGTCCGACACAATATTATGCCGTGGGTACCCAAACAAGTAGGGTGGTTTAAAATCTTCTCGAACTTTTTTATTTGTTATTATTTTGTCTTCATTTTTGAAAGATGTTGTTCATAAGAGATCAAACTTTATATTGGCACCAATAAAAAAAAAATCAGCCATGTGTCGTTAGTTTGTCTGAGTGGAAATGAGTGAAATTGAGAAGCTAAAACTCTTTTCGGGGTGGAGACACCATTCACACAATACACTACTTCCATCAGTAAAATGGTAAAAACAATGATTGGAAAATAATGAGCCGGTAAGCTGATCGAGAACAGTGCGGTCTATGCTGTTTCTGACTTGTAGTACTAGTGGTAGTAGTTGTTTTGTACGCTGGCAAAGAAAAACGGGTTTAGTCGAAGGCATGCACTGCCAGCAGTAAAATCAAATCATAAAAAGTCAACCGTTCACGCTCGAGAGCTCTTTCCGGTATAAAACTGAAGCAAAATAATAAGCCCAGAAGATGCTCATTACCACAATCGCGTAAACGCAATCTTTCTGTAGTTATGGCCCGGCAACGTTGTGATGGCGTCGCATATGTTCGACAATTTGTGCTATGGCGTAAGTGTAGCGAAATATGGTGTATATTGTGCTGTGTGAAAATGCCCTTTTGAAGTTTTGACAATGCTTAGAGTTAAGGATTTAAGATGCAACGGATGTTAATATTAACTATCACTTCAAACTGGCCTGTAAGTTTTGTAATAATTTCTGTGAAATCTTTTGTCTGATGTAAGTTTTGTGTATTTGCGAAGCATGTTTTATATGTCATGTGTTTACATTTTTTTTATTATTGTAGTTTTAGTTTTTGATGAAATCTTTAGTTTAACTGTTTATAATAGGACTTAAAACAAAATATTTTGGATTTTTATGTTTTCAGAGAGAACTGTCCTCAAGAGTCAAGTCCATCAACCAGCAACTCAGTATGCTCCAGGTTTGTTTGCTTGTTTGTTCATTCATGACTATCATATAAGCAGTGACCTCTGAGTATGACCAGAACTTTTGAATTTTGTTTGGACCGTCTTATAAACGTGGAATTCTCAGAGACTTCTTGAAAATATGAGGATCATTGAACTCTCGGGCCTACAGCTGCATGCTTTCGTTATGGGCACCTGCAGCTAAATCCTTATGACTGCCATATCTGCCATTTACCATTTTATTTATGCTATCTGAGGACATATGTCTGTTTCCAGCAGGTAACTCGAAGAGTTGTTTAGTCTCATGTTGTAGTGTTGTCCAGAGTAGTTTGACTCACTTTTGGAGATTGCAGAAGAAGGACCCACTTTTAAAGATTGAAGAAGAAGAAGAACCCACTTTTAGAGATTAAAGAAGGACTCACTTTAGATTGAAGAATAATAATTTAGAGATTGAAGAAGAAGAAGGACCCACTTTTAGAGATTGAAGAAGAAGGATCCACTTTTAGAGATTGAAGAAGAAGGACCCACTTTTAGAGATTGAAGAAGAAGGACCCACTTTAGAGATTGAAGAAGAAGGACCCACATTTAGAGATTGAAGAAGAAGGACCCACTTTTAGAGATTGAAGAAGAGGAAGGACCCACTTTTAGAGATTGAAGAAGAAGAAGAACCCACTTTTAGAGATTGAAGAAGAAGAAGGATCCACTTTTAGAGATTGAAGAAGAAGAAGGACCCACTTTTAGAATTGAAGAAGAATGACCCATTTTTAGAGATTGAAGAAGAAGGACCCACTTTTAGAGATTGAAGAAGAAGAAAGACCCACTTTTTAGAGATTGAAGAAGAAGAAAGACCCTCTTTAGAGATTGAAGAAGAAGAAGGGTCCACTTTTAGAGATTGAAGAAGAAGGACCCACTTTTAGAGATTGAAGAAGAAGAAGGACCCACTTTTAGAGATTGAAGAAGAAGGAACCACTTATATGCTTAAATAGATAAATTACTGTCACAAACACCCTTTTGATTTACTAGTAACACATAATTTGTCAATAACTTTTATGATAAAAATACGCACTTGACACTAACTAAACTTTACGATTACCATCGAGTAAACCTAGAAATTTTAGAAAATCTCCTAGAATCTCTTAGAAAATTTAAAGTCCTATGAACCCTGGTCTAGCCCAAAATCAAAGAAAATGACATTGATCAATAAAGAGGCTATTTCTATGTCCAGACCAAATGGTTTTTAAACTGGTCACGCATTTCATTGTTTCCATCTGATTGATGGATAAACAGGGACACAAATTACAGATTCATCAGCTGTCAAGATGTCTTCACATGAGTGAAAATATCTTGTTGCATATTTTACACTTTACACCTCAAAATAATGTATTTCGGTCAATCCAAAATGCCAATTCATCCAAATGTTTTACCTGTTCCCATACGATTTGGATTAAGTGGGTTCGACTGTATTCATTAATATTATTTACTCAGTTAGTTTCATAGAAATAAAGAAGGCTTATATTGTGCTGTGTGAATATGCTTTAGTTAATAAAAAGCACATTTTGCAATATATTTTTAAATATTTACAATCATTAACAGAAATTCTTTCCATTGTTTATACTTTCTTTTTGGAGTAAGTATATTTTTTATTCTTTTAGAAAGTAATTTTAGGGTTCATACTCATCTTGGAAAACTGGAAAATTCTAGGAATATGGTTGGAAGAAATCAAGTCTTGGAATTTAAAAAAATTCTCTTAATGTCTTGAAAAATCTTGAAATTTTTATGACATATCGCGATCTTACTTTTTCCATCTCGGAACCAGACAAAATTTCTCATAGGGCACAGCAGATGTGGCCGTTTATTGATGCTGTTTCTGTATTGATTGGTTCATTCTTAAATCGTTTCCTGAACAATTACAATTTGTCAGATTGTCAGATATCGCCACTCTTTATCATTCAAATGCAATCATTTTAGAATTCTCTCTCTCTCTATCTCTCTCTCTCTCTCTCTCTCTCTCCCCTCTCTCTCCCCCCCCCTCTCTCTCCCCCCCTCCCCTCCCCCCCCCTCCCCCCCCCCTCTCTCTCTCTCTCTCTCTCTCTCTCTCTCTCTCTCTCTCTCTCTCTCTCTCTCTCTCTCTCTCTCTCTCTCTCTCTCTCTCTCTCTCTCATACAGTACAAGAAATTACTTATGCAGCATCCTGATCCCATACATGCATCTGTAGCATTGTATTGTATTAGGCCCACTTCGGTGGTTTGTTGCGACAATAATTTTCCTCTATTTTGGGTTTCCCTCCGTTATCATCACAGATCATAGTCTTGGAAAATGTGATTTTTTCCATGGAAAACTCTTGAATTTTGTTTCTGAAAATGAGTGGGAACTCTGTAATTTGTTGCAAGGCCAATTATTTCATGTAATGCAGGACGTTGTGCTGGAGGCGTCCCAGGAAATTAAGGCAAGCTTTGTATGAAGCCACCTGCAAATTGTAAATGAAAACTAAACATGCCTGCATTTGTGAAGAAATAGAGACTAAGCGTATTCACCATATCGATCATTTTCTCATGTGTTCAGAGTCAGCACAAGGAAACCGAGGCCGACTTCATGAAGTTGAAGCAGGATATGGAGACCATGCGATCGGAGCACATGCAGGCCGAAAACCAACATGCTCAAGAGTATCAGGACTTGAAGTCTGAAAAGGAAAGGATCATCGTTTCACTTGAAGGTAACGCAGGAGAGCATCTTGCGCTTGTCCTTTTGCATAGATTTTGTCAAAATGATGCTTGAAGTATGTTGCACCAGGCAGAGAAAAGTTGTGTTGACCTGCATCTCCCATCGGTGTCAGTTTCGCGGTTATTGTAGGTTTTTAAAAATGTTGTTCAGACAGCTGCTAAAACTTGATAATAATTGTGAATTCCTCAATTAAAGCAATAACTTTAAAACTACTATAGATGTGGATCCTCCTAAAATTTTAGATTGTTATTACCTCCATAGATCTGTATCGTCTCATATCATGACACAGCTCTGAGCTTTCAAATTTATCAATGTGTTGTTTTCGAATGGTTTGTTGCATTCAGGTTGTGTAGACAATGTAAAACAGCGTCAACTTAAGCTTATATATATATATATAAATAGTACGAAGGAGCCACAGTGAGTGAAGTCAAAGGTGAAATAGGACAATAAGTGACAACTCCACTAATAAAGACAGAACAAACACGTGACGTTTCGGGTATAACCCTTCATCAGACAACAAACGAGAAATATCTAGATCTAAGCACTAACTCAGGCATCCAACAATGTGATTGCAGAAGAAAAACAGAAAGGAGGAAGAAAGAAAGAAAAAGACGGTGATGATAAAAAATTTAAGTAGAAGGGGATATGAAGAATATATAGGAGTGAGAATGGAAAGTTCATATCTAGAATGAAATAAAAGTATGAATGTAATGAAATAATAAAAGGTGAGAAGGAGAAAGAGAGAGAAAAGAAGAAGAAAAAAAAGACAGGGAAGAAAGAAAGGGAGAAAGAGGTGTGAGTATGGGAAACAAGAATGAAAAAGAGGATAACTATAACACTAGATCTGTATCTCACTGGGTCTAGAAAGAAGAAGTGATAGAGAATGAATGAAAGGAGGTATCAATCAAGGCAAAAATTACACTAAAGGTGCGAAATGTATACAGATTACAAATGTATCGATACAATAAGGGGATAGAGTAAACGACTTATCTGAAATGCCAGCTAGCGGATATGCTTTTGAAGCTTCAAAGTCTTCACTAAGGAGTGCACATCTAAATCTAGATTTATAATCCTCTTTACATTAGTAACAATGCCAGATTAGACGAAAAGAGTAAGGAGGGCTGCTAGAAGGAAACTCGTCTGAAGCGTTTGTTTTATGTTATTTTCTTTTGGTTTTTTTACTTGCATTTTTCTCAAAATGTAGTTTTTTCACACTAAAATTCTGTCTCCTCCGCCATTTATCAAAACGATTTGTATTATATTTGGCACACAGGTTCCTCTTATCAATGTTAATAGCATGAGGTCGGGTTGTTTCTATTTGTAAACTTTTTTTAATTGTTTTTTTTTTGTAATAAAAATGCCGTTTTGTACATTCACGGTATATAGTATTTTCAAAAATTCACTTTAAAAAACTATCCAAAACATCAAAGAAAACCGACGTCGCTCTTTAGATATTGAATGGAAAAGGCGATCTGCGCAGGTTTTGGAGCGATTTTATTCATAACTAAGGGAGATTATAGATTTTGAAAATTGGGTCAAAATCCACGATGGTGGCTGCGTCTATGGCAACCAAGTACGCTACAAACTATTCATTGATATAGGATGACTGTATTTTGACATACTCATATACATACTAAAAGCAAAAACCTATACTCAAAAGCAAAAAATAATACTTCAGGAGGCCCACGACACCTAGGTATTTTAAAAATTAAAATTCGATCGTGGCATCAGTGGACGAGTGGTTAGACTGGGGATCACGAGGTCCCCGGGTTCAATCCCAGCAAAGCTAGGTCCGACATTGCGTTCCTTTGGAAAAGCGCTTAACACATTTTTCCCACTCGACCCAGGTGCAAATGTGTACAAGCACAAGTTTAGGATCAAAAACCGGCGTCAGACTAGCGCTCTGGCCAGAAGATGATTAATACCACCTTTTCCGCTTCGTGGTATCGTAACCGGGATAAGTTCCAGCTCTAATGGCCGTTATGGCCTTGAAGGAACGTAACCTGTTTTTAAATATTCATAATTCCATCCTTTTTGCTGTGAAGAGAATGTAAATTGATTTTCATTATGTCTCTCCCTTGATTCTTTTTGTACACAGAGGAAGTGCGGCAGACAAAGAAGTCCAATGAAGAACTGCAAGGCACTGTTGTTCTCCTTCAGTCACAGGTTCAGAATGGAGAGGTACATTTTCTTTATCTTTTTGTGTTTTTTCTTCCTTTTGTTAGTCACATGTTGTAATTGAAACCACATTGCATGGATTGTTCATTTTCCAGTTTATGTTGAACTCTTGTTAAATTTGACCATAGATAGGGTTGCCAAGCGTTCCGCATTTTCCGGGACAATCCCGCATTACCATTGTCCGTCTCGCATACGCGTCACCTGTCCCACATATCCAACTTTCTCAACTGTTAAACTTTCAGCGAAACCCATGCTGTATAACTAACGTTGCCATTATAATATTATTGTAACCATGCATGGTACACTGAGGAACCTGTACAACACTAGACTTACAATGTATACCTGCTGTTCTGTTATTACTAATTAGAACGTAAACTTTATAATAGGAGCATTGCCTTCTTGTAAAAAAAGACACCATCATTTACCTGTGTGTCTGTGCGTCTCTCTTTCTCTCTCTCTCTCTTTCGCTCTGGCCAACTCTACCAAGTACAGATTGTAGACTTAAAGTATTTATTTTGTTTAATTTAAAATCTGTGAGAGTAAAGACTGATACAATTATTGTGAAAACTCCTACTGCTAGTCGTATAAAACCAACTTTCTCCTTCAGTTAATACTGGAATTAATCTTGGAGGTGTGGCTGAATCAAGAATCATGGCTTATAGAAGTATATGCTTTATTACATATTGGTGCTTTGAGTCTAATCTAAATTAGACTCTAGATTGTTTGTCATTCATATTGATTTTGTGTCTTTGGTATGTCCTAGCTACTTCTAAAACTGAAATCCAGAGAAAAATCTTGAAATTTATATTTAAATTTATACAAAGGTTAGTAATAGCTAGATGTTGCAATGAGAGAATAACCTATTCTGCGCGCACAGTGTCTATGCATTTATCAAATACATCGGTCAGTCTCACTGTCCCTCATTTCACCTCATTGTGACTTTTTCAAACTTGTCAACCCTGCATAGACAGTTACTTTTTTTATTAGTATCTTTTACTATTGTATTGAGCAGTTGACATGATGAATGGGAGGGGGGGGGGGGTTTGTAGTCTACGATGCAATCTTTAATTTTGTTAAAAAATAACTTTTAAAGATTAGCATTCTTTATTTTCATGATTTGCAAAAGTGTGTTTTTGTTGTGAAATCTTTAACCTGAAAATTGAGATGCTTCTATGGTTTTGTTTTTTCTTCTTGTGTATTGTATACATACATCACCACCTAATGTCACTTCTTTATCTTTTGATTTACTGTTCCTGTTCTGTCTCCTTATGATGGGTGGTTGATGGGTTCTACCAGTAGGTCTTATTCCTTTTCTTTCACTATGTCATAGTCTTTTATTTTACCTGCTGGTTCCTCGGAGTTTACCCTGAGATCATCGTATATGGTGAACGGGGTAAATTCCAATGAAACAAAGACCAGAGATCTTGTCTCCTTATGATCAATAAAACAGAGGTGTGATATGTTAAAAATCCTTTCATGTCTTTTAGGTGCCTTTCTCATTAATTTTTAGAAACAATTGTAATATTCATATAGGTGCAATTTTATTCCAGGCATTGCTGGTTCATGGTGCATTAATTCTATCCGCTTTTACTTTTTAACCCGATGGTTTTGTTAATGGCTGAAGGTAGATCTAGTCCCTTGCTTTAACAGTGAGCAAGGCTGTTGATTTTTTTCTTTGTTTTTTTTTAGGGTTTTTTAGAGAAATTGTCATGATGTAATTGTTATCCTTATTTGCAAATTAATGTATTCTTTCTTTCTCACCTTGCATGTACCTTTGTCTATTTGAAAGTTGTAGTGTACCTTTGTTCAGGGAGGTGGAAAGGCGATCGGTCAGGTTGTTTGCTTGCAATACATCTGATAAAGGATGGTTGTGCACTTTATTGTTTATTTATTGATTTATAGATTATATATTTTGTACTAAATATGATGATATTATTTTATTTATTTACTTGCTGTCAAAACAAAGTTGATCATTTAAGAAAGTAGTGATTGCATAACACATGGCCTTGTTTTCTTTCATGGCCGTGCGTTTTATCTGTCTCAGATGGGTTGGAGTGGCACTAGTAGGTCCTACTGTTTCCCTCTTTCTCACTCTTTCACATTTCTCACATCTTTCTGTTGTCTCTGAATTCACCCCGAGATCACCACATGTGGTGGACAGTAAATTTCAAAGAAACATATTTTGGGAGTCTCAGATCAGATATCTCGATGTCTGATTGTTGACTGATGAACATCTTTCCCACACTAGTGTTTTGACTGAGGCTATTGGTTGCGTTCAGTAGTATTTCTTAAGATCAATGAATTGAATTGGGGAGTGCTTTTTGATACTGTTTTTATAAGTTTCTACGTGAGGATACACACAAACGTGAAAGGTCATGTAACTCTGTGTGTCCATTTTTCAGATCTGGGAAATACCGTAACAATTCAGGTATTTAATGAAAAATTGTGGGAAAATAAACCATAGAAAATATTATGGTTAGCTGAAATTCTTTTTTCTCTCAAAAAGATAGAGGAACAAGAACATTTTCAGATTGATTTCAATGGTGAAAATAAAAATCGTAAATGCATGGAGGATGTTGTATCGTCTGAAAAGTTAAGATTTTTTTTTTAAGATCGTCTAAAAACATGTCTGTTTTTTAATTTTTCTTTAAAGAAGCCTTAAGGGGAGAGCGGCACTTGAAGTGATTTTTGTTTGCTTTTGAGTTTAGGTTTTTGCTTTTCGTATGTACATGAGTAACTGTCAAAATACAGTCATCCTATATCATTGAAAAGTTTGTAGCGTCCTTGGTTGCCATAGAAACGGCCTCCATCTTGGTTTTTGACTCAATTTTCAAAATCGATCTCCTCCCTTAGTTATGAATAAAATCACTCAAAACCTGTGCAGATCGTCATTTCCATTCAATATCTAAAGAGTGACGTCGGGTTTTTTTAATATCTTTTGGATATATTTTTTTTTATGAATTAAAAAAAATTCTATATATCGTGAATGTACAAAAACAGCGTTTTTATTAAAATAAAAATAAAAATTCTCAGAGTTAACAACGTATTAAAAAAAACCTGACGTCATTCTATTAACATTGACAAAGAGGAACTTGTGTGCCAAATATAATACAAATTGTTCGTTAAATGGCGTAGGAGATAGAATTTTAGTGTGGAAAAACTATATTTTGAGAAAAATGCAAGTAAATAAATAAAAAGAAAATAACACAAAATAA
The DNA here is from genome assembly GCA_037039925.1 of Doris montereyensis. Taxonomy (NCBI): domain Eukaryota; kingdom Metazoa; phylum Mollusca; class Gastropoda; order Nudibranchia; family Dorididae; genus Doris; species Doris montereyensis. The sequence continues at coordinate 118,877 of JAXRKP010001273.1, read as the reverse complement.
ATGCTTCAGACGGGTTTCCCTTGTTGTAGCAGCCCTTTTACTCTTTGGACAGTCTCTGGCATTGTTACTTATGTAAATAGGATTAGAAATCTAGGTTTAGATGTGCACTGTTGTGAAAACATGTCGAAATGACGAGTTTTTTTTTTTTTTTCCTCTATATCCTATGCTTGTGCGCTTGTTTACATACACACTGACGCGCAACGCCTCTTATATATCACACAGCGATGGGAGACACGTCGATTGGTGTCGACAGAAACAAGGTCAAGTCGGTGCTGCCACATTTGGCGATTAACCGCCAATATATGGGTTTTTACTGCCATTTTCTCAGTCAGTGTTAGGGTAATTTACGTAAAAATTTGACTGTTTTTACCTACGTCTGAGGCGGCGCGTACAAGAAACGCAGGGACCTACAAAATATTTTGTAAAAAAAAATCTCATACATCACATGGACATTTTTCTGCCATGAACTTGTAGATAAATGATCGTTCTACCCAAATATGCAAAGCACAGAAAATCAATCTTTTGGTCCAAAACTCTCTGTTCAACATGAAATCACTGCACATGGTGGAAGGAATGAATTCCATTGAAACAAAATGGATGAAAGAACTTTCACATTGAAGGAAAACAAGCAATGATGTCCACACGGGTGTTTTCATCTATCTCTATTTAAACAAATTTGTGTAATATATTTTATTTTACTTGTGGTTTTGGTGGCATTTTCAACAATTTGTTTTGTTTTATTTTTTATTCTTTAGCAATACAGTCTTTGGAGGGGGGGGGGGGCTTTTGCATGCAAGAAGACATCACAGGAAACAATGTATAATATATATATAAGTAAACTTGTTTCCCTGATTTTTCTTTTTCATTTTGATTAAATTTTAAGACTTTATATTGTTTGATCATTTTTTATTAAGCAATAAACCTTTTTTTGTTATTTTTGTTTTTGGCTTTTGAAGAAGACATCACAGGAAACAATCAGTGTTACTACTGCCGCTACAACAGAGGTGAAATTACAGTTCTTTTTTAAATTCATAAACGTTAGGCTAGCTGTTCTTACTTAGTGCACGAAGAAGAGGTTTGCCGTTAATGAGTTATATCAGGCTTTGCATCGTTGTGTCCATTTTAATGTTTTGTTCTTTATTTTTCGAAATATTGAAATACAGTGGTCTCTGCCTAAGAGGCTGATAGCCGTAGAGCCATTTTTTATGTATACCAGATGTTTTCCCTCTTTAGGTCTCCTCGAAAAAGTTTCAGTTGGGCTAAGAGGTCGGTTTCTCTTACATCAGAAGGTCAAATGGTCTGCTAAACTCAATGAAGTAAAATGAAAATTTAAATCTATATCGGCAATGCTTCATTTTGTTATCTGGAACATGTAGGTCATGTTGTAGGCATAGAATCTATACTAGTGCTAGGTCCTACAAAGCCAAAGTCAGACTCTTTGATGTTGATGCCAGATACTTACCAGATAAACGAGGCGATTGACAGCTACAGTTCGCATCAGCATGCGATACATCCTGATTGGTCATCGTCATTGGAACATTTGACCAGTTCCAAGGCACCACCATAACCGATGCGACCTAGATGCATCTTTTTCAGATGAAAGGCTAGTGATGGACTTGATTAAAACTGAATTACGCCTAATTGTTTGATGCACCGACTACGTGGTTTTGTGATCAATAAGTCAATAAGAAAAGAGAACAGTGAAATTTCATTCGTTCTTCCTCCTCTTTCTTGTAATATGTCCTCCTCCATTCTGTTTTTGAATCTGAGCTCTAGGCCTAAGGTCTCACAATAATGCATACGCACTGGTTTTTTGTTTATACCCCATGTTTTGAGACCGTCCAGCTGAGGCCGCTTTTCTGTTTTTATGGAAGGCCTGCCTGTTAGGCATAGACCACTGTACTCATTTTGTAGATAGTTATAGTGTGTTAAGTTTGAATCACTGCTGTTAACAAATACAAAATATATTTTTGAAAATAGGAACACAAAGAAAAGTTTTAATAATTTAAATAAATTTAATAATTGTTTTTCACAATATAATTAAAATTATAAATCTCAATTTTAGGCACTTTAATTTAGGTTTTTTTGTTTGTGTTTTTTTCTTCAAATATTCTCTAGTGACTTCTCCTGACAGCTTGCTGTCTCCATCCCCACACTCCTCATATTATGCTTTTTTTTTCTATCTTTTTTTGTTTGTTTTGTTTTTTACTTCAAGAGTCAGAGATTAACCAAAATACAACTCAGGTGAATTTCTTTTTTCCCCACAAGTTTTGATAGCATCTTACTTTTGCTTTTCTGTGGTTTCTTCCCCCATCCTCACAATTCCCTCATTCACTCATTATAATGGCACTGTGATCACTTGTAAGTGACAGTTTTGTATCCACAAATTAACTTTTTCTTTCCGTCATGAGTAGCGCTCAGAGCTTGCTTTGTGTAAATTGTATGTGATGGAGAAAAAAACATGAATACAGCGATTTTAAGACATACTTTTAAAAATTTTGTCTGATTTAACAGTGGAGAAGCTAACAGATTTTAAAGCATCTGTTTTTAAAACGAAGCATATCGTTGATTTTTGTTTTGTTTTAAAAACAGATGTTTTAAAATCTGTTAGCTTCTCCCACTTCTCCACAATCAGACAAAATCAACGTTATGCTTCATACACAGATATTTCTATAAAAATTCATTTAAAGATAAATAAGGAAAGAAGTCAAATTCTGTCCACTTACATTTTCTTTTGCTTCCAACGGCTTTCTTTAAAAAAAAAAATATTTTTGTATTATTATTTATCAAACATATTCCCCAGTAGCATTTAAAGCTTATATTATCTGAAGTATTTCTGCCTTTTTGTTCACGAAGCATGTAAGACTTTGGGATTATTACAGTAGTAGAAGAGATCTAAGAACACGCTGACTAGCACACTATCTCAGGAAACAAAAATTTTCTATGTAAATTTGGCCCTTAAAAACATGCCCAGACTGGCTAATAACATAGTTATAATAACAGACACAGAAAACAAAAAAAAAATTTTTTTTTAATTTGCTCTTAACACTGTGCCGGTGTTTTTTTAGAGGGGGGAAAGTGACTGAATAGGCACGCCACCTTGGTCATGAGTTTGTTCCAAGAGATTATTGTAGCTATTGAAAACGCACCTTGTCGATTGAAGTGGTAGCCTTGCTTGTTTTCCTGTCAAGAAATTTGTGGAATCTCACGCCTTCCATGAGTGGGTGGGTGGTGGCGCCGCCCTTAGGCCCTACTTCTTTCCATTCACTCTTTTGATTGTCTTTCATCTGGCTGTTTTCTCTCAATTCACCCTGAGATCACCACATGTGGTGGACGGGAGTAAGTTTCAGTGAAACAAACAAACAAAACAAAGCCTTTCATGAAAATATCCCATTGTTGCGGTTGATAATGAACCCTAATTGTTTGAATATCAATAAACTCTTTAAAAAGCATCTTCTTTTTATATTCTGTGTAATAGAAAAAATAGATTTTTAATCTTTTTTTATGTCTATGTTGTCACAAATGTACTTTTCTTTTATGTCATTTTTGTGGAGTTTTTCCCTACTTCAGTTTTCTGGTAATATTAATGCTGATTAAATTCCTCTTTAAAAATTTGCCAGATTTAAATATTGTTGCTATAAACTTTAAATTGAAAAAAAAATAATTAAGAAGTTATGTATAGCCATCGATATACCAGTCATTATTTCCCCAAACTTTCAAGTTACATTGCATTATTTAGAAGGGTGCTCATTTTAACTACTTTCATCTTAGGCATCTAATAGACTTATTCACTTCATTATTTGGTTGTTTTTTGTTTGTGTACTTTACTTGTTTTGTTGCAAGTACTCCTTTATCAGGTTTTTATATATTTTGTATTTTTAGGGTGTCTTAATTTGCGCTCAGTATCATCCTTTCCACACTCCTAATCATTCCCTTATGCGAGAATTTTTTCGTAAATTTTTGGGTCATATACATTTACTTCTACAGTAGTGACTGCCTAAATGCCCTGTGTTTGTGAAGCAGAGAAAACGTACGTACTTGGTTTTGAACTGTGCATTTAGAGGGCAATTTATATAGGAAAAGATCAGTTTCACTGAAATTGCAGGTATTTAGGCGAGACAGGTATCATGGCGGCAGGCATTTAGGCAGTCACTACTGTACATGTATTATATACATATTGTATATGATATATTATTTTATATCAGAATAATTCTTTTGTTCTTTTGATTCTGTTGTGGAGCAAAGGGAGGAGAGAGAGAGAAGTGTTATCTTAATTTTTTTGGTCTATCATATCTTTCTTGCCTATTTTTTTCGTTCTTTTCAATGCAAAATTTATTTATTTACTTATTTTAACAAACTTTTTTTTTCTTTTACTCTTTCCTGCATATCAAAATAATATATTTTTCCTTCCTCTGCAGTAAATAATTGCCACATTTCTGTTTCGTTTTAACCCGGCTAGAAGAATGTATATGTATGGGCCGTTTTTTAGAGGCGAACAGCAAATTTTTCAATAAGAATGTTGTAACATGTTATAAGTCAAGTGTGCTAGACTGGATATTATCAGTAATCAGCACCCACAAAATTGGAAACCCTGTTACAGTGTTAACAACAAAGAATGTGAAAACTAATCTTTTTATATGGAGTTTATACTTTCTGTTTTTTGTTTTTCTTACTTCATTCCACTGTGACTCCGTTTGTGGCTTGGCTGCTCTGTTCACCGAATGGCATTGTGGTTAAAGAAGATGAAACATAAAGAACCAAATAATTTGCAGACTTCGAATGTCAATTTTTTCCAAAAATCAAACAAACACACCAGGGACTTACAACATGTGTGTTCTCCCTAAAACAACGAATCAAGGGTATTAACCTGGCTTATTGTAATGATGTGCAAAGGCAAAACTAACAAAAGTGGACCTATGACAGGCATTTAAAAAATCCTTGGTTTGGCATCAGATGGACAGATAGGGTCACCAATGAGACCAGAAAACATACTAACCATACAAACAACCCATTGAGGATGACATCAAGCAAAGAAAATGGAAGTGGCCATGGCATACCCTGAGAAAATATCTAATAAATTGTATGATCAGATATGCCCTGAAATGGAATCCATAAGGCATATAATAAAGGGGGCCGGCCACGAACTCACGGAGAAGAGGCCTGGCGCAAGAAGCAACTGAGACAAAACGTACATCATGCAAACCACTGGAAAAGGTTGCTCGAGACAGGAGAAGAACATCGAAGAACATCAAAGATAGTTGTTGGTGACTTATGGAGGACGTGATATGTCAAACTAAACTGTTGGGTTTCAGATTTCCAAATAGTTTCTAATCACAATTTAAAAAATATATATGTACTGTTCACAAAAAGAAACATATTGTTTCTATGACTTAAAATCCTCTGTATGACTTATTGCTCACATTTCAACCAATTTTGTTGACTCTGATTCTGTTGCAGTCAATAAATCAAGGCATGAAGATTCATTTCTGTGATCTTGTCCTTTTTGTACCTTTAGTTTTTTAGATATGGTGTGCGTTTCTTTTTGTGAACGGTATATAAAAGGCGATCATATTGCAACTGCTACTTGTTTTCTGAGAACTTACCAAAGCATTGGATTGAGAAGAGTTATTTGAAGGACCCTCACATTATAGCCGTCTGAGTCGATGTATCCCTTTGGCAAAGTACACACAGTTACCTGTTCTCTCTTTTTTCTTATCATTATCAGAGACTCATTTCCCAGGATGTTGTGGGTTGTGTCTGAAGCACTTCCGATAATGAACCGAAGGGTGTTAAAGTCTCACTCAGAAAGGGAGGACAGAAAAAGAAATGGGGGGAATTTCCCATCATAACTTTGTCTTGTAATGTTAGTCTGTCTGGAATGTTGCACTTAGTGCTGGAATGGGTTTTTTCTTCATATTAATGTAGTTTACACACTCCTTTGTTTTCACTTTATTTGACACTCATTAACAGTGGCATTCAGTTGTATTCTTAATACCATTGATCAGTGTTTACATGTAATGCAAGTAGAATCATTGGTTTGCTTGATATGTTTTTGCTTTTGAGTTTGGGTATTTGTTTTTAGTATATATATAAGTGCCAAAATAAAGTCATCCTATATCATTGAAAAGTCTGTAGTGTCCTTGGTCGTCATGGAAACGGCCGCTATCGTGGATTTTCGACCCAATTTTTAAAATCTATCTCCTCATTTAGTTATGAATAAAATCACTGAAAACCTGTGCAGATTGTCTTTTCCATGTCATGTTTTTTCGATATTTTGGATAGTTTTTTAAATAAAATATTTTGAAAATAATATATATCATGCATTTTATGGCATTTTATTACAATTAAAAAAAACATTGACAGGAGGAACCTGTGTGCCAAATATAATACAAATCAGTCTGTAAATGATGGAGTAGATAAATTTTAGTGTGAAAAAAGTACATGTTGAGAATAATGCAAGTAAAAAAATTAAAAGACCATAACACAAAGCAAACACTTCAGGCGGGTTGCCCTTCTTGTAGCAGCTCCCTTACTCTTTTGTCTCTCGCATGGTTACTAATGTAGAGAGGATTGTAAATCTAGGTCTAGATGTGCGCTGTTTTGAAAACAGACGTCAAAATGACAATGTTTTTCGTATTTTCCTCTACATCTATGCTTGTGCGCGTGTTTACACCACACCGACTCGCAATGCCTCAAGTCACTCAACACTGGGCCAAATCGATGTGCAGTGTCGGCGAGTGGCCAAGCAAAACTGGTGTTGCCACATTTGGCGTTACCCGTTAATACACAGGTTTTTACTGCCATCTTTCCAGTCAATGTTAGGGTAATTGAAGTAAAAATTTTGACTGTTTTTACCTACCATCGTTACAAAATATCTAGTAAAAAAAATCATTTATCATATGGACATTTTTCTGCCATAAACTTTTAGATAAATGATCATTCTACCCGAACATGCACAGAGCAGAAAATCAACATTTTGGTCCCAAACTCGCCAATCCTTGTGTTACATTTCATAAAACAGATTTTCCCAGAGTGAAATTGAACTCCCATTCCATCATTCTGTTAATATCGGTGTTATGGCCGAAATGTAAGGTCAGGAGTCTGTTTAGAGTTGAGTGATTTAAGCCATAAGGGCATCAGCCAGTGTGTCCATTGTACCCATATGAAAATCATTGATATGCTTGATGTATTTGGTAGACTTTCTGTGCAAGGCTGAGATCACCACAAATTTCAAGGAAACAAAGTGCTCAAGGCTTTGTGACACTAGTTACAACCAACTGATGTAGAAAGGGTGTGGCACGTTCATACTTACCCATGCCCCCCTACCACACCTCCCCTCCCTGAGATCACCGCCATGGTGGACAGGGTTTACTTCAAAAAGTTCACCACCCTTCCTTTATTCTTTCATCTCCACCCCCACCCCCCACTTCCTTGCCTTTTGCTGTGACTAGACCTGAATATTTGTTTCTGTTTTCCCGTGTACCCATGGTGCACCCATGTTCCCTGCATACATGTGACTGTACGAACGTGTGTTTGTGTGTGCGTTTGTCCAAAAACGTAGACATAAATTTTCACAGCTTGAGAGGTACTGGTACTGCGCTCTGAATGACCCCTAAGCAATTTTTACCTGTGTTTACCACTCCATTCCCACAGATGCAACTACGGGCATGCCATCATGTCAATCCAAAACCTTGAGGTTATGAAGAAACATCCTTTTCATTTTCTTTTTCTCTGCTTTTGTTTCTCTCCACAGTTTCTTTCTCGTTTTAATGAACTCCTCTGTGCTTTCTGGCGGGGCAATTTTTTCCTCCCATCTCATCATCATTTTAGATTAAATTAACATTTGTTTGTGCTATAATAAATAAATAAGAAACAAACAACCCCACCCCCCTTCCTCTCAAAAATGGGCAGTTTGCATGTGTTATTGCTATGGCCTACTTCTTTCCTTTCACCCTTTCTGATATATTGTTCATCTTGTTGTTTCCCCTTCATTCACTCTGAGACTTCCACACATGGTAGATGAGGGGGAAATTACAATGAAACAGCAAAAAATGCTTATAAAAGAGAGAAAAGAGCATACAAAATTCAAGGAAGACACTTAAAAAAAGAAAAGCGTGATAAATACAAAAATGATTGAAAGAAACAAAATATCAAATAGAAAAAAACAGCAACCACAGTTTGGTCCAGACACACACTACAAGAACCGGTCAAACAGAAAAATGGAGAAAAAGTCATATTTTCATTTAAATCAAAATTTTGTGCCATTAATTTCCCAGCGCTTTTGTGCAATGTTTATTATTTGGAGATTTCTGATATATGTTTCTCCTACTTGTTATAAAAGTTTGTTTAGATGAATAATGACATGAAATAATATTGAAGCCCATTAGGAATACAGTGAGACAAAGGCAAAGGAATAGACTGGGAATCCGCCACGTCAGATGAATTGCGTATATAAATATAACATCAGTGAGGAGTTGCTGTATTTCACTTTTATTTATCTTTCATCTTGCTGTTTCCTCTCCTTTCAATTCACCTTGTGATCACTGCAAATGGTGGACAGGGTAAATTCCAATTAAACAAAATTTAAACACCTTGAGATCACGGCTTATGGTAGACTGGTGAAATTTCAATGAAACAACCAAGCGGAACATGTTCTTCACATTGGTACATTAGCCGTTTAATATCGTGTGTCTGGTGGGTGGTTGGTCGCCACTGCTGGTGGATTCTACTTCTTTCCTTTCCTTCTTTCGCTTATCGCTCAAGTTGCTGTTTCCTCTTAATTTACCCTGAGATTGCCGCACGTGGAACAGGATAAATTTCAATAAATCCAAATAAAATATATCATATATTTGGTAAGCTATGATACATGTATGTCTCAATTTGATGAATTTTGCAAAAAGCAACGAAATGTTTAATTGTCTCATGGAAGGACATGTAACAGTAAAACAGAGACCAGAACTACTTTGCAGTTTCGGTCAAAAAGTGTTTTGGTAAAATGTGGCTTGAAGCATGCAGTGGGATTTTTTTCACTAGACCGACAGACAGACAAAAAACACACCCAATTTTCTTGTTTACATTATCCTGGGATCCTTTACATTTGGCTGTTGCTTTAACATCAGTTTACTCCGTCCCCACAACCTTTTAACAGCTGGTATAATCCTATTGTAATTGATACACATGTATAGGATCCTGTGGGTTGCTGCTGTAGGGCTTCATGTGGTTCCACTCTCCTTTTTCAAAGACTGTCGTGTCGGGGCATACAAATTTCCTGTGAATTTCAAGCTCTAATGTGCAGGTGTTTCTCTCTAGTTTTAGTGTCAGCTCACTGTTGTCAGTTTTTTTCTGAGAGGGGGGGGGGGCTGTTGTAAGATAAAAAATAAAAAATATGGTTCTAAATCTGAGGAAGAAATTCGTTTAAATTTTAAATTTTAATGTTATTTTAAATTTTAATGTTATTTCAATTTTTATAATTTGTGAAAGAAATTCTTTAAAATCTCGGAAAGAAATTGTGTCATTTGGGAAGTGTTATGAATTCTGATTTTCAAGAAGTAAAAGTCTTTATGGCATTTGTTGTTTTTTTTTTGGGTTTTTTTCAAGTGAGTATCTCCGTTTTCCAAGACATCTTCCTTTTTAACTAGATCAATATTATTTCCTTCAAGAAGCTTCTCATCGCAACTTATTTTGTTTTCTTCTTTCTCATTCCCATCTCAACAGACCTTGCAAAAAAATTTAAGGGACCAAAACGCCAAGCTTCACCTTGAGCATTATCAACAGCAGCAACTTCTTCAGCAGCAGCAACAGCAACAACAGCAGCAACAACAACAGCCGCAACAGCAACAACAGCAACACCAGCAGCAACCACAACAACAATCACAAGGCGGTGTCATCAATCAAAATCAGGGGCCTGCAGGCGGACTAGGGCAGGCAGGTGTCGGGGTTGGTCAAAACTTTGGTGTTCCCAATGTCCAGAGAGGAGCAACTTACAGGAGGCCAACAGCAAAGGGCACATTTGGTACAGAACATGAAGGTAATGCCAAGTTTGACTTATCAATTTCACTACATACTATTGAACCAAGAAAACAATAGTTCATCATGAGTAACGAAACTACAGCCATTATTTCTTTTACGACTACTTTAATGACTACTATGGTTGGTGGGCAGGCTCTACTGGTAGGTCCTACTTCTTCCTTTCACTCTTTCACCTACATGTATATTTTATCTTGCTGTTTCCTCTTAATTTACCCTGAGATTACTACTTCTGGTGGATGGGGAAATATCTATCAATCAATTAACAAACAGCTATTATGACTACTGCTACTACTATGACCACTGTGGGCGGTTGGCAGGTGTCACTGGTAGGTCCTACATCTTTTTGTCCTCTCACTCTCTCATATGTTTTTCATTTTGCCTTTTCTTAAGTAATTCATGCTGAGATCACTGCATATGATGGACAAGGTTGGTTGAAACGAAACAAACAAATGATGACAATTACTACTACAATGGTGCTAGTCTAAGAACTCGCTATTTCTGTGCAATGGAATTTTTTCTTATACACAACTATCCCCTTAAGACCCTGCTAGTACAGTCCGATCCACCTTAGAACCTGGTTTGATCTTGAGCTGAGAATCATGAGGGGAAAAAACCCACTCAATTTAATGCTAATAATTGTTGATAACATGTGATATGTCGCAAGTGTATCATAAAAGGTGGATGGGAAGCATTGGTCCAAACACTGGTAGGTGTTATGAACAAGTGAGACGGGTGTGCCAGACGCTGAATGACAGACGTGAGGAAGGCTCACCCCCCCCCCCCCAAACGGAAACTGCTTATCTATTAGGGTCTGGTCAAAGTTTAAGGTCAAGAGAAATAGCCAATACATATTATATGAATAAAGAAGCAAAAATATAAGGCAGGTCAGAGTTCACCTTAAAATCCGGTCTGCCTAAGAACCCGCTGTTTCTGTCTCCCGAGGTCTGGGTTCTTAGGTGGACACCACTGTACTGCTACTACTACTACTACTACTACTACAACTACTAATACTGCTACTATTACTGCTACTACTACTGCTATTGCTGCTGCTGCTACGACTGTTACTGTTACTACTATTATTACATACCCTCCCATCACCCCAACATGGAAAAGAATAAATTTACCTCCCAGAATAAAGCAATAATTCATGTTTTAAAAACATAAATTTTGACTAATTAAGATAAGAAAAGAATCGAAGTGGAATACATATTTTGACCTGTGGGCGCTTAAAAAAATATGAGTTTGATGTTAGAGCCTTTTGAAGGATGAGATTATTATGATTTCGATATAGGATCCTTCATAATATGTTTTCTTTCTTTCTCCCTGATAGATTCCAAGCGCCAATGATTTATCTAATAATGGACTGGGGGCAGGAAAGGCTCAGATGCAGTCGAATGAGGCAGGGCTGAACAATAACCACGATTTGAGCGCTGCTGTTGACCACCAGCCAGGAGAAAATAAAGGTAGACAGGGGTACAGAGTAGCATCAAGTTTAAACTAAATCAATTCCATACTAAAAAAAGAGACCAGGCGTAGCATCAAGTTTAAGTAAATCAATCCCATACTAAAAAGAGTTGACCAGGTGTACAGAGTAGCATCAAGTTTAAGTAAATCAATCCCATACCAGGCGTAAGTAGTCAAGTTTAAGTAAATCAATCCCATACTAAAGAGTTGACCAGGTGTACAGAGTAGCATCAAGTTTAAGTAAATCAATCCCATACTAAAGAGTTGACCAGGCGTACAGAGTAGCATCAAGTTTAAGTAAATCAATCCCATACTAAAGAGTTGACCAGGCGTACAGAGTAGCATCAAGTTTAAGTAAATCAATCCCATACTAAAGAGTTGACCAGGCGTACAGAGTAGCATCAAGTTTAAGTAAATCAATCCCATACTAAAGAGTTGACCAGGCGTACAGAGTAGCATCAAGTTTAAGTAAATCAATCCCATACTAAAGAGTTGACCAGGCGTACAGAGTAGCATCAAGTTTAAGTAAATCAATCCCATACTAAAGAGTTGACCAGGCGTAAAGCAGTTGACCCCAGGCCAGTACAGAGTAGCATCAAGTTTAAGTAAATCAATCCCATACTAAAAAGTTGACCAGGCGTACAGAGTAGCATCAAGTTTAAGTAAATCAATCCCATACTAAAGAGTTGACCAGCATCATCAAGTTTAAGTAAATCAATCCCATACTAAAGAGTTGACCAGGCGTGCAGAGTAGCATCAAGTTTAAGTAAATCAATCCCATACTAAAGAGTTGACCAGGCGTGCAGAGTAGCATCAAGTTTAAGTAAATCAATCCCATACTAAAGAGTTGACCAGCTTGGGGTAGATAAAATAAAGCAAGGATCTTTCTTATTCTCTCCGATTTAAGATTATTAAATGTTTTCTCCTTTGAGCATACTTTTCTTTTATGTAGTCTTTTTTCTTCTTCTCCCTAAGATACTTTGTTTTTTGTTTATTTGATTTGATTTACCCACATCTACAACTAAGGTGATGTCGGTGTTTTTGGGAGGATTTGTAGTTTTGCCTGGACTGCCCTATAATTAGCCAAGGGATCTTTAACGTGCACAGAATGTTGTAATTTGCCTACAGGACCTCCTTTTTATCGTCTGTCTCGGATGGGACTAGCAGACCTTCAAAAGTCGTTTGATTATGCGTTATTGAGGTCTATCGATTACTAGAGCCTTGAATTTCAAACTCATCAGAGACACGCAGAGGCTTCGCTGATATTCAATGCTAGATCTAGACTTCCCTAGTATTAGGGACGCCTAGATCTAGGTCTGGATGATCCGTATCTGTATTCTAAAAGATCTAAATCTTGTCGAGATTAAAAACTTTGAAACAATATGACTCCCCCTGCAGCAAAGTGCGATCACATGTGTGTCAGAGAGAGAGAGAAATGTCGTGCGTGTGTAAAAAGAGAGAAATAGAGAGCATTCTCGTGTGTGCTTCGTGCGATCGCGAATGTATGTGAGTGTGTGTGTTAGAGAGGGTGAGCAATTAATGGAGCAAAAGGCAAATGCAAGGAAGAATAGAGGTTGGATGATAATTGACAGGTACGTCATACACATATGACTGACCGGATAGCAGAAGGGGTGGGGTGGGGCATGTGTGTGTTAAGAAAGTGAATGTGAACATGATAGCAAAGTGACCACTGATGAGAAGAGAGGAAAAGTGAGTATATAAACAATGGGTGGCAAGGAGGCAATTGTAATGCTGATTTAGTACTAGATTTCAGGTTTTATTGGCATGAGGGAGGGGGGGCTATTATAATGGATATTTTTACTTGGGAAAAGGAGGAACAAGCGTCAACAATGACCCTATTATTATTAAGTTCCAGATTAGGTGACCAGCTGACTCTATACCTGAAATCACTGGTGCATCCTGATTTTGCTATAAAAAAAAAAAGAGAGAAAATCTTTCAACTGTTGGCAGGGCTCGAACCCACTGCCTTTTTGTTTGAAAAGCCGACACCTTGCCTCTGGACTACGGAGTCCCCTTCCCTATGGTACTTTTCTAGTCGTTGTTCTGAATAGTTAAGGCAGTAACACATAACACAGGATATGAATGGTGATGTATTGCTAGACACTCATTATCGAAGGTTTTTATGCATTGCGGAAGCACACTGCTTTTATTTTCGTGACAAATTACAATTTCCACACTGACTGGTGAGCCTGGACTATGTATAGGAGGAAATTTCAGACTAAAAAAATTGAAACCTTCTTTAATTCCTTTCCGATTGTTCAGATCAGGTTTTTTTAGTCTGAAAATTATTGATACACTTGTTGACAAAATAGGCCTTCACACTTTTGATATGTGTCTCAAGATGAATTGAGGCAACATCCTGAGTTCTTCCCTCTCTGTAGTAGAATAGTTCCACCGTGGTCGGAGTTTATTATTTACATTCCTCTTTTTCCCACCATATGTTTTCAAGCTATTTGCAAGTGTTTTTGTTATGTTTTATTGTGCTCTTTTGTCTCATATAGGCAAGATCTAGATCCATAGTTATGGTCAATAAATGATCGGACTGATCTGCCTGAGTAAATCTAGATTCTACATCTAGATCTAAAATTTGTCAGATTTCAATTGATCGTTTGACACAGTTTTGAGCCCTAGATCTGGCTGAAAAGCGTTTCTAGTCTGTTACTTAAGCATGTTCTTAGAATAGTATGAAAATCATTTGTTACTCGACAGTCTAGATTTAGAGGAAGCTAGATCTAGGGTCTGTGTTCTAGTCATTATAATGATCTTTTTTTCGTCACAAAAGGTGGTTAGCCAGCCTTTTTTAAAATTACTAAATGTAGATATCTAGACTAGATAGGTCAAAATCTTGAGGCCTAGAAACTAGCGTACTACTAGAGATTTAGAAATTGCTGATTTAGTTAAAGACTTTGGCATTTTGCTCATCTAGCTCTAATTGATAGCAAGCAATCAAATTAATAGAGAATGTAGCTATAAATATGTAGATATAAATTTGTTGATGGGATTCATCCATACACATTATGATGTAGAGCTAACTTCTAAAGACAAATTCAGGTGGGAATGGATGTCAGATTCCCATACTCAAAGAACTTAGCTGAGGGCTTGTAGCCCTCTAGTAACTTCTAGAATCTCCTACCCACCCAGTTAAAAGTTCTTTCATAGAATCTTCTACAGTTACAAATTTCCACTAGAAACTCCTGAAATTACAATTGACCACTGACTAAAGCCTAACATTTTCTTGACTTTCCTGAAAATGGAGGGGGACTCGGTAGTCTAGAGGTAAGGTGGTTACCTCTCAACTCAAAGGCCATGGCTTCAAGCCCCAGCAGTTAAAAAACAAATTCTCAATTTTTTTTTTAGTAAAATCTACCCCCTTGGCTTGGCCCAGGTAGCTGGATCGACGCTTAGTCCCATCAGAGACGGATGATAAAAAGGTCCTGTGTGCAGATCACATCACTGTGCATGTTGAAGATTATTTGGCTGTTACAAGGAAGTCAGGGCAAAATTTTAAAATCCTACCAAAATCGCTGAGATATTTTCGTTAATTAAATCAAATCAATATCCTGAAAGATTTTTGTATTCTTTTTGTTTGCTTGTTATTTTGTGTGTGTGTGTGTGTGTGTTTTGTTTTTATGTCATTGTTCACAACGTATTTCCTGGCTGGTATATACATGACAAAATTCAGTTTCATTGCCTCATTCCATCCTTCCAACTAGATGTGAATATTGAACAGCTCAACGCCCAACATCAGGTCTTGCCTCCAGGCAATGAAAAGACAACTTGGTGGATCAGGACAAGAATTTCAGTGATAAATTTGATGATAAGGAGGACCTATCACAGGTAAGTCATCATAGTGTCCTTTTATATAATATATTGATATGTTGAATATTTATTTAAAATGAAATATTTGTGTTAGCTTTTGTGCCAGCAGCCTTCCAAGGTAGAAATAAAAACGAGTGAATGAACGGATGAGTATTTGTCTGTTACTGTTTGTTTATAAATAAGTGTGAAATTGGAATTATAAACCAAACAACAAATTGCCATTTCATGGACAGTGAAAATTATTATTATTACAAGCATGTAAGATCCTGGTGATATCAAATACGATTGTTAGATTTGAGTCTGATATTAAGTGAGTAGGCGTGAATTCCAATTTTAAATATTTTAAAACCTGTTTAGAATGGTGGCTTAGGTGAAGGAAAATGGTAACTTAAATATGGGGGAATTGAGTATTCCTTATTTAAATATCACTTCTGGTAGAGAAATTTATCATATGAAAATTAGGATCATTTAGAACCTACATGAAAATTACATGTTCTTTGATGCACAAAGAACGACCAACTCAGAAATATAAATTTGATTTAGAGCCATGTGATATCATGAGTGAAAGCTACATGCATGTATGGGATTTTTATAATTTCTTTCGTACTTTCTGAGAGATTCATGTTTTTTGGTAGGAATTTGAGCCATTGGTGGTTTGGGTACAGATATCTGGTGGTGTTTTTGTTTCAATTTCTGTTCTTTTTCAGGATTATTTCTTATGGCTTTTTAAAAATTCATTTTGTCTTTAAATGTAACATGCTATTTTGTTAGTTGTGACATTTATATGATTAAAAAATAATGAATTTTATACACATATATTATATATATGAAAGATATTAATCGTAATGAGTAGCATAACATGATAGTGACTGTTAGTATTATGAATATTTTTACCTAGTTATGATACGACACTCATTAAACTGTTTATTATATCGTCAATGAAACTGCCTACTTATGCAAGTCCTTTGGTGTAAATTTTCAGGAAAAGCAAAAAACATAATAGATCATCGAATAGGGCTGTGAGTACTATGTTATGCTTAGTGGATTTCAACGTTATAACTATTTTAGTCTTTATAATGTAGTAAATGGAAAAACATAAACAGTTGTGCATAAAATAGACTTATGAAAGACTTAAACAAGCAAGTCAGAGTTTCCTAGATGGGAAGAAAGTTGAAAATCTGCTTTGAGATCTTCTATTGGATCAAGGCTTCTAATATTTATAAGTAGATAAAGACAAACGTGAGGCAAGGGGTATGTCGGAAGTGAAGGTAATGACATAAGATAATATGAAAGGCCCATAGGAACAAAGACCAGACAAATACAAGGAATAGACAGAGAAAATCCAAGCCACCGTGGGTATTGAACCCGTGGGAGTCGGCACCTGCCTTGCCATGAAAGAAAGCTTGCTACCAAACCAGCTTACTACGCTTGGCTTTGTTCATATGGGGCTTTCATATTATCTTATGCGGGGGGATGTAAATCTTTCAGATTTCCTCTGATTTCAAATTATGAGAGGTTTTTAGTTTTAACATATTTTTCTCCAAAGTTTCCTTTTCTTCCCTTTTACTAAAAAATACTTCTATGTTTGCTGTTATGACTAGGTGACATGGTTAAGCACAACAGGATAAAATTCCTGACTCCAGGCCCATCGCCAATTTTTATACTAATCATCAGCGGAAGCACGCTGCTTTATTTTAACTCTTACTTTGACTTTTCGACGAACTACAATTTCCATACTGATCCGTGAGGCCCTACTACTCACGCGAGAAGATTTCAGATTTAAAAATTGGAACTTTCTTTACTTCCTTCAGATATATCAGGTTTTTTAGTCTGAAATCTACTTATGCATTTGTTGTGGAAATAGTCTTTCGCGCAAAGGATTTTGAGATAGATTTAGACAATGTTGAGATGCACTGACACACCTCTCTGCAGTCGTACGGTTCAGTTGTGAATGTGACCTCTGGTCGACGATTTTTCATTCTTTCATTCCAGGAAAATCGAAGCTACATCGTTTTAAATTTCTTATTGCATTATTTGTGATTTATGTTATAATTCTATTTGTGGGTTATGGTGATTTAATAGTCTAATCTAGATCTAGAGCTAGACAAGATTAAGATCGATTTGAAGTGACCTAGATTTTTTATCTGTAAGATCTAGATCTAGATGTTTATTATGATGACTTCACAGCCCTAGATCTAAGCCATCGCTTTCCCTAGGCCATAGCTTGGGTTAGTATATCAGCTTATAAATAGATCTAGCTTGTTGAGAATTTGAGATCTAGATCTAGATACTAGTTGGATAGAGAAATCTTGAAAGTAAAACGCGCAAGTTGTTGATCTAGATTCTTCTAGTCTAGATTTAGATTCTTCTAGATTTAGACTCTAGACAAACAGGCTATTTTATGATAGATCTGAATTCAATCTAGTAAGATCTAGATCTATATAAGATATGTCTAGATGTAAGTCTAATTGTCATCTAGAGGCCTAGAAACTATGAACTAGATTTAAATTTCTAGGTCTAGAATTTGTGACGCATTTTCTTCAATAACTTTAGTAGAGCTAGAGGTAGATTTCTAGATGTTCTTGGTAGCCTAGTTAATAGAATCAGAATTGATTAAAAATTTTGCTATAACTGCAAATCTTCAAAACAACTAACTCTAGATCTAGGTTAAGGTAAGCTAGCTTCAGAATGTGGATCTAGACAATTTAACAAATTGGCATGACCTGTCAAAAGTTTAGGTTTAATAATCGGGATTCACCAGTAGATGTGATTGATCTAGATCAAAGTTCTAGATCTATGTCTAAGAACAAATTCTGGCTGTCAACATAAGGTCGTAATGATGAATTCCTTTCTAGTTATATCAGGAAGGTTGAGAAAGATGGCATTGCATGATGTTGTTATTGTGTGTGTGAGATTAAATAGGGTACAGGAGGTGTTCAGTGTCTGAAAGTTGGACATTTCAGAGCCTTTCAAATTTTTTTTCCATTTGCCATTCACATCCCTGCTTATGCAATATTTATAAGAACACGAAAATAGTGTGTTTGTTTGATCATTTGAAGAACAAATCTCACAGACTTAACGCGTTTAGACAGTTTTACTGATGATGTAAAATATCAACTATACTCTTATTATCACTTGCAGTATATTTTTGCTATATCTCTTAAACAACATGTATCAGTATACTATTCGTATCAGCTAGGGTTTAGGGTTTGCTCCCGTTAATCTGATTGCATATTCTGGGCGCTGCTTGTAGGTCCTACTTCTTTCTTTCACTTACCTTTCATCTTGCTGTTTCCACTAAATTTTACCCTGAGACCCTGTACATGGCAAACTGGCTAAGTTGCAACATAACAAACAAGCAAACATTGAATTTATATGCACAGTCTTTGACATAATTTCTATTGTGTCTTTTATATCATCCATCCATGCGATTTCCAGCTAGTAGGATGTGGGCGGTTGGCGGGAGATGCTGGTAGGCCCTACTTCTTTCACTTCACTTTTCCGTCTTTCTTTCATATTGCTGTTACATGTAAACTCATCCTGAAATCATAGCGTATGGCCGATGGGGTAAACTCCAATTAAACAAAATTTGTAGCATCTTAAATAGTTTTGTCTTATTTCTCCATTGAGGTCAAAGTGATTTTGTTCTTTATTTGTTGAGTTTGCGCTTTATTTTTTGGTTTGGTTTGGTTTTGTTTTGGGGGTTTTTCTTTCTTTCCCCAACATTTTCTTGACCCTGTCACCAAAGTGTGTTTTTCAGATGTAACATATAGCATGACAAACCCATAATGCAATAGTATTAACCTTAATTCTCCCGTGCACAAACTCACTTAGTAACGCCGCGCATGTGGAGTCGAGCTGTCCCAAATCTATCTGCTTATAAGCCCTTGCTAAGCCTCAAAATCCAAGTGCCCTATATGCCTCTTCCTCCTTCTTCTTCCTGTTTCATATGTTTGCCATGCCAACCCAGTGTCTTGCTTTTGCCAGCACTGAGTAACCTGTGTAATAGAAGTGTTCATTCCTGTATAGTTTCTATTTCAAATGTACTAAAACGTCAGCCAGTGCGGTTCTGCTACTAGTGTTAAGTCTAATGCCATTGACTTCCCGTGTCAAAGATACCAACCATCATTATATACACTATCATAGCTACCAACTAGTACGTTACAAACGTATTTAGTACATTCTTTTGGCTTTGCATACGGAAGTCTATATTTACCTTAAAAAGTATGTATATGAGGGTTGATTGTCTTTTTCATTTAAAGAAACCCCAAGTTAAAGACACCATTAAGCTACCATCTCATTTAGCCAGAAAGGCTAGTGATCATCACATTTAAGCTAAATTATCATTGTTTTCTAAATATTCCAGGACCATCATGCAATTTGGGATAAGTTCGAGCACTGAGAGTCTGTATTTGAAAAGGTTGTGAGCTATGCACTAATTTAGCCATCGATTTTAGCCTATCCAGTTTGTTACACACAAAGACAAAGGTCTTAGTTTTCTGTCCCTAGTTTTTATTTTACCTCAGAGTTAAGAGAAAGGACAGAACGTTTACATAAGTTGACATGTTCAGGTCTAATTAACAAATATTATTATGTTTTTCTGATATTTTTTTTACCATGCCCCCATCCATCCTTAATATATTTTGTACTCGTTTTGATATTTCAGTATTTATTGAGGTCTAGCTTAAAAGGCTATCGTGATTACACGATCGACCTTTCTTTCATTATAGTTGCTGTTGAGACCGGCAGAAGCTTGTACCACATACTTATTATAGAGGAGCAAATGATTGATGTCCCAGACACTTAGCCTTTATACGCTGTTAATACAAGCAAAAGCTTAGCGTAAATGGGTGCAAATGTTTCTGATACATGCAATGCATATATAGCTGCTAAACAGTATGTATAAAACGTTTTTAGTATGTTTTCTTGGCTTTGAGTCTTAAGTATGTATTTACCTTGAAAAGTATATATATATTATGTATATGTGGGTTAACTGTAAGTCTTGTTTAAAGAAATCCGAAATCAATGACAGAGACTTGGAGAGATTAAGTTGAAAGTCTTGAGATTCCGTTCGCAGCTCAAAACCACCATCACACTTCCTTGAAAAGGCCAGTTATCGACAGACTTTTCCTTATTTACCGTAAATGGGAGAATGCAAGTTAAATTGTCAATGTTTTCTGGAATATTACGGGCGTCACGCAAATTAAAACCGGTTCACAAGTAAGAGTTTTTTTATTTGAAAAGGTTGGCAGCTATGCTGCATATAATATAGAGTAAATAGCTGATGTCGAACGACATAACCTTCATGCTGTTGATGCTAGCAGAATCTTGGCATAATAAGTTGAAAGTCTGTTTGCTCCACATCTGTGTAGAGCAAATCATTGATGTCAAACTCAACTAACCTTCATATACATGCTTTTAGAAAGTGGCAAAAGCTTAGTTTGCCTATAGATGCAAATCTTATGATCTGTACTTTTGTAGAAAACTTATTATGTTGAGACTTGTGGACAAAAACAAAGCATTAAAGGCACAAATCCCATGTTACAAACTTAAAACGTAAGCAAATTTGTGTATGTAAAAACTGGAGCAAATGACTTTGTGTAAAAGGAAGCAAGTTTCATGATACATGTTTACTGAGACGAGCAAATTTTCATGCAAATGACGTTACTGCAAGCTCGTTTGAGCCATTCATCCACAATACTATTATATGCATTGACTTAAGGGCTACTACAGAGAAACTCAAAATGCAAGCAACAAAGAAAAGAGAAAAGAGATGTGTCATCAACACTTGTGCGTCCGATCAAATTTTGTGTACAAATCCCAAGGATTATATTGAGCTATTGACATAGGTAAAACCGTGGCTTTCCTCCAAACACATGCACTTACACATACACTCACACACAGTCACACTCTCAAGGGCTTTCACAATGACCCCAAACTTGTTGCCCGGAAAAAAATCCCGACAGAGGTCAGGGAACATTCAGGTATCACTAAATCCATTGCACGGCACCAGTAGAGACAGGAGCAGAACTTTTCAGAACACGATCCACAGAGTGTTGAGTAACACGTGGCTGATGTAAATTTTCTTCTACTCAGGGAGAGAGATTGTCCAACGTGAATCCCAATGACCTTCAGAAAGGTCAGATCCTGGAGCCGATGATGGACGCCAACAATAAGGCGAATGGCGGGGAGGACGACCTGCCCCAGGACAGCATCCGGCAGGCCGAAGACAACAGGGAGAACGAGGAGATAGACAACACGTTCATGGAGCACAAAGATCCCTTGGCCCTGGGCCAGATGCAGCAACCCGATGACTTGCACCACTTTGAGGGTGACGGTGAAGGTCTAGGTCAACAGAAAGCCCCTGTGGTGTCCGACGAGGTGAGCTAAGAAAAGGCGACTCAAACACTTATCAGCAATGAGTAAATTATTACTTTATTTTTAAAAGCACTGCGGCAGGCTTGAGAGTAGAATAGTGAGAAGCAGAAACGCGGGAGTGGAACAGGACAAGACACAGTTTGACATTGTCAGGTAGCATATGACATTTTCAGGTGGCGTATGACATTGGCAGGTGGCGTATGATGTTGGCTATCCATTTCGTTGCTGAATCGACAGGAGTCCTAGAAAAATTTGCCCAGACTGGGAATCGAACTCATATCTTTTAATGAATGGTATTCAGGAGCTCTACCAACTACCTATGCCTACCAGTGCTTCTGACCAAGAGTACACCACCGGAAAATGTCACTGGCATTGTTCTGTTCCACGCATACGTCTTTGTTTCCGTTTGTCATTATTTGCCTGAAATCAACAGTATAAGTAGATTTTCAATAGTAGCAAGAGTTTGCCCTAATACCTTCTATTTGTAGTATGATTATGGAGCCGTTCTCCATGTATCAAGTTCAGTCTTCATATCAAAGGAGCACTGATTTATTGAGTTGTGCTCTAAAATAGAATTCAGAATCCCCACCACTGTGTTTTTAATATTGTTTAAATGTGAAACTCTCTTCACTGAAAATAATGGCAAATGTCTTTATGTAGTCATTTCACCAATTGCAGCCTTTCTTGTGGTAAATGAAATGACTCTATCATATATCTATTTCATAGCTTATTCTCAAATTTGTCTCACACGAAAGGGGCATATTGTTAAGTTTTGAAAGTAAAGACAAACCTAGGATTTTTAAAATTTGATTTGGTGGTTTTTTATTTAGTTAGCATTTGTTTGGTTTTGGACTCAGTAGTCTAGATACAAGGTATCGGCCTCTCAACCAAAGATCTTAGGTTCAATCCCCAGCATTTGAAAAAAAATTTTCAAGTTTTTTGCGCGTAAAACCTACCCACCTGCTCCAAGTAGCTGGATAGACACCTAGTCCCATCGGAGATGGAAGATAAAAGAGGTCCGTGTGCAGATCATCACAATTTGCATTTAAGGATTCCTTGGGTGTTTCCAGGGCAGTCAAGGCAGAATTAAAATTTCTACCAAAACCCTTGAGGTCACCTTCGTTGTGGATATGGGTAAAATCCAAATCAAATTCAAATTATTATTTTTCTTTCAAAGCCGCTTTGTTTATATTTGAAATATATGTTCATTAAAGATTTAAGGCTACATAGAACTTACTGGGTGTAAAGCATACAGGTGCCATGTTTTCAAAGTTTTGTCAATATATTCTGTACATATCCACTAGCCTTGATAAATAAGATCACTGTAATCATATTATAGTCAGTATGTTATTTGCTTTGTTGTCCAAGATTACTGTGTTATGATTATTTTGATTAAATGTTTTTGTTTTCAAGTTGGGTGTGTTAGTGTTTCCTCAGTTGAAATCATTGCTATTCGATTCAAAATTGTTATTGACTCGAAGACTTAAATTTCAGAACATAAGATTTAAATCTGAGAACACAAAGATTTATACGGACGAAAAGGTTATCAATGTCATTTCTTTGTTAGTCTGGAGTTTAAAAGCCACTACATGTACTTTAAACACATTTCTGAATTGATTGATTAGATGTGGTCTTTTCAATAATTCATGGTTGATAGATTCCTCAAAGCGAAATCATCCCCTACCCCCAATGTTGCTTGCTTACCTGTGACACGCTTCCTTGAATCCCTGCAAAGCTTGCACCCTCTCTGCTGAGCCGATTTATCTATGGTGAAGGGTGGGCAGGTTCTTTGAATGGCCTCTTAGTCGTAGACACAAAGTATTTTGTCCCAATTACATGATCATTGCCATGATATTCACAATCATCAATTGCCCTGTCTCACATACCATAGAGCTAGCCATATTCAGTCTACCAGGTTTTGTACCAATTTCAATTGCATTTTGTCCTGAAGTCTAATTCTCTTTCCACCTGAGGACATTATAATTCTGAGGCAGCGATTTGTTATGCAAAGCATCTATGGAGAAGGGCAGGCAGGTTCTGTGAATGGTATTCTACACATTGGGTGTTAAAGTTGTCAATTGCTAAGTTGAACATTTATGGAGAAGGGCAGGCAGGTTCTGTAAATGGCATTCTACTTGATGAAGGGCAGGCAGGTTCTGTAAATGGCATTCTACTTGATGAAGGGCAGGCAGGTTCTGTAAATGGCATTCTACTTGATGAAGGGCAGGCAGGTTCTGTAAATGGCATTCTACTTGATGAAGGGCACAGGTTCTGTAAATGTTCTACACATTGTGTTAAAGTTATCAATTGCTGAGTGGAACATCTATGGAGAAGGGCAGGCAGGGTCTGTGAATGGCCTTCTACTTGTAGCCAAAGTTAAAGCCTTAATAAATTGTACTACTTTGCCCATGCTAGAAATTGAGCATTGTAATGCCATCACTCCCTTTCTCAGAATGTCTCATAGTAAACAGTAGTGTCTCTCTCTCCTGTTCTGTCTTTGCGCATGTCAAGTTCTATTTACTTACTTTTTTTATTGAAACACATTGTCAGTTTGAGCTTTTCACATGCATGTTTTTTGCAGAGTTGTTTATAATAATAAAAATAATATAATTCATATCTATAGCGTCCACTCTCTTCTTACGACAACTCAGGTGTTTATGGTAATATTAATGTATTTTGCTGTATTTCCACCCAAAAGCATGGACATTCTTTTTGTTTATTTTTTAGTTTTTTTCTTCTTTTTGTTATTGTTTTGTTTTTTTTGCTGTAGTTGTTATTAGCATTGAACTCATCTCATTTCTGTCTATTGAATGTACATTATGTAAGTGAGGAATGACTTATTTGAAAAGGTGTTATTTGCTTTGTGAGATGTGAAACAATTTTGGTAAATTTTAATTTTGTGCACTTGTTGTCTTTTTCAGAATGACCACAATCAAGGTGACAAAAATGGTGAGTTTTAAAGAAAGTTGACAGTTGTTATCATTTCATAACATTTCTTTCCAGGCGTCCAGCGGCAGTTTTAAGACAGGGGGACAGCTGTAGATTAGATTTTTTCTTTCTTTTTGTTTCTTCGTATGTTGTATTATTACATGATGCTATTGTTCCTTTGACATTGTCCCATTTGTTTTCAGTTGTTTGTTTCCCACCGTCACAACTATATTTTACCTCATGATGAACATGTGAGCAATACTGTTGAAATTGGCTGAAAAGTGATGGGGGGGGGGGGGGAGGGGGGGTTGTTGCTGTTGTATTGAGACAAAATGACACATGTGACATGCGACATGCGACAAGTAGCCCAAAAGAGTAAGTTATTCAGGTTGTCACCAAATCATGGAAACTGCTTTTCTCCTTGTCGTTGGCATTGGTCTTAGTTTCTCTTAACGACCATCCCAAAGGTTTTATTGCAAAAACTTGACACCTGCGGCCGTTACACTTTTATCAGGCCTCAACCCACCCGTCAGCACTGACCAATGCTACCTAGGGACGATCATGAACGATAATGATATTAAAGCCCAGATAGGAACAAAGACGCAGCCAAATACAAGAAATAGACTTGGAAAAAAGCATTAGCAACCACAGGGGATTGAACTCACAGCCTCTGTGTCATTGCCACGCCATGAACTGTTTCTGCATACCAACCAAAGTCGGAAAGAAAAGATGTTTTTATTTCTCAGTTACTAGTGAGGTAGCCTTGGAACGTATTGTGTAGTGTTCAACTGTTATTGACTCACTCAACCTGAGGCAAAGGATTCCTCTATCTTGTTCTCTCAGCTGAGGAATCGTTTTTAACCTTGTTTTAAAAATTTACAAAACAGTTAGTGTACTCAGATGGTTTGGGGGATGTTAACAGTCTGAATGATAATAGAATAGCTAAATCAGTATACAATGCTAAAACCAAAGGTAAAAGACCAAAGGCAGATCTCGGAGAAAGTGGAAAGATGATATAAACGAGGCATTAAAGCAAAAAGAAATTTAACCTTCACAGAAGGAAACAGACAATGTCAGGACATGGTAGCCTGGAGAAAGATCATTTCTGGCACCTAAACCCATAGGTAGAACGGGAACTGAAAAAGAAAAAAAGAAAGAAAGATCACTAAGTGCAGAGATTAATTTTAGTTAACTTTTATAAAGGAACAGCTCTACTTTCATTCAATACAGGCCATGTTTTATTTCGTTCAAATGGTTATTTCTGAGTGGCAAATCCCATGTTGTGATATTATTACCTTTAGAGCTGCTGTTAGTAGAAGTCATACTGCTGACAATTATAGCTGTTAGGGTTGCATGAGTTACCGGGGGAAATACACATTATAACATGGATGTAAAGTCAAAGGAAAGGTGTTGTTGATGGGTTATATTTTTTCGCCGTATAAACATTGTAGGCAACTTTGTTGTTAATGTATTGATCATTAGGTATAAACATTTCTTTTTAAAAAAATTCTATTCTTTGTGTATTTCTCAGTGTGGTGTTTTTGGTGATATTTGAAAAAAAATTAAAATGTCGATTTGTCTGACTTTGGTGAACCCTTTGTTAAAATTTTGTATATATTTCTCCCTTGCAGTAGTGCTTACTTCATAAGCAATTGGCAGAGGATTATCTGAGATTGGTACATTTTGCACGGATGTTTTCATATTTTTGTTTAATTATTGAAAGCATGGACATCTCAAGGCCATAACATGTTACTGTCTTCTTTATTTGCTTTTGTTACTGGCATTAAGAGGACATTAAACAAAAATGTAATTGCATTTTTTGAGAATGTTGTTATCCATGTTTTGATTTTTTAATTTTTTCCATTTTTGCAATGAGAGGCTATAATCAATGCTGACCTAATTGCTAAACAAGGTTTAATTTGAGGTGAATTAGTGACACTGCAGGATTGACTCTTAGGAATGAGATTGTTTAGAATGTAGAGAAGTCAAACGATGTAGAAAGCATTTTTTTAATTCAGCAATTCAGATGGGAACACAAAAGTAGCATTCTTTCTAAAAGTTACACCAGAACTGAAGCTAGGCTGATGATGAAGATGAATACAAATCTCTGTAGACAAAACTTGTCTCCTCTTTTGACTTTTTTTTTAATGCATGGGGTGGTTGGTGACAGATCCCTTCTTTCCTTTGACTCTGGGGTGGTTGGTGGCCTTTCCTTTCTTTCCTTTGAGCAGGTGGTTGGTGACACTATTTTTTAGATCCTCCTTCTTTCCTTTGACTCTTTCAGCAGGTGGTTGGTGACACTATTTTTTAGATCCTCCTTTTTCTTTCATTCTTTCAGCGGGTAGTTGGTGAAGCTATTGGTAGATCCTCCTTCTTTCCTTTCATTCTTTCAGCGCATTGTTGCTTGCCCTATTGTTACTTTCTGGTTCATCCTCCTTTATTTTCACTCTTTCAGTGGGTGGTTGGTAGTTCTTTCTGGTAGATCCTACTTCTTTCCTTTCCCTCTTTTCTTTCATTGGGTTGTTGACAGCTGTTTCTGGTAGGTCCTATCCTACATCTTTTCTTTCATTGGGTTGTTGACAGCTGTTTCTGGTAGGGTCCTATCCTACATCTTTTCTTTCATTGGGTTGTTTACAGCTGTTTCTGGTAGGTCTATCCTACATCTTTTCTTTCATTGGGTTGTTGACAGCTGTTTCTGGTAGGTCCTACTTCTTTCCTTTGTACTCTTTCACATGCCTTTCATCTTGTTGCTTCCTTTCAATGTACCGTGGGATCACTGCTCATGGTGGACGAGGTTACCTGCAATGAAACCAACCCAAATATCCATATCGTGTGTGCCTTTCATCCTGCTCTTTCCTCATGAGTCACCCTGGGATCAATGCATATTGGAGGGTAAATTAAGATGAAGCAAATTTATAATCTGATTATTTTTTGTGTAAGAGTTTTCTATAAGTATGTTCGTACTCATTAACTTAGACAGCAATGTTTTATTTCCATGTAATATACTCGTAATTAAATGTACATTCCCAGTTGATGATGTATAAACAATATACTGGTATGTTTTTCATATCCTATGTTTTCTCTATTTTGTTCACAGTAAATTTTAATTTTGTTTATTTATTACTTGTGATTATTGCAGCAGTTGTGCTTTTTTTACTTTTTTTTTTGTTGACCTTTTCCATTGTCAAGATTTTTTCTTCTTCTCACTTGTCCTTGCTTAGAAAGATGAACACATTCTTCTTAAGGTAGACAGTTGTCGACTGGTCGGTTATGCTACTTTCCTTTCATTTTTCTCTTCTTTCTTTCATCTTAAATCAACACCTAAATTCCAAGCACACAAACAAATAAACACATCCTTGAATGCAGTCCGGGGAAGGGGGTGTTGTAGCAGTGATTGAGTTTTTCCCTTTGTTTTTGCGTTTCTTTAATGAACAGGATTTCTTTTCAATATATTTTGGGAGTGCCTACTTTTTCTTTGGTTTTATAATATTTTTGTTTTGTAGTTGTTGTTTGTCTATTTGTTTGTTTTTGTGTGAAGGTGTTCCTTTTCAAATTTTTGGTGTTTTCTCTGTTAGTTTTTTTGTTTTAGTTTTATTCCTAAATCCGTCTAAAGATAGTTTCTTTAAATTAATGGAGACACCTTTCTCCCCTTGATTTTTAGGGCAATTGGAGGGGGCTGCTGATAGGTCTTACTTCTTTCCTTTCACTCTTTCACTTATCTGTCACCTTGCTGTTTTTCTGTTGTTCACCCTAAGATAGCATATGATAGCGGATGTAAACTTCAATGAACAAAATAAACTCCCTCTCTTTTTTTTCCTTTCCAACTTTGAAAGTTGACACGTATTTCAGTTGACTCTAACTTTGGTTGATTGATTGGCTTCGTTTTCAAACACGTTGCACCTCCTCCTTTGATCACACACAACAGAGCACAAAGACTATAATACGTCTTTCTCTTCTTTCACTCTTTTACACATCTTTTATCTGGCTGTTTGCTCTTAATTCACCCTGCCTGAGGGTCAGTTGAGATCGCTGCGTATGGTGAACAGGATAAATTGCACGACTCGTTTCCTGATCTATTGTGGGCGGTTGGTGGACACTACTGGTAGGTCCTACTTCTTTCCTTTCACTCTCTAAATCAGTTGGTTTTTGGGTAAACAGGTGATTAGCCCACAGTACACCAGATGGCGGTGGGGCTGCCGCCTTGAGGCCCCCTACCGGGCCTTGGTTAGGATTTTCTATCAAGGTTAACTCCCTTAACCTGTAAGGCAGCAGGTTTTGATTTTCATTCAGGATTAACTCCCTTAGCCTTTGGTCAGCCAAGACCCTTTCACTCTTTTATTTATCTTTTTATCTTGGTGGTTCCTTTTAATTCACCCTGAGATCACCACATATAGTGGAAGGAGTGAATCGCAATGTAACAAACAAACCTGATTTCTTTTGGAGTTTAGTTTTTGTTTTAGTTGTTGGGGGGTGGGGGGTTGTAAGAGTGTCTACTAGCGGGCCTGAATGAATTTTTGTTTCACTTTGGAGGTTTGAACTTTGTGTGTTCTACATTAGCCCAAGGCTAGCTTAGCCGCTCCTCTCACCTAACCCCCTATGTCCCCACTCTGTTCAGACCAACAGCTGTATTATCAGGACGACGGCGTGGACAAATTCCTGAAGCAGGAAGCGATGATTTCGATGCTGACGAGGACACGGACCAGAAGAGGGTCGGCGTCGACAAACTGACGGGTGATGAGAACAATTTTAATGACGGTAATGATTTGGCACGCATCCCCCAGCTCAACGTCCAACCTAACAGGTTCAACCAGGACGAGGATAATGGGAGATGGTTCAATGCTGATGATCGAGACCAAGATTATGGTGCTGCCAAAAGTCTGGGGGAAATAAGTTCTAACACCTTCCTTCCTCGCCTTTATTTGCTCAATTCCAAGTGGTGGCAATGTTCTTCAGGTGCTTTTAAGTTCTTTGGGTTATATATATATTTTTTTTGGACATAGTTAAGCATGCATGAACTCATATCGAGGGAGCTTGGAGAGGGAAAACGTGGGAATTTCAGTCAGCCTTAACGACAGGTTTTCTGCGCTAGGGTTTTGCACCATTTAAAAAAAACCCTCTAAATTGCGTATAATTTTGTAAAAGTTTTTTATTACAGATACAAAGAAAGTTTTTTTTGTCAAGCCCTTCATGTTGTAATAGACTATATTCTCCATATTACATGAAAGCATTATAAGATTTAGTCAGTTGTATTTTTTCAAATGCAATCAGTTACAAATTGCTGAGAAATGTTAATATTTTCGTGAAGTAATCTTATTTATGGAAAAATATTGAATTTGTTCATTGTTCTGAGAAACAGACACGCACAGAGAGACGGAGAAGCTGCTTATCATTTTTTTTTCATATAATTCATATGAAAATATTTCAAATCAATAAGTGTATTTCACAAATCCTTGAAATGAAAATTGATAACTTAATTGCCATTTATTAGTAAAGCGTCTTTTTTAAAATTCTTTGCTTTCCACTTTGAATTTCGACGTCCCTATTTTAGAATTAACAAAATTAACAAACTGCTGAAGAATGATTTCATTTTTGCAGAGAAGAAAAATTATATTTCCTTTGACTCTCGTCAAAGTCTTTTGTTGCTAAAACAGATTCTCGTAAAATTGACTGTCATCTAGTAATTTGATCACATATTAAAATCATGACAGGTACTGCCGTATCCCGATATATATGCCCAAAGGCTCTTGAAATTCCCACCTAAGATAGAAATAGAAATTAGAAATATGCAATTAATTAAGCCGTATTTAAAATGAGAAATATGCAATTAATTAAACCGTATTTAAAAGTTTCAGTAAGGAAAGTCGTCAAATTCAGTCACTCAATCCTGACATGCATTTATGCACAAACTAAATCTCTTTTCTTAGTGTTAGGAAAAGCCAGCATTCGGACTAAGCATTCCAATTTTGAATCAAAGGTGTGGCTATTTTCCTACCATAATGAAATTCAGTATTTCATATTCAAATTCAATCTCTCTCTCTCTCTCTCTCTCTCTCTCTCTCTCTCTCTCTCTCTCTCTCTCTCTCTCTCTCTCTCTCTCTCTCCATGTCAAATCCTCAAATTGTGTGTGTGTTTGTGTGTGTTCCAGGCTGCTGTTTCATGGAGGTTTTATCCGCTACATGTCATTGTTTGTAGAGATTGTGTAGGTTTCTGCTTTGAGGGTGGATGGTTTGGGTCCTGCTGGTAGATCCCACTTCTTGTCTTTCCTTTTTCCGTTATCTTTCGTCTTGCTGTTTACCTCTGAGTTTCACCCTGAAAAGTCACTGCATATGGTGGACGGGGTAAATTTCAATGAAACATTTTGCTCTGAGGATAATTTTCAAAGTAATACATAAAATCCACTTTACTGATGGGGAGGGGGGTGGGGGTGCTTTAGCTATGCAGTAATGAAACGAGATTGTCTGTGTTTACTCCTTGTGTCAAATCAAATACAAAAAGAAAAAAAGGATCGATACTTGGAAAGTCGCAGGCACACTTCCTTCCATTGGGTTTTTTTTCTCTTGTTTTTCTTTTGCTAATTTTTTGGGGTGAGATTTGGTTGGGTTTTTGTAGATGTTTTGATGGGAGAGATGAGCAAAAAGAGGTTGCCAGACGTGATGGGATGGGATCAGCGGATGGGATGGGATCTGCCAGCATGGGATCTGGGATTGTTGGGTAAATCAGACTGAAAGCTGTTCCTTCATGCCACGTCAGTTATATTTTCAATTTTAACCCTTTTTTACTTCAATTGTTGGATTTGTATATCATTGTATGGGTTCTCTTGGTTTTTTTGTTTGTTTTCTTTTGTATTGGTATGGGGAAATTGAGGGGGGGGGTTATTGGGCAAAGAATGCCAATAGCTGCTGATGAATCAAACAGTTATGGAACAGTAGCCTGGAGCATTACACTTTTTTGTTTCTGATGTGATTGTTGATTTTTTCACTGTGACACTGGTGCCTACTGACAACCTTTTCCTTCGTGTAGAATCCAATTTGTGATCTTTTTACTTTCATTAACACTCTTCTAGTATGTCTGAATGCTAAATCATGGGCTGTTTTAGTGTACGGAAGAGGGGAGGGATCGTTAATTCATGATCCCATACTCAGGGGAAGTAATCTTTCTTTCTTTCTCTCTCCCCCCCTTCCCTTCTCTCCCCCTCCCTCTCTCTCACCCCTCCTCTCTCTCCATATCTCTCTCTCCATATCTCTCTCCCCCCCTCCTCTATCTCTCTCCCTCCCCCCTCTCTCTCTCTCTCTCTCTCTCTCTCTCTCTCTTCTCTCTCTCTCTCTCTCTCTCTCTCTCTCTCTCTCTCTCTCTCTCTCTCTCTCTCTCTCTCTCTCACTCTTTCATAAATCATTTTTGAGGTTTAAACAGAAAGCTGTTGTATTCTGAGATTAAAGGAACAACTTTGACTTAGCATTAACCCGCTGTAACTGTGAGTGGCTTATTGACAGTTTTATAATCTGTCTACAGAGATTACCATGAATGTCATTAACTTGCACAACCACTAAACCAGAAAGGAAGTTTTCAGCACCTTTACTCTCAATGTTGTGACAATTTGCTATTTTTCAATGATTTGCATCCAAACTAATTTTCTGTTATGGTCACTTTATGATCAAGATACTCCCATTTCTCCGTATGTGTATAAATTTGATTCTTGTTTCATCCACTGGGTTTTTGTTTTATTTTTGTTGTTTTTCATTTGTTTAGTGTTATGAGACACTATTCTTCAGTTGATGTAAGGTTTTTCATTTTTGGGTTTTTTTTTTAGGAAACTAAACATTGTTTTTCCTGTATGAAAGTTGTTTCCATGTTATTGCTGCTGTTTTTTTTCTCTCACATTAATATACTATGTCCATTATCCGTCCTATCTCTTGTTCTTGTAATTTGTTAAAATCAAAGCAACAAATGTTACCGCCTCACCCAACTCATCATGTCAAAGGTCAAAAACTACTTTTGATGAAGACAATTTTTTTATGTGTGTCTGTTTTTAAATTGATTAATTGAGATTAATAATTTTGTCCCCCTACCTATACCCTCTATGTTTTCACCTTTAATTGCTAACCTCAGCTTTTCTTGTTAATGTTCTCTTTTAATGCTTTTGTTTATTTAATTTCTCCGATATCTTTTACATTATCCACTCTGAAGATATTTCTATTCATCACGAGTATTTTTTGTTGGTCACTTAACTTAAGTCACTCAAAAAGATCTGTTTTTTTTATCAATTTGTAAACTCTGAACTGAGCTTTATTTCTTATTTGCATATTGTCGGTGAAACTGTCTAAACGTGTCAGTCCACGATATATGAGATATGACATTTTCTTCTTTTGTGTCTTTATAAATATTGGGGGTTTGAACCAGTAGAAAATTTCATTTTACACACATGGATCTAAAAACAAAGATTCCATTTTCTTCCCGCCATGAACCTAACTCTCTAAATCAAGGAGCAGACATATTTGATTAGGTCTTTCAAAAAGTTAACAAGTTTATTTTTGTGCACAGCGGATTCTCATTTCCCTTTACTGCATTCCAAAGACTTCAGTAGTAAATTGTAATCAAAAAGCATAAAATATTGTTTGCAGCCCTATTCTATGATTTATTTCACTATTTGCCTCTCCTGAAAAATCACGGCATACAGACTTACATATTGAGACAGTTTCATCAACGATAAATGTGTTTCCCTGTCTCTCTCTTTGTATGTCTCTCTCTCTCTCTCTCTGTCTGGCTGTCCCCTCCCCCCTGCTCTCTCTGTCTCTCTCATTTTGTTTTTTTTATTCTTCCTATAAGACTAACTTTAATTGATCTTTTAGTTTTGTCGTCTTTCTTTATAAAGTTTGGCAATTGTATTTTTATTATTTTATGAATGCAATCTGTTTTTTTTAAATTTTTATGGAATAAGAGTGGTATTACTTGAAAATTGTTTGACTGAATATTGGTAGGAGATGATGACTGTTTTTCAGTGAACGGAAAGCAAATGTTTATGTCTTAAACAATAAAAGAAACAAAGAAAGAAAAAAAGAAGACAAAGCAGAAGAAAGAATAGGGAGAGGAACTCAAGAAAAGGAAAAGAAACACAATTTCACATATAGCAACCTGTTACTTCCTCTTAGTGGTGTTTCTTTAGGCTTTATCTTCATAAGATGACTAGAGAGAAACTCACCACATTTTTCTTATTCGTCTATTTCAGTCACTGCCATGTTTTTAGTGCTTTGTTAATAGTCCTTGAGCTATATGAAGTGATATCTTAACATTTTAACCTGCACTATAAGTCTCTCTACCTTGCTATGTTATTGCTATTAGCAGGCAGTATTGCTCATGACTGTGTTTGTCTCCTTACAATGTATGCTGGTCTTGATTTGTTGCTGTGATATGATTGTATGATTTTTTCCAGCTTTGTTACAATACTTAGCATCATTGTATTAATTTAAGGTTGTTTATGGTTTGTTTTATTTGTTGTTGTTTTTTAGTTTTGTTTGTTTTTCATGCTTTAAATCAGAATTAACAGCTTCACTCCCTGGCTATTTTTTTGTTTGTTATTTCCAATTTCATTTCAATTGGAATACTACACATATAACATATGTTATGGTATATACGTAAAATAGCTTTTATATAACATGGACATCTGATTATATCGTTTCGTTTTGTAGACTAGTTGATTTAATGTGTAGACTAGTTGATTGAATGCGTAGAAGACTTAATTAAATGTGGCCAGAGATATTAATTGAATATGTAGAAAGTTCAATGTGTCATAGCCAAGTTGATTGTATGTTTTAACTAGCTGATTAAATATTCAGAATAGTTGATGGAATATGTAGAACAGTTGATTGTATGAATAAATGTGTTTAGATTAGAGATTAATTGATTAAATGTGGAGATTAATTAGTTGTATGTCTAGAATGGTTGATTGAATGTATAGACTAACTGATTGAGTCGTAGAATAGTTGATTGAGCAGTGTAAACTAATTGATTGACTGTAGACTAATTGATTGAATGTATACTAATTGATTGACTGTAAACTAATTGATTGACTGTAGACTAATTGACTGAATGTGTAGGATAGTTGGCCGGATGTGTAGGATCATTGATTGAATGTGTAGACTAATTGATTGAATGTGTAATTAATTGATTGAAGGTGTAGACTAATTGATTGAATGTGTAGACTAATTGATTGAATGTGTAGACTAATTGATTGAATGTGAAGGATAGTTGATTGAATGTGTAGGATAGTTGATTGAATGTATGGGATAGTTGATTGAATGTGTAGGATAGTTGTTAAATATGTAGACTAACTGATTGAATGTGTAGACTAATTGATTGAATATGTAGACTAATTGATTGAATGTGTAGACTAATTGATTGAATAAGTAGACTAATTGATTGAATGTGTAGGATAGTTGATTGAATGAAGGATTATTGATTGAATGTTTAGGATAGTGAATTGAATGAAGGATTGTTGATTGAATGTGTAGGATAGCTGATTGAATAGTAGACTAATTCATTGACTGTGTAAACTAATTGATTGAATGTGTAGACTAATTGATTGAATGTGTAGACTAATAAGTAAACTAATTGATTGACTGTGTAAACTAATTGATTGACTGTGTAAACTTATTGCTTGGTTGTGACAACTAATTGATTGACTGTGTAAACTAATTGATTGACTGTGTAAAGTAATTGATTGACTGTGTAAACTTATTGATTTACTGTGTAAACTAATTGATTGACAGTGTAAACTAATTAATTGACTGTGTAAATTAATTGATTGACTGTAAACTAATTGATTGACTGTAATTTATTGATTGACTGTGTAAACTAATTGATTGACTGTGTAAATTAATTGATTGACTGTGTAAATTAATTGATTGACTGTGTTAACTTATTGATTGACTGTGTAAACTAATTGATTGACTGTGTAAAGTAATTGATTTACTGTGTAAACTAATTGATTGACAGTGTAAACTAATTAATTGACTGTGTAAATTAATTGATTGACTGTAAACTAATTGATTGACTGTAATTTATTGATTGACTGTGTAATCTAATTGATTGACTGTGTAAATTAATTGATTGACTGTGTTAACTTATTGATTGCCTGTGTAAACTAATTGATTGACTGCACTTATTGACTCTGTAACCTAATTGATTGACTGTGTAGACTAATTGATTGACTGTGTAGATTAATTGATTGACTGTGTAAACTAATTGATTGACTGTGTAGATTAATTGATTGACTGTGTAGATTAATTGATTGACCGTGTGGACTAATTGATTGACTGTGTAAACTAATTGATTGACTGTGTAGACTAATTGATTGACTGTGTAAACTAATTGATTGACTGTGTAGATTAATTGATTGACTGTGTAAACTAATTGATTGACTGTGTAGACTAATTGATTGACTGTCTAAAGTATTTGATTGACTGTGTATATTAATTGATTGACTGTGTTAACTTATTGACTGCCTGTGTAAACTAATTGATTGACTGTGAACTTATTGATTGACTGTGTAACCTAATTGATTGACTGTAGATTAATTGATTGACTGTGTAAACTAATTGATTCACTGTGTAAATTAATTGATTGACTGTGTAGACTAATTGATTGACTGTGTAGATAGATTGATTGACTGTAGACTAATTGATTGACTGTGTAGACTAATTGATTGACTGTGTAGATTAATTGATTGACTGTGTAGTAGATTAATTGATTGACTGTGTAGATAGATTAATTGATTGACTGTGTAGACTAATTGATTGACTGTGTAGATTAATTGATTGACTGTGTAGATTAATTGATTGACTGTGTAGATTAATTGATTGAATGTATAGGAAGTTGTTATTGGGTTGTTTTCTTTCATTGATAATCAAATGCATGGATAAGATGATGAGAATGTTTCATTTTGTTTGTAATTCCTGTATCCTCATATATCTTTTGCAGTCCATGTATTGTTCTTTCTTGTCCTCTTTTCACTCATCTCCTATTTTCAATCCAATAACTTTTGCTTCAATTCACATCCTGACCAGTGTCATTGCATAACATTTGCCTTGTATATTGTATGTCACATGTGATTTAGTTACACCTGAATTTCTATTAGACGTGAATTTTTATCTGTCATTTATAAGGGAGAGTCACTGCAATTTTCAAAATTTTCATTTAAAACTTGTGGGCAGCTGGTGGGTCCCCATTTGTTGGTAGGCCCTCCGTCTTTTTCACAAGTCTTTCATCTTCCTGTTTCCTGTTGATTCAGGCATCGCATGTGGTGAATGGGTAGATGGTGGGCACTGCTGGTAGGTTCTACTTCTTTTCTTTCCTTACCCCTCTTTTTACTTTTCTTTCATCTGTTTCCTATTAATTGGCTTTGAGATCGCAACATAACATGGTGGGTGGGGTGAGTTTTAATGAAACTTAGCAAACCAGTCGCGTATGGTGAGGGGAGGTAAATGAATTCCACTGAATCAAGCATTTAAAAATTAGGACAGTCACACCCCTGCCCCCTCCCTTTTCCACCCCATACTCCTCCGTGTCATTGTTGTTGTACTCAGCAAGAAAGCTCATCATCTGAGAATGTGAAATTGTTTACAGTCCTTTCAGTTTGACACGACTCTGCCAATGTTTTTCTACCTCGTGCCAGGGGTGACTGTGATAATTCTAGTCACCGATTCTCATGCAGTATAACATTAATATGCTTGAACATTTATACCTTTCTTTCTTCTTTGTGTTGCGACAATCTTTATCAATGAGTATATTATACCTGCTTTACTTTTTATGTTTGTATGCTATTTATTATATTTTGTTTGTTTTAACAAGGCATGCCAGAATATAATTGATTAACAGTTGGTGCTTACCATGTCACATTTCGCAGAACTAACACTTCCAGGCTTCTAGACTAGTTGAATGTGTGTATCCTGCTTAATTGAGGATTTGTCCTGGAGATGTTTCTCTGGAATTATTCGTTCTAGAAATGTTCACCCTAGAAATGTTCACCCTAGAAATGTTCATTCTGGATGTGTTTACTTTAGAAATGTTCACTCTAGACATGTTCAGGCTTCAATCCAATGTGTATTTACTAGAACTTAAAAAACAAAAACAAACATGGAGTAGTGGAGAAGACTGAGTCTGTCTGGCTGAACCTTTTTCCTTCAGTATCACTTTACTCCTCGTGTACACCTCACAGCGCTCATAAAAAAAAGCAGCAGACAGACAAACAAATATGTATTCCAGAATCGCCTCTTTTGAAAGTCACTTTCATTCTGTACTCTTGTAGTAGCCTCCCTTTATAGTTTTATGTCGTTATGGTATCACTTGCTATTCAGTATTGCCAATATAATCCTAATTTTATATCTTTGTCCTTCAATTAAAGTCACCAGTTAGCTAAGTGTCGTTGAAATGTTAAAGGAATCATTCACTCAGTAGTTTTGAGTGGGTGGATGGCGGGTTGCACTGGTAGGTTCTACTACTTTCCTTTCATTGTCACATGTCTTTCGTCTTGCAGTTTTCCTCTTAATTGCGATGCAATTTTAAAAAAATGGAAAAATACATATAATAAGCCACCTTACTGGTTTCACATTTATTTATGTGTCAAGAATACAGACCTTTGAAATGGGCAAATTTGGGTAGTATAGGTGACTTGGTAATTGTAGATATTCAATTATAGTAGTGACATTA
The DNA here is from genome assembly GCA_037039925.1 of Doris montereyensis. Classification (NCBI taxonomy): domain Eukaryota; kingdom Metazoa; phylum Mollusca; class Gastropoda; order Nudibranchia; family Dorididae; genus Doris; species Doris montereyensis. The sequence continues at coordinate 80,537 of JAXRKP010001273.1, read as the reverse complement.
GAGGTCATGTGAGTGTCTCATGTCAGAACACAAAAAGGAGCCACACTGGGATGAAGTCAAAAGTGATGAGCGAAAACAATAAGTGACAGCGCCAGCCAACAGAATGGAGTTTCGTTCTTCCGTTCAGTTCTCTGCTTTCTTTTTTGGCGGAGTTGTCACATATTGTTATCGGTTATCAATTTTGTGTCATGTTAGGCAGTTTAAGTGGGATTGAAGAAATCTCCCTCTGTGTGTTTTTGTTTTTCTTTTCCTGTTGGCAGTTTTTAAATATTTATCTTAGTTTTTGGTTGCTTGAATTTTTAAAGGTTTTAGAGTTCAGAAAGTACAGCTTACAGGAGTAACCAAATGATTTAATCATGCCAGAGAAAAAATACCTTCTTGCTTAATAGTTTGCAAAGGGGACAAATAAACAACATGGAGAAGATATGAGTCTTTTTGTGTCTTAGAAGAAAAATACATAAAAATCATAAATTGGATAATCAATGTCATTATGAAGTTGTTAACATATTTAATGCCAATCTTAGGGAGAGATCACATTGAAATTGAAACAGATTGTTGAAATTGTCAACGATAAGTAAATCTGGACGCATTTACTCATTTCTGTCTCTCGTCCTTCTTTTTCCCCCCACTGCCAGGTCAGGATCAAGCCGGGCAGTCCAACCCATGAACCGTGACGTCGTTGAACTTCATCTTGTCGTTATCATCTAGATCATCCCTTCACGTCATCTTCATTCGTCGGTTTCATGTGTCATTGTGAAGATTTTTATTTATCACCCAGGTGCATACACTGCTAGTGAATTCTCCTATCACCCTCCCCCACCCATTTAAAAGCACCCTTGTCTTTTTGGGCGGAAATAATTTATCTCAATGCGATCTGCTTTTCTCTAGAATTTTTACAATTTTGCTGCCATTTGAATTTTGACCTCTACAATTTTAGTTTACTCTTGTATCTTTCGTATATGGTATTTGATTTATCTATGATTTTGGTTTAGTAGAATTAAGAACAAAATGTTTTGACAATTAAATCTCTTTCTTTCAAACGCCCTCTTAGGTTGGTCAGCAGGATATGATATTAAAGTTTCAAATGTGCAAAAAAGAAGAATGAACAACAAAACTAATTTGAACTATCATTTGTGTTCAACCAAGCATGTTGTTCATGAATGTTTTGTTTCCCACTCCCTTCCCATCCCCTCTTATATGCATACACATATTATAGGTTTTGACATTTTTAAAAACCCCAACATGATATGAAACATGTTTAAATGTGAAGGCCAGCTTGTTGCAGTGATGTGTTGTGACCTCTGACCTATAAGTTAAGACAAAAGCAACCCAACCAGCTGGCAATCTCTTATAGTAATCACCTTTCATCGTTGGCAATCATTTGCTGGGATTTTTTTTTGGGTTTTTTGTTATGAGTTTTTGTTTAAAGATAAATGTTTATGATATGGAATTTTCATTTGTTTTCAAAACCAGTTAATATCTAGACTTGTTCCTGAAAGTCAGGGTATTTTTGTCAATCTGTGTGATAAATGAGAATTAATATATATTTATATTTATTATATATATATATCTAATGAGCCGTTGATGATATGAAATTGAATACTGTGTTTCCCCAAATCTAACTAGTCGATTCAAAATTTTTCCAGCCTGATAAATATTTTTGTCGGAATTTTGGCAGTACATTTGGCTAGGAATACTCTACATACATTACTTGGTAGACGTGAAATTTGCGAATGGCTGGATTTAAGAATCTCTGTAGTAAATTTTTAATGAATCTGCTTAACGGGGATGAAGTCTTGGAGTGGAAGGGGCGTTGGAATTTTTAATGTCCATAGAAGAAAACAGATGCCAAGGAAAATAGATTCTTGTACCAGATTACCAAGAACCCCCCCCCCCCCCAAAAGGTAGATTTTGTTATTTTGACATTGGCAGGTCTCTATATTTGATAGTTGACGTATTTCATTGATTTTTCTTATCTCTTACCTCATGTTAGTCTGTCTTAACTCGCAATGTGAAAGTTTTTGTATTATTTGATTAGATCTATACGCTATGGTTTGTCTCCATTATTAACTGTAGGTAGGGGTTTGTTGTATTATTCTGTATTTTTCATGCAATCTTTATATTGTGGCTTTGTGGACCTGAGCCCAATGAGTGCCTTCAATGCAGAAGTTCCTACTTTTTATATATAAACATGCATCAATATTTTATTCTTTAGTGATGATCAGGGCTGTGGAGACTCATTTAAGCTGGAACATGTGGAACAGTTAATTGTGTCACAGTGTTATTTTCAATCATGCATTATCATTAATGCATGAAGGTTTGCTGGGAAGGCTCTTTGAAAGAAAGAACAAAAGACAGCAACAGAGCAATGGTTCAATTAAATATTCAAACTTTTAACAAGAGAAAAGAGAAACTTAGTGAAATAACACTGTGATTTAATTTTTAAAGAAGAAAAAAGAAAATAAATTGAAAAAAGGTGGATTGGGGACTAAGCTTAATGAAGATATCCCCACCCCCTTGCTGAATGAATAATTTGTACTCTTTCCTTTGTCATTCACATATGATGGATAGAGATACGTCCTATTCTTAATTGTATTTTAAAGACAAATCTGAATATTTCCATGCATTTGTATTTTACTTCTTCCTTCCACGTGGAAGAAGAGAAAACGAAAAACGAAAAAGTTACTGCCATTTACAGAGAAGATGGCTAGCAGTCTTAGTTTTCTTCCGATTTTTTTCCAGATTACGATACTTTCAAAGGCACAATGAGCGATTTCCAATTCATGGAATCTTTGATTGATTGTCCGCCAGACGGTAATAGTAGTGAAGAAAATGATGATGTAGATGACTTCCGTAGTGATCTAGATCTAGAATCTGATATTGATATTGATCCTAGAGATCTGGATCTAGATGATGAAATATCTGCTGGGCCCGATGATGATGTTAGACCAGGGCCAAGTGGTGAAGGGACTACTAATACTAATACTACTAATCATGGGTGGAGTGAAGATTTGCATGATGTTTTTGTTGATGATTTTGATGAGTTTACTGGTTATGTGGTAGATTTGACTGAAGAAACAGAGCCAATTGATGTTTTTGAGTTGTTTTTTTAACCCGGTCTCTATAAATTGATAGCAGACGAGACAAACAAATATATTACACAAAAAAAGAAAACCCCCAAAGGTCGCACCCCTGAGACTACGGCTGTGGCAAATCTTTGTGAAGGACGATGCTTTGCTAAATTTCATAATTTGCTTTAAGGACCCATTTTGTTATAGTTTATTGGACTTTTTACGGGCTTTTTACGTGTGAGTTGAGTGTGAAAATCCTTATTTTCAATGTTTCACATTTTTCTCCAATGTTTTTCACAATTTCTACCCCAAATATACTAACATTTTTAAAAGGATAATTTATTCCCCTTTGTGAAATTTTCCCATTGATTTTGAGCAAGGGAAAATGTTTTTATGAATTTTTAATGCATAGAGGTCAATTTGTATGTTGATTCGTCCCTTTGCCCTGTCGTATGTTATTTTGGGTGGTTGGGCCCTGTCAGCATTAGGTTAAATAACAAAATAGCCCCATAGGAGCAAAGATGAGACTAATATAAAGGAATGGACAGAAGAAAAAGTCAGTAAACACCGACAGTTACTCAACTCTCAGCGAAAAAAAGAATGAAATAACTTCTCACCAAATCAACACCCCTCCCCCCCTCCCTCCTTCTGTAGAATTCTTTACAAGTGATTTGTTTTCTCAGAGGCTGTATAAAATCTTTCAGGTTCTTCATAGAGCTAGAGGTTAATTTGTCCTTCTGACTCTTTCTTTAAATTTTTTATCAAAACAAAGCTCTTTAAAGTCTGTTGAGGGCTCACTATAATGTCTTTAGCTTGAAAGGAACTGCTTTTATGCATGCACAATTTCATTCTTCTTGTCATTATGATCATCATTGTTATCAACATTATCATCATAATCATTCTTGGGAAGTTAGCGACACGTTCTTCCTCAGATTTGTGACTGGATTAGTTAATTACAACAACAAATTGTCAATGATGTTATTATTATTATTATTATTATTATTATTATTATTATTATTATTATTATTATTATTATTATTATTATTATTATTATTATTATTATTATCATTATTATTATTATTATTATAATTATCATCATTATGCAAGACTCCTTGACAAAAGTGATGTGAAGAAGAAAAAAGAGAAGAATATCTTATATACTTTCAGTGTCTCTATCCCTCATAGTACCAGTTGCAATTTGTCACTTTCATGTACGGTGACTCTGGTTTATACTTAACTTTTATCAGAAAGCGAAATTAATTCTATTTAAAGTCACTGATTAATTACAACTCACTTTGGATAATCGCAACCCCTCAGATTTTCGACTGCCTTTTTGTCTGATTTCACGTTTTACTAAATGGTGCTTACTGCATCTACGTTGTTATAAACTAACAGCAGTAGCGATGCAATAGCCTTGCACACTGGTGGTGGGTCTAGCAGTCAGTAAAAGGCCAGTTAGCGCCTTACCAAAAGGACAACTCAGACAACTGGGAATGGTGGTTACAATAAGTAACCATGACTATCCACAGCCCATTTAGCAAAATGGACAGCTGACCACCGACCTTTCAGATCAAAGAAAGTGACACCACATATCACGCGCTGCATGCCTTCTAGTTTAATACAAAGTTAGTTCAACATAAACAATGAACTAAAGTGCTACAGTATGCTTTATTGCCTATGTAGTATCTGTTGAAAGACATACAACTTTGACATTGATGCAAATGTTCAAGAAGGTACGCAAGTCTGAAACACAGGGTAAAGTTATCTATGCAAAAAGTATATTACAACAGACATACCTAGTCGTCAAGTAGTAAATTGACCCTAAAAAATATTGGGCCTACAATGAAATCGGGCTTGTCGCAACTTTGGATAATGGCAACAATTTTGCTCCTGTCGTGTTGCGATTAACAAAGTCGACTATACCTCATCGTCTTGGTGGTCCCAAATAATTTTTACAAAATTTTATAACAAATCATCCCCGCATCAGTCAGCTATAATTGTATATATTCTTTGTAAAAGTTTGCTTGTGTGGATTGTAAAAATAATACATTCTGTTGATTGAGGGATCTGGAGATATTTCACCGTTTGCGCTTCCGATTCATTCCAGTGGGGGGTAGTGGCTTCATGCCCCGCATGGGCCACCCACCACACATCGCTTACCTTATTGAGCGTAGAAAGGAATTGTGAAATTTTATATTTTGCGTGTTTTGCATAAACAAACATGATATGATACAATGTTTGTCGATTCTTCTACAATGTCTTATGTGAAGATTAGATATTTTATTTGCTTTCTACACTTTCAAATGTGATTCTATGATGGTGCAAAAGCTCATATATGTACTGTAATTATGTATATGTATGTTAAAAAGAAGAAAAATTCTCGACAATACCATACAATTTAATGATGTATGTGAGATTTTAATGATGTATCAATTGTTTGTTTCCTTCCCCAGCTCTCTGTATTTGATTTTTTTAACAAATTTTCTTTTTTGCGCCATATATTGATTTATGGAAAACAGGGTCCATGGCAAAAAGTCATGTGAGCAAAATGCAACAACAGATTTTCCTTTCCTCCAATATCATAAGATTTGTTAAGACAATCAACAACAAACAGCAGCAAGACAAATGTTGTCTTTAAAGAACACTGCATGGAATTCCTCCAAGCATTTTAACTAAATTTTAAGCTTAACAAGCTATCGAATCAAACTGTTTTACAGTCCTACTCTATCATAGCAAGTTGTTAGGCAGCACTCTTGAACCAAACTTTTGTGCACCCTGCTGTATTGTAGCAAGTTGCTAGGCATAGCAAAATCTTAACCAAACTCTTTTGTGCACCCTGCTGTGTAGCAAGTTTGTAGGCATAACAAACTCTTGAACCAAACTGTTTTGTGCACCCTGCTGTATTGTAGCAAGTTTCTAGGCATAACAAACTCATGAACCAAACTCTTTTGTGCACCCTGCTGTATTGCTTAGCAAGTTTCTAGGCATAACAAACTCTCAAATTAAACTGTTTTATCTCTGTTCTATTTATTACTGCAAGTTGCTAAGCCCAATCTCTGGAATAAACTGTTTTGTGCACCCTGATTTATCGTAACCAAGTTTCTAGACTTAGAGAATGTTACTAACTCAGCTGGTCTTTGTGAATTAGTCTTGTAAAAGTCTTTGGCATTGATTGATGTCATGTAGATGTCTATGATTGAAATCGGAAATGGTTGCAACTACAAGATTGAACGGAAATGGTTGCCACTAAAACATGGAGAAAATTTCTGTTAGTTTAAGGGGGACGCGATTGAGCGATCGAGTAAAATATTAGGCTTCCTTTTAAATTATCAAATTTTGTTTTCATGCTTCTTTTGCAGGATAGATACCTGCAATATTGATCTAGCTAAACCTAAAACTTTACCCATAAACCAATCTCTCTCTCTCTCTCTCTCTCTCTCTCTCTCTCTCTCTCTCTCTCTCTCTCTCTCTCTCTCTCTCTCTCTCTCTCTCCCTCCCTCCCTCCCTCTCTCTCTCTCTCTCTCTCTCTCTCTCTCTCTCTCTCTCTCTCTCTCTCTCTCTCTCTCTCTCTCTCTCTCTCTCTCTCGCTCTCTCTCTCTCTCTCTCTCTCTCTCTCTCTCTCTCTCTCTCTCTCTCTCTCTCTCTCTCTCTCTCTCTCTCTCTCTCTCTCTCTCTCTCTCCATAACCTCAGCACAACAGATCTCATTCTTTCAAATCTTTGTCAGTTCCATTTATCGTATTTTACACACAAGCCAATAGATCATATCTGTAAATATTGACTAACATTTTTGCTTTAGTTTTAATGTATGATGAAAAACTTTCCTGACTGCCGTAAATGTCTAAATGTTCTTAAGCGAAATACTGTCTGGGTTTGTGGCCCAAGGTCATAACTCATAGTATTCTTTAATCTGAAGACATCCTTGTGTACACATGTCAGAAATAAGAAAAAATACAAATATGAAGTCCTGAATATCTTTTGCAGTGAAAAATTGGATGAAATTTCAAACTGTCGAAACATATTTTATTGTTGACAAATTGAACAAAGTTCACTGCTATAAAAGCTAGATTTATCTTTTCTTATCTATGTGCCAAAACCAGAGAGAATAAATAAAAAAGAGAGAGAAAACCATTTTTGCGAATAAGATTAAATAAAAATAAAATATAGCACGAGAAGGAGATATGTTTTTGCTCAAAAAGCACTGTGCCAATGAAGTTGAATTATTTTTTTATTTTAACTTTCGTTTATACCAATATTTTAGCATTTTGATATAAACTTATTCATGTTTCATTATCTCCTTTTGCTTTCATGATCGTAATCGTACTTACAATTGGTATATATATACAAGCATGCCCGTAAATAATGTTGGATTATGATTCCTCTTTATTATAAACCTGGGTCTCTTCAGATTTGACTGCGGTTAACTCAGAAACCACTGTATCGGATACGAATGATATCCAGGGACTCCATTATTAGATCAAATTAGTACTTGGTACTGAAGTTACGCTGGCTTTTCATTGTAATGACCGGAAATCTGAAATTAGATCAAGTTACAATAAAAGGTTTCGTGGATCACAAAGGCAAAACAATCTTTTTCCCACATGAATTAAAATACTGATTTGATCCAAGAGTTTATTCGCTAGAACCTGCAGAGGATATTTGAAATTACATGGGAACTATGGTGGTTGTGAGTGCAGTGGTTGCCGGGTTTTGAGCAGTCAAAGTTTGAAATGCAGTATTATGTATATAGATAACTGCTGTATGCTTTTGTTTTGTTAGGGGGTCTTTTGGTTTGCTTTTCTATTTTTTCTTCTTACTTAATTTTTTTCCACCACAGCATGCCTTACTACAGATTATGTTTATGGCTTATTTTTAGGGGGGTTTATGGGGTGCTACTATAGGTCCAACTTCTTTGTTTTTATTCTTTCAATTCTCTTCTTTTGTTTTGCTGTTTCCTCTTAATTCACCTGAGGATCACCACAATGATGGATGGAGTAAATTTAAGGATAAACAATAAACAAGCTTGTATTGAGTTGTGTCCCATCAGTGTCCGTCTACATCCATGAGTGGGCAGTTGGCGGACTCTGCTGAAAGCAAATTGGACGCTACTGGTAGCTCCTACTATTTCTCCTTTTTCACACTTTCACGTCTCTTTTTATTTGACTGTTTTCTCTTATTTCACGTTGTATTCCCCGCATATTGTGGTCGATAGGGTCAATACATTGCAGTCAAACAGAACAAAATGTATCCGCTGATAGCGACAATGCAGGGGCAAGTATTTCCTATAGTTATTCATGTTGGTTTGGTTTTCATAATTCACCCTGAGATCACTGCTTATGGTGGATGGAGAAGTAAATTTCAATAGATCGGTAGCAACGCTAGTAGTTTATAAATATTTCTTTCACTCAGTCTGTGGGAGCCTTCTTTTCTCCTTTTACTCTTTCTTCTCATTGCTCTTACGGTTGATGGAGTAAATTTCAATGAAACTCCATCGGGGAATATCAGTTTTTTTAAATTTTACTCTTGAATCGTTGACCTGTTTTGTTATTGTACAAACAGTTTTCTGAGGATTAATATTTGTAATTGTAACTTCGATTTCCGTTTTTCTCGACCCTGTCATTGCAAACATCTCTTTCCTTGATAAGCAAATAAAGGCGTTAAAATTGTCTGTGTATTTGATCATTCAATCCTTTATTCTCATATGGCCTAATATATATACTACTAGTACAGTACTGTTTTGTTGGTTGTTTTTTATACCCTGGCTGTTCTCCTGTGCAAGACAATTCAGATACTTTGTAGACTTAATATATTTAAATACATTATTATTTTTGATTTATTTATGTATTATATTTATATATTCTACATCCTCAATGGCCACAGATTTTCATTTCTTCACTTTTTTCAAGTTTTTTTTGACCACAGTGCTCAGAGGTCAGACTCGTCATCAGCGGGTGAACCACAGTTTTTTTGTTGTCCACAACCTGTGAGACAGAAAGTCTGGTCTTTTTCATCTTCTTCTCATTTAATTCTAACTATAATTCAAAATTGTTTCATTTCAACATAGGGTTGTTTTTATTTCTATCTCTTTGGTATTTTATGGGTTTTTCTTTACTATAAACTTTTTTATTTCTCAAGAAAGATGTGTGAATTCTCAGTGTTTTTAGGCTTTTCAAGTGGCTCAACCAAACTAGTTTACATGGCTAATTGCCTAGCCCAGTCCGTAGCGCGGAGTGTAAACTTAATAAAATTGTATGACATCAAAATGTTTTCTTTGAATTTAAGCAGTGCTCCTTTCTTATCTGCCGGAAAATTTACTTTTTTTACCTTTATTAATCGTAGTTTATTTTCATCTACCAGCACCATGATATAACAATCATCCAAGTTTATGGTTCGTTATGTGGCAAATCGATTCTTTTCTTTTCGCTCTTTGCTCATGTTGGGGACTGGTAGGTTTTTGTTTACCCTGGAACAAAGATCCATTTCATCATAGCAATACTATTAATGCTAATCTTTTAGTTTAATTTTACGTTGATGAATCTGTGTTAATGTTCACATATGATGTTCATAAACATTCATTCATTTATTTGCTGATTCATTTCATTTACGTATTATCATTGTTATTCTGTATTGTGAGTTGAGGATTAAACTGGTTCTGACTATACTGTAACCAATGCCGATGTATGCCAAGACAAAAAACGCACAAAAAAATGATTGGTATTAATCCTATAACAGGGTTAGGTGGTATATCAAGTGATTGTCTGTGCACGCCAATATAATGCTGCTGTTTACTCTAAATCCACCTGAGATTACCATACGTATGATGAGTGAACGGCCAAACGGACTTATATTTTTACGCATTTTTACTCCTTATCTACCTGCTAGGCTAGCGCTCTGTAGAAAGAATAGGACTAGAGCAAAGCTTTTGTGAATTTGGCCTGTGGTAGGGGGATTGGTAAAAAGTACTGCTTGAAAAGGAAGAAAGTAGAATTTAGATTTCATGCAGTTCAATCGCAACTTCTGTCTGTTCATAAAAATATTGTCGAAGAACCACTTAATTGCTATCCATAGTAATAATAAAATATGTATGTATAATGTATGTGTATGTTTATCTATAATATTAATACATATTTAAATAGATTATATTGATAAATATATATATGTTGGCAGACTAAGAATCGGATGGGCAGCATCAATAAATGGACAAGGATGGACTTCAAGACCCTACTGAGAAAAAGTGAAAGACAGACCTGGATGGAGGTCTATTGCAGCAGAGTCATTCCTCGTGTATTCCCAACGACCATCTAGGTCAGGAGAATGAGATGAGGTTGTTTTCGAAATTGAACAGAATAAAAGCACTCAGAAACAAAGCCCTCGCTCTCTCCTCGGAATAGTAAAACACATCATGCCCAAATATGGATGCAAAATTGTGCAGTTTTCTTAGAAAAGTGTGAACATCTAAAATTACCAAATAAGGTAATATCAAAATCCGTTTTCTCTTGGAATGTTTCCAATGCGACCAAATATGGCACATGAGTGTCTGTATAAATAGGACCCAAAACCGATGCTCAGCCTTTTCTTTCACAGACCTCGATCAAGCAACGTCAAATCTACGCTATCGCCAGAAACCAGACGAACCTACTGATCATCATGAATGCCAGCTCAAGTTCTAGTAGACAAACAGGGCGGCGTTTGGGCGTATTTCGAGAGATCGCCCAAATAAAAAAGTCAAATGTAAAACTCTGCAGCAAAAGAACTTGCAGATTGCAAGAATACCTCAAGCCTTATAAAGCATGTGAAGGCAAAACATCCTCAAGAAGCAAGGGAAATGACAGATGAAGCAAGTCAACGTGAGCCAGCCACTAAAAGACAGAAAATGGAGCAGCAGACTTTATTCCAGGCAACAGAGAGCTTGACAAAGTACAACAAAGACTCCCCAAGGCAGAAGAAGCTTACAGAGAAGTTGATGGGCATGATAATAAAAGACATGCAACCATTCTCAATTGTAGATGACCAAGGCTTCAAAGAGTTGCTGCATTCCATGGACCCAAAATTTGACATCCCCTCTCGCACAACCTTGTCAAGACATCATCTGAAAGACTTGTATGCCAAAGAAGTGGAAGCACTGAGAAGTGATTTAGATGCAGCCAATTACGTCGCTCTAACTACTGATGCCTGGACATCGCGTCAAACTGTTTCGTACCTAACAGTAACCTGCCATTATATTACGGGTAAATATAATGCATTTATGTTCTTTCTTTTTTTATTTCTTTTTTCTTTTTTTTTTCACATTCGATTTCACGATTCATATTCACATGTTTCATTTATCACGAGTCTGTTAGTCTGTCCACTTGTGTATATCTCTCTCTCTCTCTCTCTCTCTCTCTCTCTCTCTCTCTCTCTCTCTCTCTCTCTCTCTCTCTCTCTCTCATCTCTCTCTCTCTCTCTCTCTCTCTCTCTCTCTCTCCTCCCTCCCTCCCTCCCTCCCTCCCTCCCTCCCTCTCTCTCTCTCTCCTCTCTCTCTCTCTCTCTCATCTCTCTCTCTCTCTCTCTCTCTCTCTCTCTCTCTCTCTCTCTCTATCTCTATATCTATCTATCTATCTATCTATCTATCTATCTATCTATCTATCTATCTATCTATCTATCTATCTCATATCTATCTATCTATCTATCTATCTATCTATCTATCTCTATCTATCTCTATCTCTCTCTATATATATATATAATATATATATATATATATAAGATATATATATATATATCCCTCTCTCTTTCTCTCTCTTCTCTCAATATGCCTCTCTCTACGCCCTCTCCTCTCTCTCTCTCTCTCTCTCTCTCTCTGTCTCTCTCTCTCTCTGTCTCTGTCTCTGTCTCTCTCTCTCTCTCTCTCTCTCTCTCTCTCTCTCTCTCTCTCTCTCTCTCTCACTCTCTCTCTCTCTCTCTCTCTCTCTCTCTCTCTCTCTCTCTCTCTCTCTCTCTCTCTCTCTCTCTCTCTCTCTCTTTCTTTCTTTCTCTTTCCGTCCGTCCCTCTGTCTGTGTATGTATATCAAATTTCCATCATCCACAAAAGTATAATACTTGTTTATTCTTTCTTTCTTTTAACAGATGAATGGAAACTGAAATCTGCAATCATGGAAACCGTTGATCTGAAGCGTGAACACACAGCTCAATACACGCCGACGAGATTAAATATATATATGTGCTTCATGGGGAATCGAAAAGAAGATTGTGTCAATCGTCACAGATGGAGCCTCAAACATGATAGCAGCTGTCAAAATATTGGGTCAACGCCATATGCCATGTTTTGCCCACATGCTCAATCTGGTGGTGAAAGGAGCTTGTGTGTGAAACTCAACTAGCTCCCCTTCGTCAAAGAGTTCGGGACGTTGTAACGTATTTCCACCACAGCGTGAAGGCATCGGATTGTCTTAGGGACATACAAAATGAAGAGCACCTACCAAACAAGAAACTCATTTCTGAAGTCGAGACCTGGTGGAACTCCACCTTCCATATGCTGGAACGGTATTATGAGCAGCACCAGTCAGTTACAAAAGCTCTGTGCTACGTGGGACGACCAAGCCTCTGCATTGAAGAAACAGACGTCCAACATATAAAGTCAGCTATTGAAATTTTGCGCCCATTTGAAGACGTCACAAAAGAATATTCTGCAGAGAAATATGTGTCCCTGTCAAAAGTGATCATCCTCTGTCAATTTCTTCGTAATACAAACAAATTATTCTCCACACACAAACAGCTTACACACATTTAAGCATTACGAATCAAAAACATAACATAACGTAACAGCAAAGTGTATTTTCTAATACATGTAAACGTAGTGTTAGTGACTATGTGAAAAAGAACGGTGATGATAATGAAACTGGGGATGGTAGTCATAATAATTTTACAGATGATGGTAAAGATGATCTTTATATCTTTGCTGTGGCACAAAAAAGCAGATGGGTGCTTGTTTAGCGTTTGGAAGATTTTTTATTTGAGGTGATGATGGGTGGTTTAGGTCTGTTAAAATGGCTTCAATTTTCCTAAGTTATTGAATATAAATTTCATCAAAAAGGATGGGAATGGCCTCAGGAATACGAGCATATTATATAGAATGATAGATTCTACTGTCCAAGCTAGCATAATTCTTTGCATACCAGCATCTTCTGTCCCTGGCGTGTGATTATTTTCTGCCACAGGAGAACTGATTACTCAATACTAAGGATAACTCAGACGAACATTAACATGCTGCTCTTTTTGTGGATAATATTTTGAAATCAAGAAGACTTATTTTAGAAAATTGAATTCTATTTAACGAAAACAAAACAACAAACATAAAACAAAATTAACAAAAAAAGGAAAAAAAAAACCCAACAAAAATAGCACGGCCAAATGATTAATCACAATAAAAACAAAAAAAGAATGTCTAAAACTCTACTGGTAACTGTTAAGAACCGATGATTACATTGAACAAAAAAACTTTTCATTCATGAAGTGTGACTTTCATGTCGTAACTATTGGCGAAAATCATATTTTAATTTAGCACAAGGAATTAAGCAAAGGATTTAACTATACTGCAAAAAAGGGCTCTATGCTACAAATCCAATTTAATCTGAGGTCAGGATACTGCTTGAGACTTTATAATTTCTAATCAAGTCAATTGAGTGATCTCTTGGAATGATAATTTTCAGAAGAAAATGTAAACAAATGATTTGATTTGGCGTGTACCCAACATAAACACAAACCGAGCAAATCGCCATAGGTTAAGGGAATTATATTATATAAAAACCTGCAACTCTTCAAATATGGATTACTCGAGTAATTACTCGAGTCCAGATAACAAAAAGACCTACACGGCGTGCTTACTCTTCTTTTCCTTAAGATTCTGTCCAGACTCCCTGTCCCTAATTTTGTCCCTGTCTGTCTGTTTGTGTGTGTGAGTGTGACCGTCTCTCTCTCTCTCTCTCTCTCTCTCTCTCTCTCTCTCTCTCTCTCTCTCTCTCTCTCTCTCTCTCTCTCTCTCTCTCTCTCTCTCTCTCTCTCTCTCTCTCTCTCTCTCTCTCTCTCTCTCTCTCTCTCTCTCTCTCTCTCTCTCTCTCTCTCTCTCTCTCTCTCTCTCTCTCTCTCTCTCTCTCTCTCTCTCTCTCTCTCTCTCTCTCTCTCTCTCTCTCTCTCTCTCTCTCTCTCTCTCTCTCTCTCTCTCTCTCTCTCTCTCTCTCTCTCTCTCTCTCTCTCTCTCTCTCTCTCTCTCTCGCTCTCTCTCTCTCTCTCTCTCTCTCTCTCTCTCTCTCTCTCTCTCTCTCTCTCTCTCTCTCTCTCTCTCTCTCTCTCTCTCTCTCTCTCTCTCTCTCTCTCTCTCTCTCTCTCTCTCTCTCTCTCTCCTCTCTCTCTCTCTTTCTCTCTTTCTATCTTTCTCTCTCTCTCTCTCTCTCTCTCTCTCTCTCTCTCTCTCTCTCTCTCTCTCTCTCCATGTATCTCTCTCTATGAAGATGATGATGATAATGATGACGATGATGATGATGCTGATGATGATCATCATCATGGTGATGATGATATTAAAATTATAATAATAACAATAATAATAATAATAATAATAGGATAATAATAATAATAATAATAATAATAATAATAATAATAAGAAAATAATAATAATAATAATAATGATGATATTTATTGTATTGAAGGTATTGTAACACCAAAACAATGTGCCACTTTTGGACAATAAAATTGTATCTTATCTTATGTTATTATCATTATCAAGAGAAAGTGTGTGGTAGCACGGGAAACATGAGGCGGTGCATTATATAAAGCACCAAAATAGTTGCTGGATGACGATCTGTGAACAGGATCACATGAGAAGTAAGCATGGCCTGGATGTAAATTTCTCCACTAAGTCTGCCATTAATTCTGATAAGAGCAGTTTCTGTCTGTTGATGCTATCATTCCAAACAACAACACTACCATCCACTGTTAACAATTTTCTTGGATCATTTCTGGGGGTGTAGTGCTCAGTTACTTGTCTTTCTGTAACGTATACTTCCTCGGTCTCTTGCTCAACATAAAGGGAGACTTCATCTCTGAATAAGACATTAGCTCAGTCAATGCGGTTCAAAAAGCAGTGTTCTCGTGTCCAGCAAAGACGTCCAATTATGTTCTCATCTGTCAATCGTAGTTTTCGATCTTTGATTCCCACATCAAAAAGTCTTTGAATAATGAGACGTTGTAGCTGAACCGTAGTGTTGTGAGCTTGTAATCACGACACTTGTTCAAGCCCCACGGCTGACACAGGTTGGGTTTTTTTTTTCACAACGTTGTACTCTTAGGATTTATGGTAAAAGTGTTCTTAACGACATCTTTAATGCAACAGTAAGGAGACGGTCTCCTTTCTGTTGCATTAAAAGATGTCGTGCATGTGTTTTGAAGAGGATTACTTACATGAACGTCAACGTTTGTACGATCAGTATTTGTTATGGTGACTTGAGGGTGTCACGTTTCCAAATTCATTGTGATGTCCAAAGTGTCTGTGCAATATTCTCCTTGAGCAGCCAAAACGTTTCGCCACATCAGATACGCTCTAACTAGCTTTCAGATGCTTAATAGCGCAACTCGTTCTTCATTTCTTATCTTGGGCATTAAACAATCAAATGGATAAAAGAATTGAAAATTCAAGAAATTGAGGATGGGTTATTTCTAGCAGACGACAAAGATTGATTATGAGTTCGTTAAGAACAATTGCTTGGCGGTTTAGTGAAGGTGTGTTGTTATGGTGCGCACCGTCAGCGATCATTTAGTGCCAGTTGGAGTTGTGTGTGTGTGTGATTTGTTGTGAGTTTTGCCGTACTATCCATTTTTTCAAGATCGCTTTTGGGTAATTGACATTTAGAATTGTGCCTTATGAAAAGATACTAAATGAAATAAAATATCATGAAAATAATCAGTAGTCATGTAATTTTAGATCAAATAACAAATGATTAATCAATCGTTGTCCTTCAAGTCAACCAAAACCATGAGATCACCGCCATGGTGGACAGGGTTACTTCAAAGAAACAAATCAAGTCAAAATAGGTAACTTATGAGTTTACCCTTTCTTTTGGACATGAACGTATAAATCCAAGCATGCCAGGAGACAATTATGGATTATCATATCTTTGTATTATGAGTTGGATCTGAAACTTTGGCTACGATAAACACAAAAACAACTGTAGCAGGGACGGGTGATATCAAGTACAATTATTAGATCGAATCAGTACTCTATACTGAGGTTAGGCGGGCTTTTTGTTGTCATGACCGGAAATCTCAAAGGTTTCTTCAGATTAGAATCTAGATCGAGAATCTAGTTTAGATGCTAGATCGAGATTTAGAGATCTACATCTAGTGAAGGCTAGATCTAGATCTATGTCTATAAAATTTCGTTGACTTTGTTGTTAAAACGTGGTCTGTAAAATAAGTCAAGAACTCCCTACTTGGTCCAAAAAAGTGTCATAAATAGTAGAGATTAGATGATATACAAGTAGTAGGAAGTTTCATCAAATATTCAAATTCTTAAAATGCTTTAAATGTAGTATCACAGTAAAGGGCTTAACGAGTGCTTTCATGTGGTACCATTATTTTTTTATAGGAAATTTTTTGAAGGAGGTTACGGCTGTTCAAAGGTCGAAAAACAGGTAACAAACAAATATAGCAACAACAAAAACACCAAAATTGTGATTTTTGGGCAACAAAACATAACTTTGTTATCTGAATTGGAAATATAGCAAACCTAGATATCATTTTGATCGGCTCGAAAAATTAAATTCAACCCTGACAATGCAAATGAAGATTTTTTTTAGCGATAACAATGTTAAGCAAAAATGTGTTTGATTTCCAAGTTGCGCGTAGCTCTACTATCTATAATTATAGGTATAATTCACTTTCTGTGTGTGTGTGTTGCCGCTAATCTTCTAAACGGCTGAGCGGGCAGAGCTCATATTTGACACCGACAATGTGATCGAACCGGGGAATGTTTTAGGCGTATGAAATTCATATTATTGTGTTTGGTAAATTGTCGGCACTCGCTTTGCGACAGAAGAAACAAAAACAATGAATACGATTCAGATGAAAAGCAACACATTTTAAAAATATATGAAAATCGATATATGTTTATTACCATTAAGTACATGCATAATTATGAAACTTGAAAGGATACCTTCAACAAAAACCTTGCTCTGTACTATTTTAACCAAATAAGTAGTTTTCAATCATTTCAACAATAAATAAAGATAATACAAAGAATTATAAAACTCAATTCAAGTTTGGTAAATAATTTTCCCATCTGCGAAAACAATTCAATAAAATGTAGATCTATGCACACAATTATTTATTGCATTTTACATTAGTATAACGCAAATGGAATGTGTTGAGCCTGTGGCGTTTTGGGGGCTGAAAGGGGCGAGAAATTTAGTGCAGCGCTAAAACGCCACGCTGCAAATTTTTTGGGCCTCCATGGTGCCTCTGTGGTGAGAGGGAATGGCTAGCAAGGGGCTTCCATTCCATCTTCCGCAATGCATTTCTTGTTGTCTTGATTTTGGTCTCTGCAAAATGGTGTGAGCAAGGCGCGGCCAAGTGGAAGTGGCATCCAAGCAGCGCCCATTCTGCGTGCACGTAGAGTTGAAAGAAGTCACAGAGCTTCTATAAAGCCACTATAAAGATGAGTTTTAAAATCACAGGTTTTACATCTAAACTGCAAATTTATGTCCGTTTTCTTTATGGTGTGTCTTTGAATTGAATTATTTGTGCTAGCTATTTTTTCACATTCTCAGTTAATAAATAATAATCATGTGTGGTTGGGAAGTGCTTTCATTCTTGTCACACGTCTTTCATCTTGCTGTCTCCTCTATGCATTTGGTGGATGGATAGAATCTATGGAAGCAAACAGTTCATAATCGAATATTGTAATATATCAATTAATGTTTTTTTCAAACATGTTCATTCATACTCCATTTGTACTAATACACCATTGCATGACTTATTTCCTCAGTTGGAGTTGAGTGAATCATGGCTTGTAAAATTCAAGTTTTTATAGTGGCGTCGGTAGCCAAGCAGTTAGTCGGTTGGATGCCGTATTAAGACAAGTGCTGATCCCAATAATTGTTTAAAATACGGATCAGAGAAAAGAAATAGAATTTATAACTCTCTGCAATCACTAGTTTACTCTGTGCTGCAAACAGATGGAGCCTTTTTATAGATTTAATATAATTCGATAGATCTAAATCTTCGGGAAACCCCAACCACTGGCATCACTGGACAGCCACGATGTCAAAATAAGCGTATTTATTACTAGTTTGAAGATTTCAATCTTTACTTTGCTCATTCAAAATTAATCAAAGCACATTTTAGATGACAGATGACACATTTATTGCTCGATAAACGTGGCTTGAAAGGGAAACATGAACACAGGGTTTAGTAAATCAAAATGGCGTCGTTATGTTGTCAAGGCCCGCGTTGCTGATACCGCCTCTATCAGCGAGGGGAAATGCATATTGCTGGATCATCATATTCTATATCCTAAACACTATTCGACAGGTAGACCATTAAAGAATACATGTTTAAAGTATGAACATTGTGCCCTCACTTTTTCTAATTTTTCGTTAGGTCTAGAAATCAGGCTCCTTACGAAGCCATATCGGCAAACCCAAACAAGGACTTTAGTTGAAATATGTTTGTATCTCATTTTAGTTGGTAGTACAACAGGTTTCAAAATATTTTTTAACTATATATTAATTAAAAAATCACATTTAAAACAACAGATGACATAATAATCCATCGATAAACATAGATTGAAAAAGTACCATCAACACCCAAGCGAGCACTCAAAATGGCGTCACTATCCCCAAAACTACACTTTCGGTCTGTCATTTAAATGAAAACAAAAACATGGCTGGACAACCAAATGCAACATGTTATATACCGTTAAAAAGATGAAAAGTAAATATTTTAAGGCTATCATATGAATATTGTGTCATCAGTATTTTGGATTTAGATTTAGAGTTAAAAAATGCCTATTTTCACGTCAATAATACAAATAGAAAAAACCCAACTTACCTTGACAATAGACCCAGTGTTGGAAAGGGCTTTTCAAAATCTTTCCGGTGATATTATTATTGTCACGGTTGATCCCCGAATGACGTAACACGAGCGTGTCAAAACAAGACATTATTTTTAGATGCCTAAAACCGCGCACAATTTTAGGGGCAAAATCCGGAGCACGAAAACTACTCTCTAACCCAGTTTGATGAAACTACCTGGTAGATCTAAACATTATAGTTTTATTATCATTTATGGCTCAGTGAAGCAGACAGAAGCAAGTTTTGTGTCTCTTTCTTTTTTCATGCCAGTTCCCCGCTTTATAACTCTATTCCTAGAGTCTAGAGATCGATTTGCATAGCTTGTTTTGCATAGTTTTTAGCGTTAAAACACGTACTGGTCGAAAACGTTTTCTTTGTTTGGCAGCTTATTTCTAAGTTGTGACTTGTGCGCGTTTGAACCTAGTCACTTGATTGATGCCTAAGAACCTGTTGTGTCGGTCTCCCGATGACCGGGTTCTTAGGCGGATACCACTGAACCTAGGGCTTTCATTATATTACTAGAGCCACAGAACACTAAAACAACAGAAGGGACAAGCGCCTCTTAGCGCGATGGAAAACGCGTTCTGGTTGGCTCCGCCAGCCGCCAATTTGTTAATGCTGAGACTGAGACCAGCTATCGCGGTGAGCCGCACACCTGCGGTACACATTTTGGTCTCGCGCAATAGGCCTAAGGCCTCACTGAGAGTGAGACACAGAGTCAATGCCTTGGTCTCACGATATACCCTGTCTGTTTACGTTTATGACATGACAGACTGTTTAATTTAAGTTTAAGTAGGTCTGCTGTGTGCTACTGTGTGCTACACGACAAGCAATCAATCGATCTTTTGAAGTTTAACGTCCTTGTCAACAGGATAACAGGGTTTATTCAGTCAAATGACAATGTACAACAAAGTAAAAGTAAAAACACGAGGAAATTGTTTCGTGTGAGCATAAATCCAAGCATCTACACATCCACCCATACCACATCCCACCTCTTCCTCACTTCATACACAGCATACACGCACATTACTAACAATACTAATAGGTTCAGCATCAGCAAGGTAAACAAAATATCTCAAGTCAGCTGCTGCCACAAATTACACAACCGCTCATAACATGCACATCCCACTTCTTCCCCTTATACACACATACACATTATACACCCAAATCCTGACAGGGTATGCAAGGTAAGTACAAATAGGTTGCTATCAGTACTATCACAAGTTACACCTACCGTACCTTAACAATAAAACCTCCTCTCAAACACCCCCTCTCCCCCCCTGTTATGATATGCATAATCATATCTTGTACATATACTTAGTCATTACATAATGTTATTATATAAGCACTGTTGCCCATTTTCCTGTTCCTCTTTACCACATTACCATGACCCCAGGCAGTTGGTCATGGAATAAATATGTTGAATCCAATCCATGCGTTCACGTCCTCAATCTATACAATCTAACAAAATAACATGGTGTCAGAGGATCGAACAATGTCTAAAAGATAAGTTTTACATAAAACTATAAATACCAATAGATATTTCCTAGATAGATCTAGAATCTAGATCTAGATCTGGTTTCGATAATTTTAGATTTGTGTGTAAAAAGCAAACAACATGGACTCTACCGGTATGAAACCCAGTCAGATGAATTTTGAAACAGGAAATAAAGCAGAGAATTGGAAAAGATGGGCACAACACATGAAATTGTTTATAACGGGATCGTTAGCAGACAAAACCGAAGAGCAAAAATGCAGCTACTTCTTACTCTACATCGGACAGTCAGGCA
Organism: Doris montereyensis; assembly: GCA_037039925.1. NCBI lineage: Eukaryota > Metazoa > Mollusca > Gastropoda > Nudibranchia > Dorididae > Doris > Doris montereyensis. The sequence goes on along the minus strand of JAXRKP010001273.1, from coordinate 59,581 downwards.
GAGACATCTACAATTCGTGGACACTCGAGAATGAATTGAAGATAGATGATCTATTCAATAGATCCAGCGGTTATTGCCAGCCAAAGAAAAATATAACTATGGCAAGGTTTCGTTTTAACTCAAGAATACAAAGACCGGATGAGACTATCGACCAGTTCATAACAGAATTCAGACTACTAACTAACGATTGTGAATTCACAGAACGTAGAGACTCACTCATTCGAGACCGAATCATTTTCGGAACGAATGATGAGAAAATAAGGTAGAGGCTCCTACAAGAAGATGATACATGTATTATATTATCAAAAGCAACAGACATCGCGAGATCGATGGAAATCTCAAAACGGCAGCTGACAAATTTATCATCAACAACTACAAATATAGATTTAGACGTAATCAAGACTGCGAGAAAGGCTGAGAACAGATACAAAACAAATCATCAGCCTAATAATTATAGTTCAAGGAGATGTCAAAACTGTGGATCATCCCCTCATCCATTCGCTTAGTGTCTAGCCAAGGATAAATTATGTCATTATTGTAAGAAGTTACATCATTATAGTAAATTGTGCCGGAAACTTGCATATGACAAACAAAGGAAAGAGACGACCGTACACGAGATACAGGAGGATCTATCATTTGAGACAATCTCGATTGATACATTGAATGACAATACCAAAGACGAGATTTTCACGAAGTTCAAAGTGAAGCTAACTGATTACAAGGGGGAAAAAGAGTTAAAGTGGATACAGGAGCACAGAGAAACGCCCTACCGATAAGATTATACAGACAAATGTTCCCATCAAATATCAATGAGGAAGGAAATTCAATATCGTTAAAATCATCAATCAAGATACTCACCGCTTATGGGGGACATAAAATAAAGCATTATGGTATTTGTACTCTACAATGTACGAAAGAACAATTGATTGCTGCCCAACTTTCTATGTCACCGAAGATGGCGGTACTGCCATATTAAGACTCTCATCTGCACAAGAGATGAACTTGGTGACAATCAATTACCATCTGAAAACTACAGGAAATCCGAAAACACAGAAAATCATGAATAAAGCGGATCTATTGCGACAATATCCAGACACTTTCCAAGGCATTGGTAAATTCCAGGGTCAATACCACATTAACACAGACATGAATGTTTCACCAGTAATCCAAATCCATGCACCCAGAAAAGTACCAATTTGCCTGAAGGACAAAATAAAGAAAGAATTAGACGAGATGACGAATTTCAATATAATCACAAAAGTACAGGAGGGAGAACCGACCGCATGGGTCAACAGCCTTGTCTATAAGGAAAAACCGAATGGCCGATTAAGACTATGTTTGGATCCAAAAGATTTCAATACATAAACAATACACAAACAATAAACAAACAATAAACAAGCAATACACAAACAATAAACAAGCAATACACGAACAATAGACAAACAATACACAAACAATACAAAAAAAATGCACAAACAATACACAAACAATACACAAACAATACACAAACAATACACGAACAATATACAAACAATACACAACCAATACACAAACAATACACAAACAATAAACAAACAATACACAAAAGATACACAAACAATACACTAACAATACTCGACAATACACAGACAATACACAAACAATACACAAACAATACATGAACAATACATGAACAATACACAAACAATAAACAAACAATAAACAAACAATATACAAACAATAAACAAACAATACACAAAAACAATACACAAACAATGCACGAACAATAGACAAAACAATAGACAAGCAATACACAAACAATAGACGAACAACATACAAACAATAGACAATCAATAGACAAACAATACACGAACAATACACAAACAATAGACAAACAATACACGAACAATACACAAACAATACACAAGCAATACACAAACAATTTACACAAACAATACACGAACAATTTACACAAGCAATACACAAACAATTTACACAAACAATACACAAGCAACTTACACAAACAATACACAAACAATTTACACAAAAAATACACAAACAATACAAGAACGATACAAGAACAATAGACAAACAATAGACAAACAATAGCCAAAAAATATACAAACAATAAACAAGCAATACACAAACAATTTACACAAACAATACACAAACAATTTACACAAGCAATACACAAACAATACAGTCATGAATGAAAAGAGAATGATGTGAGACAAAGCTTCTGACACTTTCGATTTATTAACAGAACAAAAAAAGCTACAATTATTAAGATTTCTGTGGACGGAATTTTACATGGCTGCAACTGGATACCAAAATGTTTAGATTTCGGTGAAAAAGACAGTGATGAAAGTTGGCATTGATTGAAAATCGAAATAGAATATTGTGTGAAAAAATATCGATATTTTAGACATTTTATATGCTAAAAATTTAGAAGGAAAAAAAGGAAACGATTGTGTACTAATGAAATAATTGTGCTTTCCACTTATCGGTGCTTTTTATAGACATATAGAGCTGTGAAAAAACATCGTAAGTAATTTTTCATGACGTAATGACAATTTACAGATTGTCAATAATTTTGCAGACAAGTGAACTTTAAGAGTATCTAGACAACCTATAAACTGCCGATAGTCTTTACAGGCAGAGAGAGAGAAACGACTTATAAACTGTCGATAGTCTTTACAGAGAGGGATTTGACTTATAAATTGTCCATCGTCTTTACAGACATAGAGGGAAATGACTTATAAACTGTCGATAGTCTTCACAGACAGATAGGGAGATGCCTTATAAACTGTCGATCGTCTTTATAGAAAGAGAGGGAGATGACTTATAAACTGTCGATCGTCTTTATAGAAAGAGAGGGAGATGACTTATAAACTGTCGATCGTCTTTATAGAAAGATCGAGGAGATGACTTATAAACTGTCGATCGTCTTTACAGACGGAGAAGTAGATGACTTATAAACTGTCGATCGTCTTTATAGAAAGAGAGGGAGATGACTTATAAACTGTCGATCGTCTTTACAGACGGAGAAGTAGATGACTTATAAACTGTCGATCGTCTTTATAGAAAGAGAGGGAGATGACTTATAAACTGTCGATCGTCTTTATAGAAAGAGAGGGAGATGACTTATAAACTGTCGATCGTCTTTATAGAAAGAGGGGAGAGGACTTATAAACTGTCGATCGTCTTTATAGAAAGAGAGGAGATGACTTATAAACTGTCGATCGTCTTTATAGAAAGAGAGGGAGATGACTTATAAACTGTCGATCGTCTTTATAGAAAGAGAGGAGATGACTTATAAACTGTCGATCGTCTTTACAGACGGAGAGGGAGATGACTTATAAACTGTCGATCGTCTTTATAGAAAGAGAGGGAAATGATTTATAAACTGTCGACCGTCTTTACAGACGGAGAGGAGATTACTTATAAACTGTCGATCGTCTTTATAGAAAGAGAGGGAGATTACTTATAAACTGTCGATCGTCTTTATAGAAAGAGAGGAGATGACTTATAAACTGTCGATCGTCTTTATAGAAAGAGAGGGAGATGACTTATAAACCGTCTACAATCTTAACATAGAAACCGACCTTTTAAAGTACATACGACCTTGAAATTGTCCACTGTCTTTACATGTAGATTGACATTTTAAAAATATCTTCATCTAAACTGTCCATAGTCTTTACATGTAGATCAAAATTTAAAGTATCTACAACATCTAAATTGACCATAGTCTTTACATATAGATCTAAATTTTAAAGTATCTACAACATCTAAACTGTCCATAGTCTTTACATGGAGATCTAAATTTTAAAGTATCTACAATATCTAAACTGTCCATAGTCTTTACATGTGTAGATCTAAATTTTAAAAGTATCTACAATATCTAAACTGTCCATAGTCTTTACATCTAGATCAAACTTTTAAAGTATCTACGACATCTAAATTGTCCATAGTCTTTACATGTAGATCTAAATTTTACTACGACTTTAAAAGTATCGATAATGATGAATAAGGAAATAATATTAAAGCCCTGTAGGAACAAAGGCAAGACAAATACAAAGGAATAGACAGAAAAGAAATATTGGGGAATCAACAGAATCGAACACGGATCCCCACGGTCCGATGTACATTGTTTCTAAATTGTCAATATTCTCTACCGACCGATACAACTTTTAAATATCGAGACGACATCTACATTGTCGATATTTTTCACAGACATAGAAATCCTATAAAGTTTATACTTCTAAATCACAGATAGACTATAACAGGCAGATATAACTTTCGAACCATATGTGATAATAATAATAATAATGATAATAATAATAATAATAATAATAATAATAATAATAATAATAATAATAATAATAATAATAATAATAATAATAATAATAATAATAATAATAATCATAATAATAATAATAATAATCATAATATAATAATAATATAGTGTTACATATTTACCAGTCAAAGAGTTTTTAGAACCCCACTCCTTCTCGGTTCAATCTGAATACCTGATTTCCCCTCTAACACACAAAGATAGTGATATAGGTAATTTTTTAATGTTTAATTTATATCATTGCTTAC
>JAXRKP010001273.1:37500-47500 GCA_037039925.1 Doris montereyensis | reverse complement strand
TTTGTTACAATAGAAATAACATTGTGGTCAGTCAAATTTGATGAATTTGTTACAGAAATAACATTGTGGTCAGTCAAATTTGATGAATTTGTTACAATAGAAATAACATTGTGATCAGTCAAATTTGATGAATTTGTTACAATAGAAATAACATTGTGGTCAGTCAAATTTGATGAATTTGTTACAATAGAAATAACATTGTGGTCAGTCAAATTTGATGAATTTCTTACAATAGAAATAACATTGTGGTCAGTCAAATTTGATGAATTGTTACAATGTATGTATATCTAGATCAAGACACATATTCAGACATCACATAATGTGGTGTCAACAACAAAAACAGAAAGGAGGAAAAAGAAAGGGCGAGTAGAGAGGAAAGAATTAAGACAGGAAAAGACGGTGACAATATGAATAAGTAGAAGGGAAAAGGACGAATACAAGGGGGAAATAATAAAACAGAAGACCAGAGAATGGGGGGGGGGAGGGGGGTTAGATCTAGGTCTAGGGAAAAAGACATAAATAGCAATGAAATAATTAAAGGCGAGAGAGACAGACAGACGGACAGACATATAGACAGATAGAAAGAGTGAGAGAGATAGACAGACAGACAGACACAGACACCAACAGAGACAGAGATAGGGACAGAGACAGAGACAGCGACAGAGAGACAGAGAGACAGAAATATAGAGATGTGTGAGTGTGAGTATGGGGAAAAGAAGTGAGAAAGAGAACAAGAACTAGGACAAGACAGAAGGAGATTAATTATGTTTGAATGTTTGTCTTCAGACACCACAAAAGCCTACATTCCTCAGCGATGAGGCTAAGCCTTGGCGTTGAAAGAGGGGTGTAGGGGATGGCGATTGGGGGGGGGGCTCCTCTATACCCAATGTATTTATGGGGTCCCCTGATCGCAGACCCCAGCTGCAAAGGCCATAACATAGACTTTTCACAAACAATAAAGATCACCATGAATTGCACTAACCGATGGTTAGAACCATCAGGCTTGAGACTCTTTGTTTGTTTTTGTTTTGTTTTGTTTTTGGGTTGTTTTTGTTGTTGATGATTTTGTTTAGTTTTGTCGTTATTCTTGTTGAGAGGGGGAAAGGGAAGGAGTGTTGCTTTCTTGGACGAGGCGGGTGGGTCTGTTGTTTTCTTGTTCTTGTTTAGAGAAACAAAGTCTTGTTGTTATTCTCAACAGTTTACTGCATGGCTTTTTTTTTTAAATTTTAGTTAACTCGTACATTTATGATTGATATCGGTTATTGCGGCCACAGCAAATTCATTTTTGAATAATATTGCCTGTTTTAAAATCTGTTAATGTTTGATGTTGATGTGATACAACTGGATTAAAGTCAACATGAGATGCTTATGAACTTTTTCAGACACAGAGAGAGAGAGAGAGAGAGAGAGAGAGAGAGAGAGAGAGAGAGAGAGAGAGAGAGAGAGAGAGAGAGAGAGAGAGAGAGAGAGAGAGAGAGAGAGAGAGAGAGAGAGAGAGAGGAGAGAGAGAGAGAGAGAGAGAGAGAGAGAGAGGAGAGAGAGAGAGAGAGAGAGAGGAGAGAGAGAGAGAGATGAGAGATGGAGAGAGAGAGAGAGAGAGAGAGAGAGAGAGAGAGAGAGAGAGAGGGAGAGAGAGAGAGAGACAGACAGACAGACAGACAGAGAGAGAGAGACAGACACAGAGACAGAGACAGAGACAGAGACAGAGACAGAGACAGAAACAGAGACAGAGACAGAGACAGAGAGAGAGAGGGGGAGAGACAGAGAGAGAGAGAGAGAGAGAGAGAGAGAGAGAGAGAGAGAGAGAGAGAGAGAGAGAGAGAGAGAGAGAGAGAGAGAGAGAGAGAGAGAGAGAGAGAGAGAGAGAGAGAGAGAGAGAGAGAGAGAGAGAGAGAGAGAGAGAGAGAGAGAGAGAGAGAGAGAGAGAGAGAGAGAGAGAGAGGGAGAGAGAGAGAGGAGGGAGGGGAGGGAGGGAGAGGGGTGAGAGAAAGAGATAGATAGATAGTGAGAGAGAGAGAGAGAGGGAGGGAGAGAGAGAGAGAGAGAAAGAGAGAGAGAGAGAGAGAGAGAGAGAGAGAGAGAGAGAGAGAGAGAAAGAGAGAGAGAGAGAGAGAGAGAGAGAGAGAGAGAGAGAGAGAGAGAGAAGAGAGAGAGAGAGAGAGAGAGAGAGAGGAGAGAGAGAGAGAGAGACAGAGAGAGAGAGAGAGAGAGAGAGAGAGAGAGAGAGAGAGAGGGGAGAGAGAGAGAGAGAGACAGAGAGAGAGAGAGAGAGAGAGAGAGAGAAAGAGAGAGGGAGAGAGAGAGAGAGAGAGAGAGAGAGAGAGAGAGAGAGAGAGAGAGAGAGAGAGAGAGAGAGAGAGAGAGAGAGAGAGAGAGAGAGAGAGAGAGAGAGAGAGAGAGAGAGAGAGAGAGAGAGAGAGAGAGAGAGAGAAAGAGAGTATGTTATATTAAGTTAAATCATTTTGCTGTTGTGATTATTTATTGTGGCCATTATGTCAACAAACACAATGTAAATTTCCTGTTTAAGGATCAATAAAAGTTATCTTTTTTTTTTATCTTATCTTAAGTCACACAAGCATGGCCATTGTTAACCGTTTTGTACCAGCTACTAAGTGTACGTGGTCGCTTTGGCAAGGCGTCGGCCTCTCAACCAAAAGGTCGCGGGTACAAGCCTAGGCAGGTTGGAAACATGTCTCGATTTTTGTTTAAAAAAGTATAACCTAGATCACCTTGCCCCTTACTGGTTCAGGTAGGTGGATTGACACCTAGTTCCATCGGAGACGGACCATAAAAGGAGGTCATCTGTGCATGTCGCAACACTCTGTGCACATCAGCATATATAGAAGGACGCAGCACAGAGACAGCCCTTAACAGAGTGTCAAATCTGACAATCATTTGTTGAAATTTGGAGCGCCCCAGTGCTGAGTACTGGGCCCTGTCCTCTTTACTGTTTATATGCAGCTCTTTCTTTTGTAATTGCCAAAGTTGATCTTTCTTACCACTTTTATGTCGATGATTCACAGATCTATGACTATGTATTTATTGAAGATGTTGATAGCCTTAGTGCACGATTTGAGGATTGTTTTAAAGAATAACGATAAAACACAAATTGTAGTCAATAGAAGACCCAATATAATTAAACAGATAGAGAGAAGCAACATTACTCTTGGCAGCAACACCATTGATTTTGCTACCAAAGTAAAAAACCTTGATATTTATTTTGATTCACAATACATTGTTCCACCCCACACCAAGCCAACCACCTAATTAATTGCATGCAAGTGGAGATAAAGTGGCATCGGTGGCTGAGTGGTTGGGTTGCCAGACTGGGAACCATGAAATCCCGAGTTTGAATCCTGACAAAGCCAGCCCCGATGTTGTGTTCCTTGGGAAAGATACTTAACACGCATTTCCCCTGCTCTACCCAGGTGCAAAGGGGTGCAAGCACTAGATTGGGAGTAAAAACCTGTGTCAGACTATAGTCCTGGCCAGGAGGCGATTATTATCATCTGTTCCATTTCACGCTATGAAAACCGGGATAAACTCCATCTGTGGACCGTAACGGCCTTAAAGGAACTTTCAAAACTTATTTTATATAGAGATGAGGAAAATTGGTAAGAGTCTTCATCTAATTTCCTATTAACATAGCAACAGTGCTAATCAACCACCTGGTCCAGTCACAATTTGATTAGTGCATTTCTTTCATGGCTAAGACATCTAAAGAAAACTTAAAAGAAGTCTTCAAGTTGTCCAATATAATGCTGCTTGATTGATTTGAAAGAAAAACAAATTAACATCTGCTACATCTCTCCTCCATAAATTGCACTGTCTACCTGTTGAGAGAAAAAATTATATATAAGATATGCACTATTGTTTACAAAACTCTCAACAGTGACGGTCTCATTTACATCAAAGACCTTTGAATATATATACCCTAACACGAAACCTACGATGAAATAATGACAAAACTCTCCCCGTAAAACCTAAAATAACTCGCAAAATCGGTGAACAATCTTTTGAATTCTCGGCTCGCCATTTCCGAAATTCTCTCTCTCCCACAGATTAGGTCTGCTAGTTCACTAACGCTTTTAAATCAGGACTACAAGTTCACATTTTTACGCTATAAGGCATTTGATTATGATTATGTTTTATCCTACTATGTACATGTATTATATATCATTATTATTATGTTGTTCAACTGCCGCTGTAAAGAACTTAGAGCCTATTTTCTACAGAATAAAAAGATATATAAGTTTCATTTATTATTATTACTAGTAGTATTATCATTCTTCTTCTTCTTCTTCTTCTTCTTCTTCTTCTTCTTCTTCTTCTTCTTCTTCTTCTTCTTCTTCTTCTTCTTCTTCTTCTTCTTCTTCTTCTTCTTCTTCTTCTTCTTCTTCTTCTTCTTCTTCTTCTTCTTCTTCTTCTTCTTTTCTTCTTCTTCTTCTTTTCTTCTTCTTCTTCTTCTTCTTCTTCTTCTTCTTCTTCTTCTTCTTCTTCTTCTTCTTCTTCTTCTTCTTCTTCTTCTTCTTCTTCTTCTTCTTCTTCTTCTTCTTCTTCTTCTTCTTCTTCTTCTTCTTCTTTCTTCTTCTTTTTCTTCTTCTTCTTCTTCTTCTTCTTCTTCTTCTTCTTCTTCTTCTTCTTCTTCTTCTTCTTCTTCTTCTTCTTCTTCTTCTTCTTCTTCTTCTTCTTCTTCTTCTTCTTCTTCTTCTTCTTCTTCTTCTTCTTCTTCTTCTTCTTCTTTTCTTCTTCTTCTTCTTCTTCTTCTTCTTCTTCTTTCTTCTTCTTCTTCTTCTTCTTCTTCTTCTTCTTCTTCTTCTTCTTCTTCTTCTTCTTCTTCTTCTTCTTCTTCTTCTTCTTCTTCTTCTTCTCCTTCTCCTTTCTTCTTCTCCTTCTCCTTCTTCTTCTCCTTCTTCTTCTCCTTCTCTTCTTCTTCTTCTTCTTCTTCTTCTTCTTCTTCTCCTTCTTCTTCCCACCCCTTCCGCTTCCCCTTCCCTTCCCTTCTTCTCTCTTCTTCTTCTTTTCCCTTCTTCCCGTTTCTTCCCTTCCCTTCCCTTTTCCCCTTCTTCCCTTCCCCTTCCTCTTCCCTTCTCCTCCCCTTTCCCTTCCCCTTCCCCCTTCTCCTTCGCCTTCCTTCCTTCCCTTTCTCCTTCTTCCCCTTCCCTTCCCCTTCCCCTTCCCCTTCTCCTCCTTCTCCTTCTTTTCCTTCCCCTTCCCTTCTTCTTCTTCTCCTTCTCCTTCTCCTTCCCCTTCCCCCCTTTCTTCCCTTTCTCCTTTCTCCTTCCCTTCCCCCTTCCCTTCTCCTTTCCCCTTCCCTTTCCCTTCCCCTTCCTCTTCCCCTTCCTCCCTTCCCCTTCTTCCCTTCCTTCCCCTTTCCATTTCCCTTCTTCCTTCCCCTTCCCCCTTTCCTTCTCTTCATTCTCCTTCTCCTTCTCATTCTCATTCTCCGTCTCCTTCTCCTTCTCCTTTCCCTTCCCCTTCCCTTCCCCCTTCCCTTTTCCCTTCCCCTTCCCAATCCTTCCATTTCTCCTTCCCTCTTCCCTCTTCCCCTTCCCTTCTCATTCTCATTCTCCGTCTCCATTTCCTTCCCTTTCCCTTCCCTTCCCTTCCTTCCCCTTCCCCTTCCCCTTCCCAATCTCCTTCTCCTCGTTCCCATTCTCCTTCCCCCCCTTCCCCTTCCTTCTCCCTTCCCCCTCCTTCCCTTCCCTTCTTCCCCTTCCCTTTTCCTTCTTTTCCTTCTTCCTTCTCCTTCTCCTTCTACTTCTCCTTCTTCTCCTTCTCCTTCTCCTTCTCCCTTCTCCTTCTCCTTTTCCTTCTCTTTCCCACCCCTTCCCCTTCCCCTTCCCTTCCCATTCCCCTGTTCTCCTTTTCCTTTCTCATTTCCGTTCTCGTTCCCTTCCCTTTCCTTCCCCCATTCCCTTCCCTTCCCCTTCCCCTTCCCCTTCCCTTTCCCCTTCCCCTTCTCCTCCCTCTTCCCTTCCCCTTCCCCTTCCCCTTCTCCTTCGCCTTCCCCTTCCCCTTCCCCTTCCCCTTCCCCTTCTCCTCCTTCTCCTTCTCCTTTCCCTTCCCCTTTCCCTTCTCTTTCCTTCCCCTTCTTCCCTTTCCCTTCTCATTCCCCCCTTCCCCTTCCCCTTCCCTTCCCCTTCCTTTCCCTTCCCCTTCCCCTTCTCCCTCTCCTCGTTCCCATTCTCCTTTTCCTTCTCATTCTCCTTCTCGTTCTCCTTCCCCTTCCCCCTTCCCCTTCTCCTTCTCCTTCTCCTTCTCCTTCTCCTTCTCCTTCCTCCTTCCTTCTTCTTCTTCTCCTTCTCCTTCTCCTTCTTTTCCCACCCCTTCCCCTTCCCCCTCCCTTCCCTTTCCCCGTTCTCCTTTTCCTTCTCATTTCCGTTTTCGTTCCGGTTCCCGTTCCCCTTCCCCCTCCCCCCTCTTCCCTTCCCCCCCCCCTTCCCCTTCCCCTTCTCCCCCCTTTTCCCCTCCCCCTTCCCCTTCCCCTTCTCCTTGGCCTTCCCCTTCCCCTTCCCCTTCCCCTTCCCCTTCTCCTCCTTCTCCTTCTCCTTTGCCTTCCCCTTCCCATTCCCTTCTCTTTCCCCTTCCCCTCTTCCCTTTCCTTTCTCCTTCCTCTTCCCCTTCCCTTTTTCCTTCCCTTTCCCCTTCCCCTTCCTCTTCCCCTTCTCCTTCCCCCTTTCCCCTTCCCCTTCCATTTCCCTTTCCCCTTCCCCTTTTTGCCTCTCATTCTCCTTCTCCATCTCATTCTCCGTCTCCGTCTCCTTCTCCTTCTCCTTCTCCTTCTCCTTTCCCTTCCCCTTACACTTCCCCTTCCCGTTCCCCTTTCCCACCTCCTTCTCCTTCTTCTTCTTCTCCTTTCCCTTCCCCCTTCCATTTCCCTTCCCGTTCTCCTTCGCCTTCCCCTTCCCTTCCCCCTTCCCCCTGCCCCTTCTCCTTCCCCTTCCCCTTCCCCTTCTCCCTCTCCTCGTTCCCATTCTCCTTATTATTATTATGATTATTATTATTATTATTATTATTATTATTATTATTATTATTATTATTATTATTATTATTATTATTATTATTATTATTATTATTATTATTATCATTATTATTATTATTATTATTATTATTATATTATTACCCTGATTGTTATTATTATTATTATTATCATTATTATTTTATTATTATTATTATTATATTTTATTATTATTATTATTATTATTATTATTATTATTATTATTATTATTATTATTATTATTATTATTATTATTATTATTATTATTATTATTGTTGTTATTATTATTATTATTATTATTCTTGCTGTTATTATTATTATTATTATTATTATTATTATTATTATTATTATTATTATTATTATGATGATGATGATGATGATCATCATCATTCTCATCATTATCATCATCATCATCATCATCATCATCATCATCATCATCATCATCATTATTATTATCATCATCATCATCATCATCATCGTCAATTATTATTATTATCATAATCTTCTTCTTCTTCTTCTTCTTCTTATTATTATTATTATTATTATTATTATTATTATTATTATTATTATTATTATTATTATTATTATTATTATCGTTATATTATTATTATTAGTATTGAAGCTCAATACTTACAAATGTCTTCACACAAAAATTGAATTTCGTGAGAGCAGTTGAAAGTTTCCCATTTTAACTCATTAGACGCATGCGCACACAGTCCACGCCTTCGTCATATCCTTTCAAGAAGAAAATGGAAAGGAAATGAATACAACCAGATAATGACATCATTCTTAAGTACATGACATGAATAGTATCGAGCTAGGAGGAAGGTTCACTTGTCCTTTGCATCAATATACAACAATGGACTGCCCTGTACTGGCTCTTGCAAGGATCCCCATGGAGGGGCAAAGGAGAAGAGTTAGACAGAATAAAGAGATTGAAAGACAATACCACGGAGTGGACAGGGAAGACCGTGTCCAGGACCCAAACCCTGGCCCAAGGCCGAGAACAGTGGAAGCTGCTGGTGTCAGTGTCTATCATGACAAGCCCCCATGACCTTGGAGGGGTATGGCATACATGACATGTCATGTCCACTGTTTAAGGATAAAAATACCATACGGCTTTCTTCCAAAGCAATACATAAAGTAAAATGAAGTGAGTCCCATACTCAGAGTTGAGCTTAGGGTATCTAGGAGTAGACACTTGATTTTGCTAGGCATACGGCATAGTGTGGTAGTTGGCCATTGCTTTTCACTCCGCCTTTACTTTGGCCGTGTAACTCGATCTAGCTACTCATTTCGTTGCTGGGTCGCCAGGAAGGCCAGCAATGGGATTCCATCTAGCTACTCATTTCGTTGCTGGGTCACCAGGAAGGCCAGCAATGGGATTCGATCTAGCTACTCATTTCGTTGCTGGGTCACCAGTAAGGACAGCAATGGGACTCGATCTAGCTACTCATTTCGTTGCTGGGTCGCCAGGAAGGCCAGCGATGTGACTCGATCTAGCTACTCATTTCGTTGCTGGGTCGCCAGGAAGGCCAGCATTAGGACTCAGGCCTCCGTGTGGTAGTTAGACTCTCGAATGACTGTGCTGCCGGCGCCTCATGTAATACACACAATTCTATATTATTAATTGTAAGCTTGTAGGTGTATGACATGGGCGAGATAAATGCAGGCAATGAACATAAAACAAAAAATGGAGTCTAAGCATGATCAAACCAATCACCTCTACTTTGGCACCCATCACCTAGCCATGGAGCCCAAATACACTGCAAGTCATGCTAGTCACTGGTTGTTGACCATATCTGTTAATTGTCCATCCACCGAGAGAACATTGATCAATTTCCACAGAATAGACATATAAGTCATTGGTTGCACGATGAGAAAAGATGGATAACAAAACTTGATGACAAGTGGCAACATTGACGTCAAGAGAAGTCGAGAGGGTCAAAGAATGAAACCGTTCCTCGATAGTCTGAAAAGTACATCATCATCAACATTATCATCAGTATCATCAACATCATCATCATCATCATCATCGTCGTCATCGTCATCGTCATCATCATCGTCATCGTCATCACCATCCCCATCATCATCATCATCATCATCATCATCATCATCATCATCATAATGCCCTGTTATTCATCGTGATCATGAACAAGAGCTATCTAGCTGTCAATATATATATATATATATATATATATATATATATATATATATATATATATATATATATATATATATATATATATATATATATATATATATATATATCGAAAAGGTGGTACAGGACAAGGGTGACTGTAGAGCTTTTGATGGTATATGCTCCACGATGGGTGACATGGCCTCATGGCGATGATAACAGGTCTTCATTCGTGATTATTTGAAAATACGTCAATGTAAAATTAAAAGAAAATATCTGAACTCATAGACCTAGCTGACAGCAGAGATTGCTATTGGGGCACGGTCTAAACTACATATAAGTAGGTTCAGGATAATATGGCCGTTGATGTCTGACACACATCTGGCACATTTTATGTTACATATATCTTTTATTTGCCCCACTTTGACCCTTTGCACTAAACCACTTTCACATATGTCACAGTCAGAAATCCCACGTATCTCTTTACTTTTGATTTCGTGTTTTCCACGAAAAATCGAACGTTTCTTAAGCAGTCTTACCTGGAAACCCATCAGCCCAATTTGTGTATTCCAACTCCGTGGAATCGAGCCAGACAAAACTGTCGGCTCTGTCTTTCTTCTTCAAGCCAATCCAAAAATGGCTGTGAAAATGAAGAAAACATCAACGAACATATAGTTCAATTTGTGGACATTGAAAAGTTTATTTTTGACAAAACAAAACATTCTTTAGCGTTATATAAAACCTACACTCTTATAATATGGAAGCGAAGTTTGGACATTGACTGTATTCATTTATTCACTCATTTATTCATTCATATATACATACATACATACATACATACATACATACATACATACATA
>JAXRKP010001273.1:22500-32500 GCA_037039925.1 Doris montereyensis | reverse complement strand
CTTTTACAAAGGATTAATAAAGAGGATTGATTGGAGAAATAAAGGCGCTAGATGGGGTCGCATTTTGGTTAAGTTGTATGTATCGAGAGAAAGAGAAAAAACAGACTAAACCAGACCGATCAATGACAGATAGCTAATACATCTAATGCGATGTAAAACAAGAATTTTTTCAGCGAATAAAAAGTCATACCAATTCACCAAGAAACAAACCTTTCGATATAAGGGTTAAGGTTGTCAATCCACATCTGGTCTTCTACAGAGCTGACCTTTGCTAGCACGCGGCCATGTAGAGCGCAGTGGTTTTTGGCCTGTTCCCATGTCGCCACTGTGCTACGAAAAAGGTGGTACTGGGAGCCTGAAGAGATAAATTGAAAAAAGAAATCCACTTGTAATTAGCTTGCTGGGTACATCTTAATACTATTTTAATACGCCACTTAATGATTAGGTCTTTCAATAAAGAGGTAATTCAACTAATAATACGCACAGCGATGTGGCCGTGTTAATAATTCAATTATTAGGCCATTTAATTATTAGGCAGTTCAATTATTATAATTTCAATTATAAGAAAATTCAATTATTAAAAAATTAAATTATTAGAAAATTAAATTATTAGAAAATTCAATTATTAGGAAATTCGAATTATGAGAAATTTCAATTATTAAACAGTTCAATTATTATGCCATTCACCTTAATTATTAGGCAGTTCAACGATAACCTTCTCAATTAATAGGCCGCTTGCTAATAAAATCGCCCCAATGTCAGGCAAACAAATGTCTAGGCCTCACAATCAGTAGGCTGTACAATGACAAATCCGTTCAATCAAAAGATTTGTTTAATCATGAGATCTTTCAATTAGTAGGTCATTCACTGATTAGGCCATTCAATCATTAGGTTTTCAATGATTAGCTCATGCCATGATTGAATCATCCAATGATCCTGCCATAATGATTAGGCACTTGATTAATTAGTTGATTCAATGATTAGGCCATTGAATGCTTTGACAGTTTAATGATTAGGTCAAAACAACGATTAGCCCATTCAATGATCGTTAAAGTAAAATTCATCAAGGCTCTTAAGGCCTATAGAGCTGGAACTTATCCCGGTTTCTATATCGTGAAGCGGAACAAGTGACAATAACCTCCTGGCCAGGACACTAGTCTGACGCAGGATTTTTGCTCCCAAGCTAGTGCTTGTACCCATTTGCACCTGGGTAGAGTGAGGAAAATGCGTGTTAAGTGTCTTTCTCAAGGAACACAACGTCGGACCTGGCTCTGCTAGGATTCGACCTCGGGACCTCATGATCTCGTCCGGCAGCCTAACCGCTCGGCCACCGACGCCATTTGATCGCTAAACCATTCAATTAGTAGTGTGTTCAATGATACGCCGTTCAGTGATAAGACCAATGCATGGCTCAAGTCACTCAATGATTAGGCCTCTCAATCCCCTACTATCCCCTCTATAATGATTAGGCCTCTCAATTACTATCCTCTACAATGATTAGGCCTCTCAATTACTATCCCCTACAATGATTAGGCCTCTTTATTACTATCCCCTACAATGATTAGGCCTCTCAATTACTATCCCCTACAATGATTACGCCGCCTGATAATTGATTATAACCCCATTCAGTTAGAAGTATGTTCAATTATTAATCCATACAGTGATAAGGCTCCTCAATGATGAGGCAATTCAACGACGTCATCCAATGATTAGATCAATCAATGATTTGGGCACACAACGATTAGATCAATCACTGATTTGGGCACACAATGATTAGATTAATCAATGATTTGGGCACACAACGATTAGATCAATCAATGATTTGGGCACACAATGATTAGATCAATCAATGATTTGGGCACACAATGATTAGATCAATCAATGATTTGGGCACACAATATTTAATCAATCAGTGATTTGGGCACACAATGATTAGATCAATCAATGAATTGGGCACACAATGATTAGATCAATCAATGATTTGGGCACACAATATTTGATCAATCAATGATTTGGGCACACAATGATTAGATCAATCAGTGATTTGGGCACACAATGATTAGATCAATCAATGATTTGGGCACACAATATTTAATCAATCAGTGATTTGGGCACACAATGATTAGGCTGCCTAACGATTAGGCTATTCAGTTATTAGGGTGCCCCATGGTAAGACCATTAATTTATTAGGCCTCTTAAGTATTAACTGCTTAATGATTAGGTCCTTCAATTATTAGATCGTTCATTGATTGGGTAATGCCTCTCCATGATTAGTTTGTGCAGTGATTAGGTTGCTAAATGATGATATAATTCAATGATTAAGACCCTGTATAATCAGGCTGTTCACGAGTTAATCCCTTCAATTATAAGGCCGTTCAATAATTAGGCCACTCGATAACTGGGTTGTTCAAAGATTAGGTCGTTCCATGATAAACCATGGTTAACTTGTCTCTTGATGATCAGGCTGTACAATCATTTGAATGTTTCAATGAAATCACAGTTCACTTGCAAATCTGTTCGATGGTAGACCACTCGATAAAAAAGATCACTTAATAGTAAAGCTGTTCAATGTATGTCATTCAATAATAAGATTGCTAAATGTAACGATTTTGAATGGTAGACCACTCAATAACAAGACTGCAAGATAATAAAACTTTTCAATGGTAGGCCACTCAATAATAAGACTGCAAGATGATAACATTTTTCAATGGTAAGCCACTCAATAATAAGACTGCAAGATGATAAAGCCTTTCAATGATAAGCCACTCAATAATAAGACTGCAAGATGATAAAGCTTTTCAATGGTAACCACTCAATAATAAGACTGCAAGATGATAAAGCTTTTCAACGGTAGGCCCCTCAATAATACATTGCAAGATGATAAAGTTTTTCAATGGTACGTCAGTCATTGATAAGACTCCAAGATAATAAAACGTTTCAATGGTAGACCACTCAGAATAAGACTGAAGATAATAAAACTTTTTGGTAGGCTTCTCAACGATAAGACTACAAGATGATAAAGCCCAACTCAATAATACGACTGCAAGATGATAACGCTTTTAAATGGCAGGAAGATGAGACTGCAAGGTGATAACGTTTTAAATGGTAAGTAAACGAGACTGCTAATAAAACTTTTAAATGGTAGACTCTCAACGATAAGACTGCAAGATGATAACGCTTTTAAAAGGTAGGCCGATAAGACTAAGATGATAAAACTTTTAAATGGTGACTTCTCAATAACTGCAAGATGACTGCAAGGCTTTTCAATAATAAGACTGCAAGACGATAAAGCTTTTAAATGGTAGGCTTCTCAATGATGAGACTGCAAGGTGATAACGCTTTTAAATGGTAGGCCGCTCCAATAATAAGACTGCAAGATGATAAAGCTTTTAAATGGTAGGCCGCTCAATGATAAGACTGCAAGATGATAAAGCTTTTAAAATGGTAGGCTTCTCAATCATAAGACTGCAAGATGATAAAAAATTTAAATGGTAGGCTTCTCAATGATAAGACTGCAAGGTGATAACGCTTTTAAATGGTAGGCTTTTCAATGATAAGACTGCAAGATGATAAAGCTTTTAAATCGTAGGCTTCTCAATGATGAGACTGCAAGGTGATAACGCTTTTAAATGGTAGGCTTTTCAATGATAAGACTGCAAGATGATAAAGCTTTTAAAATGGTAGGCTTCTCAATGATAAGACTGCAAGATGATAAAGCTTTTAAATGGTAGGCTTTTCAATGATAAGACTGCAAGGTGATAACGCTTTTAAATGGTAGGCTTTTCAATGATAAGACTGCAAGATGATAAAGCTTTTTAATTATTGGCCGCTCAATAATAACAACGTAAGAGGGTAAAGCTTTCACTCATTCATTTGGCCCTGAATTACAAGTTTGTGTGATGATTGACAT
This sequence comes from Doris montereyensis, assembly GCA_037039925.1. Taxonomy (NCBI): domain Eukaryota; kingdom Metazoa; phylum Mollusca; class Gastropoda; order Nudibranchia; family Dorididae; genus Doris; species Doris montereyensis. The sequence continues at coordinate 28,590 of JAXRKP010001273.1, read as the reverse complement.
ATCAATGATTAGACAGTTCAATGATACAAGGCCACTCAATAACAATGACTGTTCAATGGTGAAGCTGTTTGATGGGAGACCATTAAATGATAAGACATGTCTTGTCATCGTAAGTCTTCTTTGTTACGTCATTATGACTCTCCTCTTTTTAAGTCGTTGTAAGTTTCCTCTAAATGTCATCTCTTAAGTTAGAGTAAGTCTTCTCTGCGTAATCATTGTACGTCTACTTCCTTAAATCAGCGTACATCTCTTCTGTTAAGTCATTGTAATCCTACTCTCTTGTCATTGTACATCTCTTCTGTTAAGTCATTGTACTCCTACTCTCTTGTGATTGTAAGTCTCCTCTATTAAGTCATTGTAATCCTACTCTCTTGTCATTGTATGTCCCCTCTATTAAGTCATTGTAATTCTACTCTCTTTGTCATTGTATGTCTCCTCTATTAAGTCATTGTAATTCTATTCTAATGTCATTGTAAGTCTGCTCTATTAAGTCATTGTAGTTCTACTCTATTGTCATTGTAAGTCTTCCCTATTAAGTCATTGTAATCCTACTCTCTTGTCATTGTAAGTCTCCTCTATTAAGTCATTGTAATTCTACTCTATTGTCATTGTAAGTCTCCTCTATTAAGTCATTGTAATTCTACTCTCTTGTCATTGTAAGTCTCCTCTATTAAGTCATTGTAATCCTACTCTCTTGTCATTGTATGTCTCCTCTATTAAGTCATTGTAATCCTACTCTCTTGTCATTGTATGTCTCCTCTATTAAGTCATTATAATTCTACTCTCTTGTCATTGTATGTCTTCTCTATTAAGTCATTGTAATTCTATTATATTGTCATTGTAAGTCTGCTCTATTAAGTCATTGTAATTCTACTCTCTTGTCATTGTAAGTCTCCTCTATTAAGTCACTGTAATCCTCTCTTTGTCATTGCAAGTCTCCTCTATTAAGTCATTGTAATTCTACTCTCTCGTGATTGTAAGTCTCCTCTATTAAGTCATTGTAATTCTACTCTCTTTGTCATTGTAAGTCTCCTCTATTAAGTCGTTGTAATTCTTGTCTCTTAGATAAGTTCAAATGACCCATTTATGTGTTGTGCCATTACGAAAGATATAGAAGAGCATTATTACCATCGCTTGTAAAATTAATATCATTACCATCACCAGTATCATTATCACACCGCTCTTTTGAACATTATTCATTGCAATGACTATGTTTACATGTATAAGAAAAATGCTAATTCTTTGTTGTTATGATATTTTTTGATTTCGTAATGCTTAAATGTGTGTTAGCTGTTTATGCGTGAAGACTACTTTGTTTATAGTAAAAATGTGTTGTATTTCATGTTATTTTATTGAAGGTATTCTAACACTTGTGCCACTTTAGGACAATAAAGTTGTATCTTATCTTAAGTCATTGTACGTGTCCTGTGTTAAGCCATTCAAAGTCTCCTCTCTTGTCATTGTAAGTCTCCTCTCTTAAGTCATTCTACGTCTCCTCTTTTAAGTCATTGTAAGTCTCCTCTATTAAGTCATTGTAGTTTTTCTCTATTAAGGCATTGTATGTCTCCTCTATTAAGTCATTCAAAGTCTCCTCTCTTGTCATTGTAAGTCTCCTCTTTTTTATGTCATTGTAATTCTCCTCTGTTAAGTCATTGCAATTCTCCTTTCTTAAGTCATTGCACATCTCCTCTATTAAACCATTAAAAATCTCCTCTCGTACGTCATTGTAAGTCTCTTCACGTAAGTCACCGTTAGTCTGCTCTATTAAGTCATTGTAATTTTCCTCTCTTAAGTCATTGTAAGTCTCATCTATTAAGCCAATCAAAGTCTCACCTCTTATGTCATTGTAATTCTCCTCACTTAAGTCATTGTAATTTTCCTCTCTTAAGTCATTGTAAGTCTCATCTATTAAGTCAATCAAAGTCTCACCTCTTAAGTCATTGTAAGACTCCTCCCTAAAGTCATTGTAATTCTCATCTCTTAGGTCATTGTAAGTCATCTCTATGAAGCCATTGTAAGTGTCTTCTGTTAAGTCATTTTAAGTTTCCTCCATTAAGTCATTGTAATTCTCCTCCCTTAAATCATTGTAAGTCTTTTCTATTACGTCATTGTAATTCTCCTCTCTTAAGTCATCGTAAGTCATCTCTATTAAATCATCGTATGTCTTCCTTATTAAGTCATTGTAATTCTTCTCTATTAAGTCATTGTCAGTCATCTCTATTAAGTTACTGTAAATCTTCCTATTAAGTTATTATAAGTCTTCTCTATTAAGTCATTGCAAGTCTTCTCAATTAAGTCATTGTAAGTCTTCTCTATTAAGTCATTGTAAGTCTTCTCTATTAAATCATTGCAAGTCTTCTCTATTAAGTCATTGTAAGTCTTCTATATTAAGTCATTATACGTCTTGTCTATTAAGTCAGTGTAAGTCTTCTCTATTAAGTCATTGTAAGTCTTCTCTATTAAATCATTATACGTCTTGTCTATTAAGTCAGTATAAGTCTTCTATATTAAGTAATTGTAAGTCTTCTCTATTAAGTCATTATAAGTCTTTTCTATTAAGTCATTGTCACTCATCTCTATTAAGTTACTGTAAATCTTCTCTATTAAGCCATTGTAAGTCTTCTCTATTAAGTCATTGTAAGTCTTCACTATTAAGTCATTGCAAATCTTCTCAATTGAGTCATTGTAAGTCTTCTCTATTAAGTCATTGTAAGTCATCTCTATTAAGTCCTTATAAATCTTCTGTATTAAGTCATTGTATGCCTTCTCTATTAAGTCATTGTAAGTCTTCTCTATTAGTCATTGTAAGTCTTCTCTAGTAAGTCATTGTAAGTCTTCTCTATTAAGTCATTGTATTTTTCCTTTATTACACCATTGCAAATCTCATTTATTATGTCATTATATTTCTCCTCTATTACGTCATTGTATTTCTCCTCTATTACACCATTGCAAATCTCCTCTATTATACCATTGTATTTCTCCTCTATTACACCATTGCAAATCTCCTTTATTACGTCATTGTATTTCTCCTCTATTACGTATTTGTATTTCTCCTCAATTAAGTCATTGTATTTTTCCTCTATTACGTCATTGTATTTCTCCTCTATTACACCATTGCAAATCTCCTCTATTACATCATTGTATTTCTCCCCTATTAAATCATTTTGTTTCTCCTCTATTACGTGATTGTATTTCTCCTCTATTACACCATTGCAAATCTCTTCTATTACATCATTGTATTTCTACTCTATTACACCATTGTAAATCTCCTCTATTACGTCATTGTATTTGTCCTCTATTACACCATTGCAAGTCTCCTCTATTACATCATTACAAATCTCCTCTATTACGTCATCGTATTTCTCCTCTATTACATCATTGCCAGTCTACTCTATTACGTCATTGTATTTTTCCTGTATTACACCATTGTATTTTTCTATTACACCATTGTAAAGTCTCCTCTATTCGGTCGTTGTATTTCTCCTCTATTACACCATTGCAAGTCTCCCCTATTACACCATTGCAAATCTCCTCTATTATGTCATTGTATTTCTCCTCTATTACGTTATTGTATTTCTCCTCTATTACACCATTGCAAATCTCCTCTATTACGTCATTGTATGTTTCCTCTATTACACCATTGCAAGTCTCCTCTATTACAGCATTGTATTTCTCCTCTATTACACCATTCCAAATCTGCTCTATTACACCATTGTATTTCTCCTCTATTACACCATTGCAAAGCTCCTCTATTACGTCATTGTAGTTCTCCTCTATTACGTCATTGTATTTCTCTTTTATTAAGTCAATGTATTTCTCCTCTATTACGTCATTGTATTTCTCCTCTATTACACCATTGCAAATCTCTTCTATCACATCATTGTATTTCTCTTCTATTACGTCATTGTGTTTCTCCCTTATTACGTCATTGTATTTCTCTTCCATTACACCATTGCAAATCTCCTCTATTACATTATTGTATTTCTCCTCTAATACACAGTTGCAAATCTCCTCTATTACTAGTATTACGTCATTGTATTTCTCCTCTATTACACCATTGCAAGTCTCCCCTATGACACCATTGCAAGTCTCCTCTATTAGGTCGTTGTATTTCTCCTCTATTACACCATTGCAAGTCTCCCCTATGACACCATTGCAAATCTCTCTATTACGTCATTGTATTTCTCCTCTATTACGTTATTGTATTTCTCCTCTATTACAGCATTGCAAATCTCCTCTATTACGTCATTGTATGTCTCCTCTATTACACCCTTGCAAGTCTCCTCTATTACGTCATTGTATTTCTCCTCTATTACACCATTGCAAATCCTCTCTATTACATCATTGTATTTCTCCTCTATTACGCCATTGCAAATCTCATCTATTACGTCATTGTATTTCTCCTCTATTACGTCATTGTATTTCTCCTCTATTAAGTCATTGTATTTTCACTCTATTACGTCATTGTATTTCTCTCTATTACACCATTGCAAATCTCCTCTATTACACCATTGCAAATCTCCTCTATTACATCATTGTATTTCTCCTCTATTACGTCATTGTGTTTCTCCTCTCCTCTATTACACCATTGCAAATTTCCTCTATTACGTCATTGTATTTCTCCTCTATTACACCACTGCACATCTCCTCTATTACGTCATTGCAAGTCTCCTCTATTACATCATTGCAAGTCTACTTTATTACGTCATTGTATTTCTCTGTTCTACACCATTGTATTTCTCTATTACACCATTGCAAATCTCGTCTATGACGTCATTGTATTTCTCCTCTATTACGTTATTGTATTTCTCCTCTATTACACCATTGCAAATCTCCTCTATTACGTCATTGTATGTCTCCTCCATTACACCATTGCAAGTCTCCTCTATTACGTCATTGTATTTCTCCTCTTTTATGTCATTGTATTTCTCCTCTATTACACCATTGTAAATCTCCTCTATTACGTCATTGTATTTCACCTCTTTTACACCATTGCAAATCTCCTCTATTACGTCATTATATTTCTCCTCTAGTACGTCATTGTATTTCTCCTCTATTACGTCATTGTATTTTCCTCTATTACGTCATTGTGTTTCTCCTCTAATACGTCATTGTATTTCACCTCTTTTACACCATTGCAAAAATCCTCTATTACGTCATTATATTTCTCCTCTAGTACGTCATTGTATTTCTCCTCTATTACATCATTGTATTTTTCCTCTATTATGTCATTGTATTTCTCCTCTATTGCGTCATTGTATTTCTCCTCTCTTACACCATTGCAAATCTCCTCTATTACGTCATTGTATTTCTCCTCTATTACCTCATTGTGTTTCTCCTCTAATACGTCATTGTATTTCTCCTCTATGACACCATTGCAAATCTCCTCTATTGCGTCATTGTATTTCTCCTCTATTACACCATTGCAAGTCTCCTCTATAACACCATTGCAGGTCTCCTCTATTACGTTATTGTATTTCTCCTCTATTACACCATTGCAAATCTCCTTTATTACGTCATTGTATTTCTCCTCTATTACACCATTGCAAGTCTCCTTTATTACATCATGTATTTCTCCTCTATTACGTCATAGTATTTCTCCTCCATTACACCATTGCAAATCTCCTCTATTACGTCATTGTATTTCTCCTCTATTACACCATTGTATTTTCCTCTATTATGTCATTGTTTTCTCCTCTATTACACCATTGCAAATCTCCTCTATTGCGTCATTGTATTTCTCCTCTATTACACCATTGCAAGTCTCCTCTATAACACCATTGCAAGTCTCCTCTATCACGTCATTGTATTTCTCCTCTATTACACCATTGCAAGTCTCGCCTATTACGTCATTGTATTTCTCCTGTATTACACCATTTCAAGTCTCCTCTATTAAGTCATTGTATTACTCCCCTATAACACCATTGCAAATCTCCTTTATTACGTCATTGTATTTCTCCTCTATTACACATTGCAAGTCTCCTTTATGACATCATGTATTTCTCTTTTATTACACCATTGCAAATCTCCTCTATTACGTCATTGTATTTCTCCTCTATTATGTCATTGTATTTCTCCTCTATTACACCA
>JAXRKP010001273.1:10000-17500 GCA_037039925.1 Doris montereyensis | reverse complement strand
TGCTTCCTACTCTAGCGTTTAAATCTCATAAAAGCATTAGTTCCTGTTTGGGTTTGGGATTCTCTGCAGCTATTTGTAAATCGTTTTCAAAAGATACCTTTTTCTTCTTTGGTTGCATCTTGGTTTGGTCCAGAAGCTATTAATAATCTGATTTCCAACTTTCTAGTAACTTGTCATGCCTTTTATGCATAAGAAGGCCTACTCCTGTTCTAGCTCTATCTTTGACATCTACTCCTGAGAAGATTTAAGTATGATTTTGTCCTACATTTTATATTCCTTATCCTTTTTTCTTTGTTTCTGTAATGACAGAAATGTCTACTTTGAATTTTTCCATTGCTTCAGCTAATTCTCTTTTCCATTCATTGCCCTAATATTCCATGTTCCAAAAATCACAGTCTATGTTCCTTTCCATGTTCGTCTTCGAAAGGTCAAGCTGGGTATATCGTATTTATTTCTCTGAATCAGTTGATTTTGGATAAGCAGGTGAATGGTCCACTGTACCCTAGGTAGATAATGTAGGTGCAACCTTGAGGCCTCCTACCGGGCCTTGTTATTTTCTGTCATGGTTAACTCCCTTAGCCTTTGGTCACCCAAGACCAGCCTGCAAGGCAGCACGTCGTTAATTTCTGTCAGGGCAAACTCCCTTTAGCCTTTGGCAACAGGAGGCTTATGGAGGGCAGGATCGCTTCCCGGGTGTCAAAATATAGTCATCCTATATCATTGAAGAGTTTGTAGCGTCCTCAGTTGCTATGGAAACGACCGTTATCTTGGATTTTGACGCTAGTTTCAAATTCAATCTCCGGACGATAAAAAGCAGGTACCGTGTGCAGATCACGACACTCTGTGCACATTAAAGATCCCCTGCCCAACAACGCAGTCAGGGCAAAATTTGAATTCCTAAAAAAAAAAAACCCAGGATAATCTTAGTTGTGGATGTGGGTAAATCAAATCATACAAAAATGATGACCGGAAACGGCGAAATTTGGCGACAAACGACAGAAACGTTAATTGCTCAATGAGTTTTTATTCCATGAAAATGGGAAGCGAAAGGTAAATTCATGCAAACAGAGCCAAAATATAATCGGCGTAGAAAACAACGGCAAACTATTGTGATTTCTCACTGGAGATAATAAATTCATCGTACGCCTTATGTATCGGATGCGAGTCCCGCTTCAGACCTTTCGTTTTTTCTCCTTGGGCAAGACAATTTACCTTAATTGCTCTTTTGGTTACCTGTTGCATTTGAGCGTAAGCCCGATTATAATCTTTTTAGTTTCTCTAAAGAAATCGAAATGTCAGGCGCGATATATTTTGGTACCTGCGCGGACGGCACATTTGTTTAAATGTCTTATACCTGAACTGTTACGAGTTTGCGTTCTTTATCTTACTGAAGTCTACCCACACTTGTAATTGATTTTTACAAACTAACATGCGATCACCGTTTTGGGTGTGGTCTCATTAATCTAGACCTTTCAAGCAACAGGTATTGGGATCATGCCCGATAGGTTGAACATTTATTCTCAGGTGATTTCAAGTACAATCCTCCCTCCCCTCCCCATCCCCTTTCCCTCTGGTTCAGGTAGGTTAATCGACACCAAGTTCAATCGGAGACTGCCAATGAAAAGGAGGTCCTGTGTGTAGATCACAACACTCCTGGCTGTTTACAGGACAGTCTGGGCAAAGTTAAACACTCCTTCTAGATACACCGAGATCTTCTTAGTTGTGGATGTGGGTAAAATTAAAATAAAATACCGCACAGAGGAAAACCTACCAGCTTATCGATCACCCGACTGACACGTACAAGCATAACAAACGACGTATCATTGTTCTTACACATTGACACTCACTCAGAGAGAAGTTTTAGAGCTCCAATGACTCACTCCTATTCCCCTTTGAGGCTATAAAAGAACCTATGCATGAGCAGTCAAGTGTGAGTGGTTTTCTTTTACCATTATTTCCTCAGGATCGTTAATGCATCGCCTTACAGAAACCTCGAAACAGAAGCTCGTATAGAACATTGTTCACTGGAGTTATTGAGTGCAATAATGGCTTTTGTTTTCATTAACGAACGCTTTGGACATTTTTTAAAACAAAGGAGGAGAGAAAACGATGTTTGGAAGTTCTCCATGAGAATACCAGCCTGTGATGTCGTCGATGTTTCAAATGAAGACGGGATATTGATTTGAGATGATGTCGTCGATGTATTAAATGAAGATGGGGTATTGCTTTGAGATTATGTTGTCGATGTTGCAAATAAAGATGGGTTATATATTTGAGATGATGCCGTCAATGTTTTAAGTAAAGATGGGTTATTGATTTGAGATGATACCATCAACGTTTTAAATAAAGATGGGGTATTGATTTGAGATGATACCATCAACGTTTTAAATAAAAATGGGGTATTGATTTGAGACGATGTCGTCAATGTATTAAATGAACACAGGGTATTGATTTGAGATGATGTCGTCGATGTTTTAAATAAAGATGGGGTATTGAGTTGAGTTGAGATGATGTCGTCGATGTTGTAAATAAAGATGGGTTATTTATTTGAGATGTTGACGTCGATGTTGTAAATAAAGATGGGTTATTTATTTGAGATGTTGACGTCGAAGTTGTAACTAAAGATGGGTTATTTATTTGAGATGTTGACGTCGATGTTGTAAATAAAGATAGGTTATTTATTTGAGATGTTGACGTCAATGTTGTAAATAAAGATAGGTTATTTATTTGAGATGATATCGTCGATGTTGTAAATAAAGATAGGTTATTTATTTGAAATGTTGACGTCGATGTTGTAAATAAAGATAGGTTATTTATTTGAGATGTTGATGTCAATGTTGTAATTAAAGATAGGTTATTTATTTGAGATGTTGACGTCAATGTTGTAAATAAAGGTAGGTTATTTATTGGAGATGATATCGTCGATGTTGTAAATAAAGATGAGTTATTTATTTGAGATGTTGACGTCGATGTTGTATTAAAGTTGTAAATGTTGAAGTTGTATATAAAGATAGGTTATTTATTTGAGATGATATCGTCGATGTTGTAAATAAAGATGGGTTATTTATTTAAAATGTTGACGTCGATGTTGTAAATAAAAATGGATGTTGTCGTCGATGAAAATAGTTGAGTCGATGATTATTTATTTGAGAAGATGTCGTTATTGTCGTAAATGAAGATGGCTTATTTATTTGAGATGTTGTCGATGTTTTAAATAAAGGCTGACTATTTATTTCAGATCATGTCGTCGATGTTTGAAATAAACATAGGGTAATTTCCAATGTTGTAAATACATTTTGGTTATTTATTTGAGATAATGTCGCCAACGTTTCAAAAGAAGTTGAGTTATTGATTTGAGATGATGTCGTCGATGTATTAAATAAATTTGGGTTATTGATTTGAGATGATGTCGTCGATCTTTTAAAAAGAAGTTGAGTTATTAATTTGAGATGATGTCGTCGATGTATTAAATAAATTTGGGTTATTGATTTGAGATGATGTCGTCGATCTTTTAAAAGAAGTTGAGTTATTGATTTGAGATGATGTCGTCGATGTTTTAAATAAAGTTGGGTTATTGATTTGAGATGATGTCGTCGATGTTTTAAATAAAGTTGGGTTATTGATTTGAGATGATGTCGTCGATCTTTTAAAAGAAGTTGAGTTATTAATTTGAGATGATGTCGTCGATGTTTTAAATGAAGTTGGGTTATTGATTTGAGATGATGTCGTCGATCTTTTAAATGAAGTTGGGTTATTGATTTGAGATGATGTCGTCGATGTTTTAAATGAAGTTGAGTTATTGATTTGAGATGATGTCATCGATGTTTTAAATGAAGTTGAGTTATGGATGTGAGATGATGTCGTCGATATATGAAATAGAGATGGGTTATGGATTTCAGACGAATCGTCGATATATGAAATAGAGATGGGTTGTTGATTTGATATGAATCGTCGAGATATGAAATAGAGATGGGTTATTGATTTGATATGAATCGTCGATATATGAAATAAAGATGGGTTAATGATTTGATATGAAACGGCGATATATGAAATAGAGATGGGTTATTGATTTGATATGAATCGTCGATATATGAAATAGAGATGGGTTATTGATTTGATATGAATCATCGATATATGAAATAGAGATGGGTTATTGATTTGATATAATATCTTTGATGTTGTACATAAAGATGAGATATTAATTTGAGATGAATTGTCGATAAATATGATAAAGATGGGTTATTCAATTGAGATGATATCGTCGATGTATTAAATAAAGTCGTTTAAACAACTTCTATTCACAATATAAGTCAGTGTCTAAATAGCCTTTCTGAAAATGAGTAATTCCTTGATATATTTCTTTAAAAAATAATGTACATACCAATACAAGAAAGATATGTTTAATAAATTGAGTCAAATTGATAAATAAGAGTTGAAAATTGAGAGTAAAGTTAAAGGCTAAGAAATAGTATAATTCAACGGAAGTATAAAAAACATCCATTGGGGTTTTTAATAGAGGTTGGAACAAATGCATTTTTATATCTTTCTGTTATCGATATTTTGTACATCTTTTGTTGGGATCTTTGTGATCTTTCGTATTCTTTGTTCAAGGGATTTGACTGGTCTTGCAGTATTGTCATGCCTGTACATTTACAGAGTACAGTTGAAGACTAAGTTGTATTATGTTTGATGCTTTTGTTAATATCTATTTGATTAATTTTTATCTTTCATGGAGATGTTTCCTCCCCAGACAGTTACTCCAAAAGTCAACATACATGTACTTTGAATGGTAGCGGTGTAGAATATGTTTAGAAGTTCACTTCTTACCTCAAAAGATCTCAGTTTTCGTAGAAAGTACAAACGCTGATTCGCTTGTTTGTACGGTGCATCCATGTGAGAGTGCCAGTTTAATTTATCACCTATCAATAGTTTCCTAAATATTTATAGACACAAGTAATTTCTACGTTTTCGTCGTGGATTTGAAGCCGTAGTATATTGTTGAATTTTTCCTAAAATCGGAAATAATTTCTTTTGTTTTGGTGACGTCGATTTGGAGAAAATTATCCTCACACCATCTGACAAACTTTTCTACCTCTGCAAAGTAAGATGACTCATCTTCAAATACAAAAACCTGAATAGTTCAATCATCAGCAAATTTGATAAGCTTTACATTTCCAGAAGATGTTTTAAAATCATTTGTGTAAATAGTGGAAAGAACGAGGACAAAACACAGACCTGTTGTTACTTAGGAAAGTCTATCTTTTAAATGAAGTCGATTTGTTGATTTGAGATGATATCGTCGATGAGTTGTTGATTTCAGATGATATCGTTGATGAATTATGGATTTGAGTTGATGTCGTCGATGTTTAAATGAAGTCGAGTTATTGAATTGAGATGATGTCGTCGATGTTCTATCTAAGATGGATCTATTAGTTTAAATATGTTGACGATGTTTTAAAAAGAAATGGGTTATTCCATTCAGATTATATGTTCCAAGCTCTCAATGGAAATCGATTATCCATTTGAGACAATGTTGTCGAAGTTTTAATAAAAATGGGTTATTTATTTAAAGAAGTGTTTTCCTGTGCGATCTATAATAAAAATCAAAGATCCGAATCGCAGAGAATGATGTACAAAATGTCTAAGTTGTGTGTTTCATCACCAACATCTCAGACCAAGCCAGGCTCAATTTGAGATGGTCTGAAATCAGCCTGGGGCTTTTCAAAATTCCCTTCCATCGCCACCATGACTAGAAAAATACTCTATCGGTGTCTTAACTTCGGTTAGATATTATGTTCAGCGACATGAATGCACGTTTTGAGACGGAATTACAATAAAAATGTTGAGTAAGCGCTAATCCAGGTAGGTGTGTCCAGTAGTATTGGCGTCTTTGTGCGATGTGAGATGTGAGACATGAAACGTGCTTTCTGTCAAAGTTGAACAAAAACACGTCCAGCAACCTAGTAGTTTTCAATGTGTCCTGTGTTCTTGGCATCAGTGAAATAGTTGCAAGCCATAATAGCAATCGATTTCAAAGGAAGCTAATTAGCGTGAGTACAGAAAGCTGGCGAATTTACCAGCTCCAAGATGGTGACCAACTCACGTCACGGGTGGCAATACTGGATTAACATGGCTCGATTTTTCGGCCCCGGTTTATGAGTAAGATCAAACTAACTCAGAACCGTGGGGCAACAATCTAGATTGTTTTACTCAGGGGAAGAGGAGGCGGGAAAGAACTCAATATAAAGCTGGTGTGTTTGTCAAAATGTAAATGGGAATTCCCAATTTATAAATTGAACGCAATGTCACAGAACTGAGGCTACCCAATGTTTAAACATAGGAAACAAACTTCTTTTAGTGACAAGCACATAATGTTTGATTGGCGACTTTATATTATTTGATCCCAAGGAATAGATGATTGAGGTCTCTGATCAATTTAAAATTACCGTTATTGATTCCTCCTTTATTCAACTTGCTCAGTATGCTATATCTGTCTTTAGTGTGAGTGTTAATTTCTCTTTTAAAAGAGGACAATGAAGGCAATTGTTGTACACCAATGACGAGTTACGAGTAATGCCACAGACGCTGAGGCAAAATTTTGTTAGGATTTTTAAACAGAAAACATTACTGAGATCCCAATTCCTCTTTCATGACAGTCGCATAGTTAGATATGTCCTTTGCATCGATTACATCATAAAGAAACATTCAACTTGGTATCGGGACTCTCCACATGCTCAACATACATTACGTTGCACAAATCAAATTCGGCATCGATCACGTTTGTAAGATAACATTTGATTTGACATCGAAGTTATCCCTCACATCGTCGGCATGGATTGAATTGTAGAATCATGTTATTTTGTGTCGAGGCTATCCCTCAATGGTCCCAATGGATTACGTTGTAAAGAAACTTTTGATTTGCTATTGAAGTTCTTCTTCATATGCTCGGCTGTTAAAATGAAGACTTGATTTGTTATCAGGGCTCTCCTTTAATATTGATCGGCCTTGATTAGGTTGTAAAATACATTTTATTTGGTACTGGGACTATCCCTCACATAATCAGTATCGATTACGATATAAAGAAACCTTTCGGAGCGGTTTGTATGTATGTACCAAACGCGTTGCTAAACTTGAATAGATATCAATAGAAATGAAAAACCATCAATGGGATAGAACAGAGACATTTTTGGATGGTAACCCTTCATCAGCAACAAGGCGACAGAAAGAATAAATACTAAAGAGGATGGTGCCATGACGTGCAACGACCCATCGAGAGCGATAACAATAAACAATAATGAAACAAAAATAAAGAAGAAAACAAAACACAACTGAGAGAGAGAGAGAGAGAGAGAGAGAGAGAGAGAGAGAGAGAAGAGAGAGAGAGAGAGAGAGAGAGAGAGAGAGAGAGAGAGAGAGAGAGAGAGAGAGATGTGTGAGACAGTGACAGAGTGGGTGAGGACAGAGGACAGAGAGAGAGACAGAGACAGAGAGAGACAGAGA
>JAXRKP010001272.1:137500-140000 GCA_037039925.1 Doris montereyensis | reverse complement strand
GTCGCACTTCTACTGTTGGATCTGAGCGCGGCTTTCGATACTGTGGACCACAAAACACTCTTCGCTAGAATGCAACAATATTTCGGCAATCACGGGCATGGCTCTGAAGTGGTTTGTGAGTTATCTTACCGATCGTACCCAGCGAGTTATCATAAATGGCAGTCCTTCATCGGCAACAAATATCCAATTTGGCGTCCCACAGGGATCAGTCCTTGGTCCGTTTCTCTTTACACTATACACTACACCTCTCAGTGACATCATCGCATCCCACAACATTGATCATCATTTTTATGCTGACGACACGCAACTCTACACCCCACTCAGCATGAACAATCACATAACAACTAAAGAAACAGCCATCATCAACTGTGTGTTAGACATCAGGACCTGGATGACAGAAAACAAACTGAAATTCAACAATGACAAGACAGAATTGATAACATTTAGAAAAAAAGGAAAGGACATTATATTAAATGAGCTGGTCATAAACAATACGACTATATGTAACAGCCATAGCGTCAAAAATCTCGGTTTCTTCTTTGATGAATTTTTACACATGCATGTTCACATTACCAAAGTTTGTCAAACAATCCATTATGTCCTTAAAAGCATTTCTCGTATCCGAAATCTGTTAGACGAAGAAACATGTAAAATGCTTGTCCATGCTCTTGTCACAAGTCGTCTTGACTACTGTAATTCTCTTCTCTATGGGTTGCCAAAAACTTCTATCCATCGATTACAATTACTTCAAAATAAAGCAGCAAGAATTGTAACTAAGACCAAAAAGTCTGAACACATCACTCCCGTTTTGTGCTCTCTACATTGGCTTCCCGTAGAGAGGAGAATCGTATATAAGATAGCATGTCTCACTTTCAACTGCATTCATGACACTGCCCCCGACTATCTAAAACATCTCCTTAAAGTTCACCACCCCAATCGTCCGCTTAGATCATCACAATCTTTGCAACTAAAAAGAAGCGTCCCTAAGACAAAATTTCTCGAACGTTCTTTCACCTTTTCGGCCCCAGCTATATGGAATTTTTGTCAGTTAAAACTAGAAATTGTACAACCCTTCCTTCCTTTAAACAATCATTTAAAACAGAGTTGTTCCGCTTCACTTTCGACTCGCATAATATTTAACTTATTGGCATTTTCTAAAACCCGTGTTAAGGGTTTGGTGTTTTATTGATGTATGGTATCTTTAACACTGTCATGTATATAATTATTCTTAGATCTCTTAGTTTGACTTCTTTAACTATTATTATACTTTTATATACGGAGACTTTTAAAACTGACTTTTCGACCTATCATGGGGTGTGAGGGGTTGGCACCTGCAATGTGTGTGTGTGTGTGTGTGTGTGTGTGTGTTTGTGTGTGTGTGTGTGTGTGTGTGTGTTGCGCACGCGTGTATAGGGCCATCTTGTAATTAGCACATATCGTCATTTAGGTACTGTTCATCTTAATTGTAACATTTTTCGTGTATGTAGATGTCTTGATTTTATAGTAATCTTAAATATATTGAGTACATTATGTAAGCTATTTTATGATGTATGTCTTGGCCTTTGTAAAGCGCAACTGAGCATGACTCTCATGGATAGGGGCGCTATATAAATGAAGTCAAATTATTTAATATGACAATAAGTTACAACTCCACGCGTAAAAGACAGAACAAACAGGCGACATTTTTCGTCATTTAGCCCTTTCATGGCTTAATTGTAACCATTTTCCAAACCTAGATGCCATGATCTAGCACTAAATATTGTCAGACATCACACAATGTAAGTCAGAAGAAAAACTGATTGCCATGAAGAAAGAAAGCGCAACTGAGCATGCCATGGCTTTAACGTAACCTAGAAGGCATGGTTTAAGAATAAATCCATCGCCTATGGAAGGTTCAGATCTAGGAATGAAAACTAGAAACTATTGTATGCTCTCCAGTAAGTGAATAAATTGAGACCTCCATGCTGGGGAGATGTTTGAGATAAAGGAAATAGCAAAATACCAATAAAATAATAAAAGATCAACATTAAAATTTATTGAATTTGTTTAGTGTCGAGAGCACTTAAAAGATCTAAGAATTCTCGAAAGATTTATCTAAAACCGGACTATCAAAAAATTAGCCAAAATTGGAACAAAACAATCCATAGAAACAAAGTAACACTCAAAAGTTGATCTCTCTGGACTAAAAACTCCTCCGTCTCTGATCAAACGAATGAAAAAACACATCAACCAATAGTGACACTTAAGGTGTGGTAATCGTGATGGTGACTCGCAAATGTATTCTCGCAATCTCTGTGATGGGTAAACCTGTCTCTTAAGTCTAAAAGGGATACATTACTATACTCTCTCTGGCCAAATCTCTCCAACAGATTTGGCCATCACAGGAGAGATATCGAATCTACGAAAAAGCTAGTGTCTTTCTTTATAAAATTAGACCTGAACTTGTCAATCTCACAAAGGTAAGGAATCAATGTCTCTAATCCTCCTGGAATCTCAAAGT
>JAXRKP010001272.1:77500-132500 GCA_037039925.1 Doris montereyensis | reverse complement strand
CCCTGCCCAATTGAGTCCTGCAGGAATGGGGGATTTTCAGGGACGACCCGGATTTTTGGTACAGAGGAGCACCTCTGTGAGAGAGAGTCTTGCTTTCATAGCATTAACTGTGCACCAGCTGTAGTGGAAAACATAGGTTTTTCTAATTAGGATAGATGTTCAAAACAGAGAGAGAGAGAGAGAGCTGTTCGTCGGAAATTTACCACCATTTAATGAGGAGACACAAAGGAGAAAATGAAGAAACACACACACACACACTCCTATTTCTCTCTCTATATATATATATATATATATATATATATGTATATATATATATATATATATATATATATATATATATATATATATATATATATATATATATATATATACACACACACATATATAAATACACACTCTCACATAGGGTCTCTACAATACAAGATTGCTGTACAGTATCCTGATGCAGACACTTGTAGTACTGTGTTACTATTACGCTACATACAATAAATACTACACGTGGGCTACAATACTACATGAGTATTGATTTTTTTTTCACGGTCGCATGTTATTATTTTTGGGCTAGTCACATATACTTGATAGAAAGTTTCGGCTTGACTTCAACTAATGGAAGTGAAACTACTTTGATTTGACTTTTTCTTTTATTATCCGAGACCAATTCCAACGTGTGGGTAGCGGGTTCTTACTGGTAGGTTCTTCATCTTTCCTTTTCCTCTATCTAATCTTTAATCTTGCTGTTTTCTCTCACCTGAGATCAATGTATATATGTAAGATGGGGTAAAATTCAATGAAACAAACAAACAAGTCCAACTTACAATACTGACATCCACTCCTTTGACAAATCACGCTGGTAAAGGGAGATAACTCACACATGTTGACAATTTTAAAAAAACTACCATTTTTTTTAGCTTGGATTAGGATTTTTGATTCCAAAAGTGGCAGGTCTGCATCTATTAGTATTGCATTATAGGTAGCCATTGTTGAGTTAGATAGAGGGGAGGGGGAGGGGCATGCTACACTTACGCGATAGTACAATTGTTGTACATGTGCGATCACAGCATTGCCGGACCATAACTATAGAAAGATCGCATATACGTGATTGCGGTAAGAGCATCTTCTAGACTTATTATTCTACTTCCGTTTCATACCGGAACAAGCTCTCTAGCGTGATTGATTGGTGTTTTATGATTTTTTTAACTGCTGGCAGTGCAAGCCTTTGACTAAACCCCTTTTCTTTGCCAAATGTACAAAACAACTACTACCACTAGTACTACAAGTAGAAGTTGTTGATCAGTTTAATGCATCGTTTTCCAATCATTGTTTTCATCTATTTACTGATGGAAATAGTGTATTGTGTGAATGTATGGAGTCTCCATCCAGAAAGATTTTTAGCATCTCAGTTTCACCCTCTCACTCACCCCCACCCTGGCAAACTAACGACACATAACCAATTTTTTATTGGTGCCAATACAAAGTTTGATCTCTATGAATACTGATAGAGTTTAAAACATGAAGAAAAAGTAATAACAGGTAAAAAACAATTTTAAACCACCCTACTTTTTTTGGGCACCCATGCCTTTTTAATCTTGTGTCAGACCTTGTGATAGTCTGAGTTAAAGAAACGTTAAGTCAGTGGCAGAGATTCCAAAAAATGGAATGAAAGTCTGTAGACGTCATTTTGAGTTTGCAAAACTACCACACCCTCGCCTTAAAGGCCAGCCATCAGCATACTTTCTGTTATTTACTTTTAAGGAGGTTGATTCAAGTTCAATCATCAATGTTTTCTGAAATATTATTATTACAGGGCATCATGCAAGATATAAAATCAGTTTGTGCCACAGAGTTTGTTTTTCGATTTGGATAAATTGACAGCTATATCAAGCCATGACGACACGTACATTTAAAAGTCATTTGGAATGATACGATAAATCAATCCCTTTTTTCCTTTTCAGTGTGCATTGTTATTGCCTATGAGGTTTTCATTCTCTCCGCCCTTTTATTTCACTGATAGGGTTGTTTTATAGTCATAGTAGAAGTATTTATCTCAGTTAAAAATTTATGATATTCTGTTGAACTGCGATTTAAATGGGCAAGATCATATATCATAATATATGTCTGTAGTGGTAACAGGAGGAAGGCAATCAATGTTTTTAAAGAAATATTATTTTTTCCCAGAAGTCTTCTTTTCATATTAATTTTTCAAGGATTTTACATTTTGAGAAATAAATCCCAAAATGTTACTCTCTGCCTTTTTAAAATATAAATCCCAAAATGTTCAAATAATTTTTTACAATGTTTAAATAGTTTTTAAATTTTCCAATAATTTCCAAATTGTAACACTTTCAGATCTGATACAAATCTTTCTAGTTTAAATCTTTTCCCTTCCCAGGCAAAAGCGAAAAAAGAAAAACTTTCAGAAAGATGAACG
This sequence comes from Doris montereyensis, assembly GCA_037039925.1. NCBI lineage: Eukaryota > Metazoa > Mollusca > Gastropoda > Nudibranchia > Dorididae > Doris > Doris montereyensis. Next base: position 130,072 of record JAXRKP010001272.1, on the reverse strand, counting down.
CGAGCCTTCACTCAAGACCATCACTTGTTCAACTCCCTGTTCCACCACCACCAGCAGTCACATCTCAAGAAGAGGAGCAGGAAAATGTAACATCCATTCTAATGTCTGATACTGGACAAGCTGACAAAACTCTTGATTCTCCCTGTGTCAGAAACTGAAGATGTACCTCCAGATAAGCAACCGGTCGCAGCTGCCAATAGACCCAATGTGTTACCCGACCTTGTTCACATGCAAAAGCTTCGGGTAATTTCCATGTGGAATCACAGACGCCAGACACCAACCAACCACTGCCGGATAGAATTTCTCATTCATTTACAAATTCATGCTGACAACAAGGAACAGCACAAGAGTCCGTCACCAACTCACAAACAGTTTTCACCCGTCTCGCAGAGACAAGATCGCAAACAATCCTCCAGCGCACTGGCCGTGGTGAAGACCCGGACACACCCATGTCTCGGACGACGTCGCCTGCCGTGTCCAGGCAGGTGTCTCCCGATGAAGCCAGAGCGTCCCCGATTTGTATCGGCCCTGTGGTCCAAGAAGAGAAGAGTCCGACCCTGTTGGCACAGGAAGCGCTGGCCAGGATGCAAGTCATGGCCTCGGCTTTAGCTCAAGAGACGTCTGAGCACATGGCGGGAGGCAGTGGCTCCATCTTCTGGCGCTGAAGCTGAGGCGAGCAAAGACGGACGACAAGAGGAGGAGGAGGAGGAGAACTCTCTGCAAAATTTGACAGAAGGAGCTGGTCACCAAACCTTGTCGTCAGCACTGGAGTTTGAGAGTCAAAAGACGGCAAACCGGGCCAAAGAGATGCAAAGTTTGAAAATCGGAAGTCTGTCCTCACTGCCACTGAAACACCCGCACCAGCTGTGAGAACTCGTCAGACTTTAACAGTCAAAGTCAGGGAGACGAAAGTTCAGAAGAAAAAGGTTACCGCCATGCCCCTGGGTGAATTGTTGCATCTCTACTACAACCCACAGCTGGCATGCAATGAGAAATTCATTGATGAGTTTGTGCAGGTGAGAACTGATTTCATTTTATTTTCACACTTACTTGCCTCTCATCATTACTACAGCTGTTTGAATTTTGTGTTTCCGCAGTTTTCATAATTTGATTTAGTAAAAGTTCCTTCACAGAGCCGGAGCTTATCCCCTTTTCCGTAAAGTGAAGGGAACAAGTGATACTGGTAATAATCACCTCCTGGCCAGACCGCTAATATGACACAGGTTTTTACTCCCAAGCCAGTGCTTGTACCCATTTGCACCTGGGTAGAGTGGAGCAAATGCCTGTTAAGTGTCTTTCTCAAAGAAAACAAGGTCGGACCTAGCTTAGCTAGGACACCCTAACCGCCGGCCACTGATGCTAATTAAGTTGATTTACCTTATTGTTAATACTATTTTGTTCATGGATTTTATATTTTGTATATCATATCCCCTTTTTCTTCGTATGTGCTTCCTCTCCAGCATATTTTTCATGATCTTACTTTATGTTTTCCATATTTTTTTTGTTATGATATATATGTTTTTGTGTTTTTTTCTTATTCACCTCTGTCATTGAAATATTCTTTCATAGTTTTTTGAAATTAGGATGTTATCTTCTTCTGCTGGTGAATGATAAAAGATAGGAAATGTATCTGTAACTTTCTTCAATGTACACAATAGACCTAATGTAGCTCAGCTGATAGAACATCTGACTAAAAGTACAAAAGTTTCCTTCAAGGCCATCACATCCCGGTTCCATAGTGTGAAGTGAAACAGGTGGTATTAATCACCTCCTTGACAGGACGCTAGTCTCACATGTTTTTACTCACAAGCTAATGCTCGTACTCATTTGCACCTGCTGGGTTGAATGGGGCAAATGCATGTTATGTGTCTTGTCCTAAGGAACACAACATCGGACCTAGCTTTGCTAGGATTCAGACCCGGCACCTCATAATTCCAAGTATAGCAGCCTCTTCACTCAGCCACTGACACCACAGAGCATCTGACTAACATGTGGGAGACTCAAATAAGATTCTCCAGTGGGGCCAGATTGTTTTCATGGTCTGCCCTAAGATCTGGCTGTACGGCCGATTTAATCTTCAGACTCGCGATAGTAAAAGCGACGTCAAAAGCAATGCAATGGCAAACTCCTTATCATCAACCACAAGACAATTTCCTTCGTACAACTCTTTCAATAAAAATTTTCAAGACGGGAACTTTTCAGAGCTTTCATCTCATGTCCATTTATGTCAAGCGCCTTAGAGCAAAATCGTATATATATGGACTTACTGCGCTATAGAAAGGATTTATTATTATTATTATTCCCTACAAATCCTGGACTCTGCTCTGTATTAATGTACGCTCAGCATGCATGAGATTTAATTTACTTTACTTTAACTAACATGTCTTTGGTGAAAGTCTCTAACCACATAAGTCCATGATGTCTGGGATACGAGACTTATCCTTCAAAGAATCAAAATGCACGCCTCTTTTACTTTATGAATATTGGAGGCCTTGGACCAATATGAAAATTCATTTTTACGCTCATGATCTAAACAAAGACTTCTGTTTTTCTTCCTATCCTAAAACTCTGGAATTGACGGACCGGAGTCAGCCTCGGGCGCGGAGGACGCCGAACCTCGTAGATCAAGGAGCAAACCTTACTAGTTTTGATCTTTCAAAAAGTTCAACTCTATCCCTGCAAGTTCATTTGTGCACAACTGATTAATTATTTCTCCTTTACTACATCCTTAGGACTAAAGTAGTTATTAAAGTGTAATCCAAAAAGCATGACATCATTTTGCAGCTCCATTCAATGGTGTATTTCTGTTTTTTGCCTCTCCTGAAAAATTACATCACGCAGACTTGATTGTTTATAGGCAGTTTCACAGACGATATATATATATGTCTTTTTTGTTTTCACAGAAAGAAATTAAGAAGGACAACCATGAATTCAAGGAAATTTCTTGTCCAGCTTTCTGAGAGCGAGACATCAGCTTGGCAGTGTGGAAGAAGATGTGCGTCGCTACACTAATGGGTAGGGAGAAGAACTAATGAGTAGGGATTACGCTTCCTTGCAAAATGAGCTTTGGATAACTAATGGGTAGGGGTTACACACCAAATCTATTCTTGTACAGGTGGGAGACTTGCTCTTAATGTTTTTCACAACACGTTTTTCTGTGTGTGTGTTTTTGAGTAGTTGTTGCTGCTTTGTTCTTTTTTGGTTTTTTTACTTTCACTTTTTTGTTTTTCATCATCATGCTGTTTCAATGAAACAAACAATGAAATCAAAATTTATTTGACTAGTTAAACTCAAACTCATGTATGATGAATCTTGGAAAACAACAAATAGCATCTGCAGAAAGCTGGACACTTTTCAAAAGAAATATCTGAGAAAGATCCTTAAGATATTTTGGCCAAACACCATATCAAACAACGACCTTCAAGAAAGAAAAAACATCACTGGAGTCAATATCCCGGCTTGGGAGAAAGAAAAGATGGAAGTGGACTGGTCACATCCTTAGGATGAATGCTATCCGCCATCCCTAAAATAGCCCTCAGATGGACCCTCAGGGAAACAAGAAAGAGAGGTTGCTCACTAGAAACCTGGAGGAGAAGCCGCGAAAAAGAGATGAGGACCCAGGATGGAAGGGGGCAGATGACAAAACTGGCATCTGATCGTGTTCAATGGCAATTCACTGTGTCGGCCTTATGCACTGCCCAAGCACCACGAGGATAAAGCCCATGCATGCTGACAGTGAAAGTCAAGAATTAAGTTTGTTAGAAGACGAATAATTAATAATCATGTCTTCTTTTTTTTTAAGACCGCTACTGGTATTTTTTTTTTAATTTGAACTTTTCGTTTTGTTTTAACCCTTAAAAACTTTTTCTTTAAAACCATTCAGGGTCAATGCGCAGACCAGGTCAAAGTGACGGCTTCCCACACGTCGAACAGTGCCAGCTCAACAAGGATGCTGTCAACCAAATGTCTGACGTACTTGAGAATATCCGTTCCCGTCTTGCTGAAAATCTCTCGTTGTATTCTTACTTGGCACAAATCTCTAAGTAAGCATTACCTTTTACCCTCTAAATATATGCACATTTCTATCTATGGTAGTGGTATTGGTGGCCCAGTGGCTAAGTTGCCCGGGCATGGGATCACAAGGCCTTGTGGGTTCAAATCATGCCAGTGCTGGGCACGACATTATGTTCCTTGAGAAAGACACTTAACGCCCGTTTTCCCCACTCGACCCAGGTGCAAGTGGGTATCAACAATAGCTTGGGAGTAAAAACCTGTCACAGACTAGCGTCCTGGCCAGGGGGTAATAAAAATCATATGTTCCGCTTCACGTTATTAAAACTGGGGTAAGCTACGGTTGTATGGGCAGTAAGGGCCTTGAAGGAACTCTTTATGATAACTAAGTCACAGATCAAACTTAGAGTTGAGCTCAACTCATTAGTGTGTAGATACCCCAACTGGAAGATGCTGACCTAGATTCAATTTTCCTACAACCAGATCTTTACATTTTCTAAGCCTGCCGTGTGCTTGTGATGGGTTGGGCTAGGAAAATGATTGGTTTCTCTGTGTCACTAATTTAACAGTCCATTATGACAAAATTGATAATAAAATTAAACAATAATGATTCTTTTCTCTCTGTGTCACTAATTTAACAGTCCATTACGACAAAATTGATGATAAAATTAAACAATAATGATTCTTTTCTCTCTGTGTCACTAATTTAACAGTCCATTACGACAAAGTTGATGATGAAAATTAAACAATAATGATTCTTTTCTCTCTGTGTCACTAATTTAACAGTCCATTACAACAAAGTTGATGATGAAATTAAACAATAATGATTCTTTTCTCTCTGTGTCACTAATTTAACAGTCCATTACGACAAAATTGATGATAAAATTAAACAATAATGATTCTTTTCTCTCTGTGTCACTAATTTAACAGTCCATTACGACAAAGTTGATGATAAAATTAAACAATAATGATTCTTTTCTCTCTGTCACTAATTTAACAGTCCATTACGACAAAAATTGATAATAAAATTAAATAATATAAGCAGAAAATACATTTTAAAAGTGTAGACGATTGAAGCAGAACGATGAAATGTGTGTTTAAACAAAGACAGGACAGTAACTAAAACTACCATCAATGACGGGCTTCGTGGAAAGTGGCGCTATTACATTAGGATCATGACCTTTAGCGTCAGAAAGAGGCTTAAACAGACCAATCAGCATTCTAGAAACAATAGCATGAGTTAAGAAGAAGATTTTATCGAATGCATGCTAATAAAAATGGCCTTTTAAAGCAAAATTTGAAAAGGAATGACATACACATGTTATTAAATACCCACATAAGTTGATGACATGTTTATCAGATGATTGTCTATTGATTTATGTACATAATGAAAAAGTAAATAAAACATTTTAGTGCGCTTTAATCAGAGGGGCAGTGATATAACATACACTTGAAAACTCTTAGTCTGAAAATCTTTAGTCTGAAATCACTTTGTCTGAAAGTCCTTAGTCCAAACACCCGTGAGTGCGAAATTCAAATTAGCCTGAAAGATTTGCCAAGACCTGACTTTTTCTTAATAAATTTGTCCACACATAATATGAAGTTTCACTCTAGTTTATTAATCTGATTTTTACCAAAACGATTTGATCCCCTGGCAGCCCGATTTTTTGTTTGTTTTTGAATAAAGCCATTGTAACCCACAAAAATTACCTACAAAACAAGACAGAGAAAATATGAAAGGAATGGCTTGGATAAACGCATGTTAAAATCATTATGACAAGGGAGGTAACTGAAATAAGAACACCATCACATAGTGGATTGCCTTAGGTAATCTGATAATCCAAAAAATGCTTAATCGGAAAAGAAATCTCCAGTGCCATGAATTTCCGATTGTTTTTTCAACTGTCAGCAGATATTTTTGTTCCTGTACACTCATTTTTTCAAAATTCTTTTCCATGCTATATTCTTTGTTATCTGTGATAACAATTTGTTTATAGTGAAATATCTAAAGGATTTTTTACACAGGCAAACATTTTTTTGTCTTTCTCTGTTTCATGCCTTAGATTCTGGGTTTTCGATCCTTTCGTTCTTTCGTCCATCAAATTTTCCTTTTCTTTGTTTGTTTTTTGTTTGTTTTTCAGACTTCAAGTAGAGTCGTACATCCATGACTTATATCTCAACCATCCGTTGCTACGAGACATTCCGAGAAATGCGGGCATTACTGGTGAGTTACAGCTAATAATAATAATGATGATGATAATAATACTAATGATGATAATAATAATAATGATAATAGTACTAATGATAATACAGGGTGTCTAGCAAGGTCGGAAAGTCAGAAATATGTCGGATTTTTCATACTTAGGTCGGAAAGGTCAGAAATGATCGAAAATTGATATCTTGGTAGGAAAACAAGTAGGAGATGGGGCTCAGGTAGTAAAAACAGGGTTCCTATGCATCAGGAAAATCCTTGGAAACGAAAAAATGTTTCCCCGGTTGAAGAAATAAAGAGGGCAAAGGATATATTGAGGATGAACATGAGAGAAAATCAGGGAAATCAAGTAGACCTGAACGATTATCAGCACCAAAATAGAAAGATGCGAATAAGTTTGTGGATGATGAATCATCATGCTGTCATCCATTTGCAGGCATGCATGCTTTGCTGTCTGGCGATTCTTTCATGTTGAAACTAGATGGTTCCCATACCTTCTTTAAAACTGTAAAGTTTGTCTGGGGAATTAGTATCGGATTTCGACACAAAGTTTTCAATACTTTCTTTAGTTTTAGCATCTTTACCATGAACTGTGTATATTCACAGCCCAGGCTCCTTTCTTCAATTTGACTTCAACTCTGGAGAGATTAGGAATGTTGTGTGTGTTAAAAAGCCGATCGTGCATGTTGTTGTATTGTTTGTGTCAAAGGGAGAGAGACAGAAGGAAATGTGCATATTTTAAGTGCGATCACAAATGTGTGTGTTTAGTGCGAGTACGACCGATCGCAAGCACGTGTGTATTAGAGTGAGAGTATGGAGGAGTCGGAGTTTACGGAGGGCCCTGAAAAGCAAATGCAAGTATTTCGTAAGAATAGTGGAGGTTGGATGATCGAAGGATGTCATGCACGCAGGGATGTCATGCACGCATGACCTGATAGCAGAATAGAGGTGGGAGGGGACAGGTGAAGAAAATCAATGAAAATGTGATGGCAAAACAAGAGGCGACTGACGTACAATATCGGAAGAGGAAGAGAGAAATAACGAATGTGTCTTCCAGAACAGTGTAGACATGGGTGTGAATGGGTATAGCCAAGAAGAAGGCAATCGTAATAATACTAGATTTAGATTCTGGTTTTATTGAAAAAGAAAGAAAGAGGGGGTGGGGTGGTTGCTAATATAATGGAGATTTTTACTAGGGAAGGGGGTGGGTAGATGTTTTACGTTGCAGTCAATTTATAACTTTAGATCAAGTTTTAAGTTTTTGATCCTGAGAAAGAAAGAGAGAGACTGAAAGGGGGGTGTTAAAAGTAGAACAGAGGAAGATTTACAATTGGCAGAGCCATAAGTTCTAGTTCATTGACTTTTCTGTAGACTAAGGTAAGTATTTGTGCTATGATAATGTCACTCATATTTTATTTATTATTTTGACTTAAACGAGAGATAAAAAAATATGTTGTTGTTTGTGCACTGTTTGTATGATTTGTGTAATGATAGGGGTATCAGCTATCAGGAATTTTTTTTTTCCAGAAATATGTAGAAAATTGCAAAATGCTGAATTTTTATTAATCCTAAGTGACGCATTAAAGAAATGTGATCACATGATCACTTTTCTTTTCAATCAGATGCACTAGAAAGTCATTCACTTTTGATTTGAATTGACAATTTATAATAACGCATTGAAATTGGAAATATTTATGCTGTTCTTCTTTTTGGCGTGGGGATGGTATTTCATTTCCTGGGTAGGATTTTTTCCTATTGAGGTAGGAAATTTTCAATTGACTTTTTTGTTGGACACCCTGTAATACTAATAATAAAAGTACCAGTAATAATTATAATAATAATAATGATGATGATGATGATAATAATAAAGATCATATTACTACTACTACTACTACTACTACTACTACTACTACTACTACTACTACTACTACTACTACTACTACTACTACTATTACTACTACTACTAGTAGTACTACTACTACTACTACTACTACTACTACTACTAATAATAATAATAATAATGATTATAATAATAATAATAATAGTAATAGTAATAATAATAATACCACTAATAATAATAATAATAATAATAATAATAATAATAATAATAATACTGCTGGTAATAATAATAAAGATAATAATACTTTGTTCATTCCATGAGAGGAAATTTAGTTACAGACATGTACAAATCATATGAATATAGTACATTGACAGAATGATGAAATACGTCAGTTGTTGCTGAATACACACATACATATATATATACATTACATACATACACGTGTATAAAATATACTCAGTATCTATATACGTTTCTTATTATTAATTATTCAAAATACTTTGTAATGATTAAGACTTGAGGTAACAAGAATGTGTCATCCTTTTTTTGAACTCGACCCCCCCCCCCTATACTTTAGTTAGCTCTGTTGTGTTGGTAGCCAAGGGGTTAACTTTCCAGATTTGGGACATCATGAGTTCATGAGGTCCTGTTTTTGTTCCTCTCAGCGTTTTAGGTCCAATCGTTGTGATAATGTTTTTTTTTAGGAAATCGTGATAATCTGAGGGAAAATCATGATGATCTGAGGGGAAATCGTGATAATCTGAGGGGAAATCATGATGATCTGAGGGGAAATCATGATGATCTGTGAAAATTATGATGATCTGAGGGGAAATCATGATGATTGTTTTAGATCTGTCCAATCTGAGGGAAATCATGATGATCTGAGGGGCAATCATGATTTCTGCGGGAATCATGATGATCTGTACCATACTACTAATACAGAGGTCGGAAATCATGATAATCTGAGGGGAAATCATGATGATCTGAGGGGAAATCATGATGATCTGTGGGGAAATTATGATGATCTGAGGAGAAATCATGATGATTGTAGGGAAATCATGATGATCTGAGGGGAAATCATGATGATCTGAGGGGCAATCATGATGATCTGTGGGGAAATCATGATGATCTGTACCATACTACTAATACATGGTCTGTACCATACTACTAATACAGAGGTCGGACGGTCCTTTGTCCTGAATCTTGATGATCTGAACCCAACCAAACGGAACAGATTGAATTTTGAAAATTTTAAACGAAAGAAAAAACATGATTATGATCCTCCTTGACAACGTCGAATTTCATACAAATTTTGTTTTGCCAAGTTCTGTGAACTTGACACCCTGTTATTTATGATATATAAAAACATTTAATCGACAACAGATGAATGATTTTTGTTGTTGTGAATCTCTTTAAAATGTTTACTTTATATTTATACATATTATGTATATATATATATATATATATATATATATATATATATATATATATATATATATATATATATATATATATATATATATATATATATGTATATATATGTGTATGTAAATGTTGCGTTTTGGCAGTGGGCAAGCAAATGACAGCAGACGAAAATTACCAGCTCAACAAACTCAAAGAATGCATCTCCATCCTCTTCTTTTTTCATCGTGCCCACGAAAGATGAAATTTTCATCCAAAGTATACGCACCTGACAGTGCGCATGGTGAGTTGGGTTTTTTTTTTTTGGGGGGGGGGGTCTGATTGTATGTGTGTGTGTGTATATGTACAGTCACGTCTTGATAGTCAGGACTTTGGTGATTATCTGCACAGATGAGCTGGGGACGAAAATCTTTCTAAATTTTTGGTACCAGAGTGACCGCCCAACTGTCCGGTGCTTAGGAAGCAGAGAAAACATGCATTTAGGTGAAAATAGGTCAAGGGCAACATTTGGGAGGGGGGGGCAGGAAGTGTGATCAGCAAGTGAGTTCATAGAACATGGTGCAGACATTCAACATTTACCTCCTTATTTGGGGTTTTGATAAACCAGCCCTTCTGAGTGGAGTCTGGAAGACTTCAATTCTAATTGGCTGATGACAAACCAGTGATCTAATGGGACAGATGATGTGATGTAGAGTGGGTGGAGTCTGGAAGACTGTTCAATTCTAATTGGCTGATGACAAACCAGTGATCCAATGGGACAGATGATGTGATGTAGAGGGTGGAGTCTGGAAGACTGTTCAATTCTAATTGGCTGATGACAAACCAGTGATCCAATGGGACAGATGATGTGATGTAGAGTGGGTGGAGTCCAAAAGACTTCAATTCTAATTGGCTGATGACAAACCAGTGATCCAATGGGACAGATGATGTGATGTAGAGTGGGTGGAGTCTGAAGACTGTTCAAAATTGGCTGATGACTTCAATTGATGTGATGTAGAGTGGGTGGAGTCTAATTGGCTGATGACAAACCAGTGATCCAATGGGACAGATGATGTGATGTAGAGGAGGTGGACTTGTGAAGAGATGACTTGTCATCCTTTGTTACATCACAATGGACAGGTAAGGAAAGGTAGTGTTTCAATGGATGACAGACACATTGTTGGCGGGCATCAGTCTGTCATATTAGCGATGGATGAATGTGTCATAAAAACAGAATAGAAATTTTAATCCATTACGGACGTACTTTATGATAACCTGGAGAAGATGATTCCTGTCTTTGCCGTTTGGACATAAAGGGCCTTGAAGGAATTTTACTCATTAACAGATTATGTTATCACGTAAAAGTGTTTTCTTCCCAAGTTTACCATACATTATGTTGTTTCTTATGTTATGGTTGCCATTCTTTTTTTTAACGTCTTTTCTGGAAATTCAGATTGATGTATTGTTTATTTTCACACCTACTTTTTGTTTTTGTTCTCTTTGTGTGTGTGTGTGTATGTGTGTGTGTGTAAGTATTGCTTTTTTTTAAGTACGCTGGCATGTAACAGCCATTTTTTTACAAAAGTCTCAAGAGTGACGTAGATTCTTCTTCCTCTTCCATTTCACTCTTGCGTGTCTGTATTAACCGACACAGGTGTCAAGTTTATTGCGGCTCGCCTCCTTTCAAGATCACCTGTTCATCTTAAATCACTTGCTGCGATGTCCAGCTGGCGTGAGCAATTGGGCGATGCAGCTGATACAGGTCCCGACTCAAACCAGTCACGTGTCAGGCCCTTTTGAGTCGGGCTCTCTCTCAGAAATTCTCAACCACGTTATCACCGCAGTGGCTACAGTTTTGCTGCCAATCAAGTGAGTTACCTTCCCACCCCTCCCCCCACCTCCCTTCCCCCCACCCTCACACCCTCCTCCATCTCCGGACCCCATTGTTGTGTTGTATATATTGTGTGTGTGTGTGTGTATGTTGAATGAATATGGTGTGTGCTCTGTTCTATACAGGGGGAGAGAGAGAGAGAGAGAGAGAGTGTGTGTGTGTTTGTGAGAGAGTGTGTGTGTGAGAGAGTGAGAGAGAGAATTTACCCTGTCCTCCATATATTTGGAAACCTCATAGTGGATGTGGTGGGGAGGGAGGTGGATTGGCGTTTGGCATCCAAATGTTGATTTGTTGTTGTTTTTTCATTTTTGCCGGTAGACTTATCATTTCTCTACAGTAGTACAAGTCTATAACACAGAAATGCCCATAAGGCGCATAAATTATTTATTACAGAATATGTCATGGGTGAGGGTAGGGAGAAATAGTCAAAACTTTGGAGTCAAATTTCCTATAAAATCAAGTGAAGAGATGGTACCGAAGACCGATGTCACCACTGGATTCGTCTGGCTGTCGACAACACACTTGTCAAGTTCAAGGTCCCGGAATACTAGTAGTCGAAAATGGAAAGTTTGATGTTATATTCTGAGGAAAATATTTTGTGCTTTCATGAACCTCCATGCTAATGTACAACCTCAAAATCATGTGCCTACGGAATGTCACAACGACTACGGGCTTGCCGACATGTCATCGGCTCTTTAACCCTTTAGTGTTTAAACTGACGCACCCAAACCCCCGCTAAAGATTCAAAGCGACAAAAGCTGACACCTGCCAATGCATGCCCGCATTTTTTTTCGAGCTCTAATTGGTCAGATAAATTTAGAATAAAATACAAGACTAAAAGTCAGAGCAGCTTCACGAGACCAACTGAGGGTAGTGGCGCGAAAGTGCAGACCGATCCGCATTCATTAGCGAAGTTCAGCTGGCAGGAAGTCAGAAAAATGTAAACAAACCGGGTTGCCACAGTGGAGAGGAGGTTGAATGTACAGAGCAAGATGGGAACTGCTTAATGCCAACACGAAAGGGTTCAAGTCACTTCAAATAAAAAGTTAAATGTGTACAAAACCCTGGATAAAAGTTTATTTATAGCCTTTTATTCTCTCTTGTTGCCTTCCATTAGAGCCAGGGAAGAGTTCATCACTCAGATGCGAGTCAGTTTCTCTCCTGAAAGTCTCCAGGAAGACCGGGCCTGGATAATGGTAGATTCCGATGGAGAAGAGGTAAGTTCACTTTGGTCGTTGCTGCTTTGGTTTGCTACGTATATTCACTCTGTAAAGGACAATGCTGAGAACCTATTCATTTATTGACCTCTCCTTGTTGTTCGTTATTTGTTCTTATTTAGCCATGTCACAAACTTTTCTTGTTCTGCATTTCAGGACGAGGATGCGGCTAATGCCTGGCTCTACCTCCATGAGAACGACTTTGTCGCTATCCTGGCTCAATTTCCTCTGACGGAGGTCTTCTCCCGCATTCTTTGGCTACAGTGTCAGACGCAGGTGAGAAATGGAAAGACATCGGTCGGTTGTTCAGCAAGTTTGGAAAGTTGAAAATTCACTCCAACCTCGGTATACTGCCGCTTGTTGTACTTACTACTTACTTACTTACTTACTTACTTACTTACTTACTTACTTAGGCGTGTAGCTCTGGGACGAGCATAGGCCAATGACGGCACCTCGCCATCGCACTCTGTTCTGGGCTGCCTGTTGAATTCCTGTCCAGTTGGTTCCCTGCATCCTTCTGAATTTGAATAGTACGTTATGGAAACCAGTTATTGGCATAGTTACAACGGATAGTTTATAGACATGAGTCTTTCTCCGAAATTTTCGATCGATGTTGAATTGCCGGTGTGTTCACAGAGGTGATTCCAGTCAATGATGGATTGAATGAAGAAAGAGTTTCTGTAGGTAATTCCAGTCAATGATGTTACGAAAGAAGAAAGAGTTTCTGTAGGTGTTTCCAGTCAATGATGGTACGAAAGAAGAAATAGTTTCTGTAGGTGTTTCCAGTCAATGATGGTACGAAAGAAGAAATAGTTTCTGTAGGTGTTTCCAGTCAATGATGGTACGAAAGAAGAAAGAGTTTCTGTAGGTGTTTCCAGTCAATGATAGTACGAAAGAAGAAAGAGTTTCTGTAGGTGTTTCCAGTCAATGATGGTACGAAAGAAGAAAGAGTTTCTGTAGGTGATTCCAGTCAATGATGGTAAGAAGAAAAGAGTTTCTGTAGGTGATTCCAGTCAATGAAAGAGAAAGAGTTTCTGTAGGTGATTCCAGTCAATGATGGTACGAAAGAAGAAAGAGTTTCTGTAGGTGATTCCAGTCAATGATGGTTCTGTAGGTGATTCAGTCAATGATGGTACGAAAGAAGAAAGAGTTTCTGGGTGATTCCAGTCAATGATGGTACGAAAAAGAAGAAAGAGTTTCTGTAGGTGTTTGTATGCGATGGTGGTATCTAGCAATTTGTGTTGTTTGCTCTTCAGGTGCCGTAGGTTGACTTCTCTTCCTTTATCCCTGCTGGTTTCAGGTCAGGGACTGGCATGTGATGCTGGATGGCAGTTTCCTTAGGGTGTGTCCAATTCAAACCCCCCTCCCAAGTACACAAAATGAGTCTATTTTCCTGATCTGGAGTACTGACCATGAGGTCTTTCCTTCTTCAGTACATTCAAAACTGAGTCTATTTTGGCTGATCTGGAGTATGACTGTGACTGAAGGTCTTTCAAAAGTTAGTCTGATAATTCAGCTCTTGACATTCTCGCCAACTGTTGTGCCAGTAGTAATTTGGGGGCGTTATAAAGTTAGAATGCTGTTTGTTTGATAACTCAGTCTAGATACAAATGTAACAGCACAGCCGGTAATACAATAATGGAGATAATCAGCTCGGATGTAAAGTACAACAAGATAGATCTATTGAAAACTGGGGAAAAGTTAGTCTGATAATACAATGTAGGCGCATTTGACAATGGGGAAGGAGGCCAAAAACATGCCAAAAGTGCGGACCGAGCTTAACACAACTGAATAATTTTTCTTATTCCGATTATTACAGGGGCGTCACAGAGTCTGTTCAAAGTTAGCTTGTTTATGCTGAAGGATTCGCCCCCACTCAGTCTAGATACAAATGGGTAACAGCACCAGCCAGGGAGGACCTGCGACAGATTAGCGTCCTGTCAGGTGGATCACCTGTTTCAATTCATGCTATGTATACTGGAATACGGTTTGGGATGGAAGATTTGAGGACGCGTCCTATTTGAGGTGGATGGAAGGACGCGTCGTCTACTTGAGGTGGATGGAAGGACGCGTCCCATTTGAGGTGGATGGAAGGACGCGTCCTATTTGAGGTGGATGGAAGGACGCGTCCTACTTGAGGTGGATGGAAGGACGCGTCCTACTTGAGGTGGATGGAAGGACGCGCGTCCCTACTTGAGGACATACTGATTTGAGGTGGATTTTTGAGGTGGATGGAGGTCGAGGTCACTTAGGACATACTGATTTGTGTTTTTCTTGTTCTTGATTTTTAAAACTTTGTTTTTGTCATTTTTCATCGTATGTTTTTTTTTTCTTTTTTTCTTCTTTGGGGCTTGGTTTTACACAACAATCTAATTTTAGGGGGGAACTAACCTCTTTCACCGCCCACAGGTCAAGTGGATTATGACATCAGTCGGTACACAGAGCCTCTGATGATGAAGCTGTTTGCCTTTGCCACCGTCCTCGTCCAGCTGCTGGGGACAGGGCTGCGAACGTACAGCATGGCCCGCTACAGACAGCTCAACAAACGACTTGGAAGGCTCATCAGGTAAACACAGACACTGGCGTTACAAAGCGTTAAAGGTAAAACAGACGGATTTATTATAATCTGTGCGTGGCCGAGCGGTCAGGCTGCCGGACTGGGGGATCATGAGGTCCGGAGTTTGAATCTAGCAAAGATCAAAACTCAGTCCACCGTTGTGTTCCTTGGGGAAGACACGTAACACGCATTTTCCCCACTCTACCCCGTTGCAAATGGATACAGGCACTAGCGTGGAGTAAACACCTGCGTCAGACTAGTGTCCTGGCCAGGAGGTGATTATGATCACCTGCTGCGCTTCATGCTATAGAAACCCAGATAGGCTTCGGCTCTATGGGCCGTAACGGCCTTGAAGGACCTTTGCTCCCCACTCAAGTGCAGGCTCATCGACTACATCATTTATCCCTCGGCACGTTATTTCATTCAGAGTCCTTCTCAACTCCCGGGAGCATACAGTACTGCAGCCTGTTAGGTGCTTTGCACTAACATCTAATTGAGATATTGCTCGATTTCTTTGTTAAATGTGTAATCTTTTTTTCTTATTTTTATGTGATGTAGGATGGACACTAAGAATACTCAAATTAATTAAAGATTCAAAAGCAAACATTGGTTGCTATGGGAATGAGTGCGACATGGAAAAGAAACAACTGAAATTAGTAATTGGTAAATCACATAAAATTTAAAAAGCATGATAACATGATGGATAGTGTATATTCCACTGGGGAAAAAAACAACAAAGAAAAGAAATCTTTGTTATCTGTTTTACATCTGCGTCTTTCAGGCAGACCGTCAGTTTTGTGTCGGATCATTGGCTCAATTTCCAAATGCACTACGGCCCCCTAGTGTCAGCGACGAGCATGGAGGTGTTGCAAGTAGAATACGACCAGCTGTTTATTAGGGCCACGTACAGCATTCTGACGGCTGAAAAGTAAGTTGCTACACCTGCTTTTTTTCTTCTTCTTTTTCTTCTTCTCCGCTATTCTTGATTACTCGAATCTGAAGTATGACTGTCAGTGTGTATGATTTTGAAACTAATCTCGGTTAACCTGGTTTCGGAGGCTAGGCGTTTCCGGTGAGGCCTAGTGAATTATGACATCATTCAGTACATGTAGTAGATCATAATGGATTACTGATCAACTTGGATAGGTGTAGTTTTATATAAAGAAAACTCTGTTGTACGGGTTCTTAGGTGGACCGGGTTCTTTGGTGGATTGGGTTCTTTGGTGGTGGGTTCTTAGGTGGACCAGGTTCTTTGGTGGCGGATTCTTAGGTGGACCGAGTTCTTTGACGGCGGCGGCGGGTTCTTAGGTGGACCGTTCTTTGGCGGCAGGTTCTTTGGCGGCGGGTTCTTAGGTGGACCGAGTTCTTTGGACTTAGGTGGACCGAGTTCTTTGACGGCAGGTTCTTAGGTGGACTGGCTTCTTTGTGGCGGGTACTTTGACGGCGGGTTCTTTGTTGGGCTTCTTAGGTGGGCCGGGTTCTTAGGTGGGCCGGGTTCTTAGGTGGGCCGGGTTCTTAGGTGGGCCGGGTTCTTAGGTGGGCCGGGTTCTTAGGTGGGACGGGTTCTTAGGTGGGACGGGTTCTTAGGTGGGCCGGGTTCTTAGGTGGGACGGGTTCTTAGGTGGGACGGGTTCTTTGATGACGGGTTCTTAGGTGGGACGGGTTCTTAGGTGGGCCGGGTTCTTTGATGGTTCGGTGGTTCTTAGGTGGGACGGGTTCTTAGGTGGGCGGGTTCTTAGGTGGGACGGGTTCTTAGGGTGGTGGGCCGGGTTCTTAGGTGGGACGGGTTCTTAGGTGGGACGGGTTCTTAGGTGGGACGGGTTCTTAGGTGGGACGGGTTCTTAGGTGGACTTAGGTGGGACGGGTTCTTAGGTGGGACGGGTTCTTAGGTGGGCCGGGTTCTTTGTGGCGGGTTCCTAGGTGATGGGCTTCTTTAGACTTAGGCTTAGGTGGGCCGGGTTCTTTGGCAGGTTCTTTGGTGGGCTGGGTTCTTTGACGGTGGGTTCTTAGGTTCTTTGGCTTAGGTGGCAGGTTCTTAGGTGGACCGTTCTTTGGTGGCAGGTTCTTAGGTGGACTGGTTCTTTGTGGTTCTTTGGAAGGTTCTTTGACGGCAGGTTCTTTGGTGGTAGGTTCTTAGGTGGACTGGCTTCTTTGTGGCGGGTTCTTTGACGACTTTGGTGGGCTGGGTTCTTTGTGGCGGGTTCTTAGGTGGGCCGGGTTCTTTGATGGCGGGTTCTTTGGTTCTTAGGTGGAAAGGTTCTTTGGTGGACCGGGTTCTTTGGTGGACAGCGGCCTTTGGTGGACCGGGTTCTCTGGTGGCGGGTTCTTTGGTGGACCGGGTTGTTTGGTGGCGGGTTCTTAGGCTGACTCCACTGTATCTCCTATTTCCCTTAGTGCTATACAAACTGGAATTAAATTTTGTTGTTGATAAATTTACCTCTTTTTGTCAAGTCCTTTCCTAAGACCTAAAAAATGAAGTGAATCAGTATGTGCCGGTGTTATGGATTTGGATCGTTATCGGGGACAAAGATGACAAAGGAGAAGGAGAGTTTAATTTGATTCGATTTTACCCTGATCCACAAGGTTCTTGGTAGGATTTTTACATTTTGCTTTAACTGCCTGTAAATGTGGCATCAGTGGCCAAGTGGTTAGGCTACCGGACTTAGGATCATGAGGTCCTGGATTAAATTCCTCGTAAAGCTAGGTCTGACGTCGCTGTGTTCCTTGGAAAAAGAGTTAACGCGCATTTCCCCACTCAACCCAGGTGCAAAGAAAAGTGGGTACAGGCACTAGTAGCTTGGGAGTTAAAACCTGCATCAGACTAGCGTTCTGTCCAGGAGGTGGTTATTATCACCCGTTCCGCTTCATGTTACAGAAACCGGGATACGCTCTGGCTCTATGGGCCGTAATGGTCTTGAGGGAACTTTACTACTTTTACTACTCTAGACAGCTAAGGGATCTTTAGAAAGATAAGGATTTCTCATATTCCAAGCCATGGTAAGTAATACAAAGGTAAGAAGGGAGCAGGCAAGGAGCCAGAGCCTAGATCTAGATGTTGAAGTAGACAATCTAGTAACACTGAGGCTTCATTATTAATTATAACAACAAGGCTATTTATGGAGGGGCTGGTAGCTCAGTCAGTAGAGCGGCTGACTGCCATGCAGGAGGCCCGAGTTCGATTCCCAGTCCGGCCAAATTTTCGGGCCCTCCTGTCGACGCAGTGGCGAAATTGGTTGCAATGTCTATTCGGACTCGGCGAAACTAATGGCGACGTGGAAAGCAATGGCAAACGGCCACACTAATATGCCATGTGCCAAGAAAGGTCACAACTCTAGGTCATTAATATGCCGTGTGCCAAGAAAGGTCACAACTCTACTCCTGATTACCCAAGCAAACGGCCACACTAATATGCCGTGTGCCAAGAAAGGTCACAACTCTACTCCTGATTACCCAAGCAAACGGCCACACTAATATGCCGTGTGCCAAGAAAGGTCACAACTCTACTCCTGATTACCCAAGAAAATGGCCACATTAATATGCCGTGTGCCAAGAAAGGTCACGACTCTACTCCTGATTACCCAAGGCTCAACTTATGAGCGTGGGACTTACTTATTTATTATACTCACAGTCAGCAATTAATCGAAGGATGAAGCAAATTCTCAAGTAGTTTTAATGTGGGCTGACATGACGACGGCATGGGATCTCAAAATATTTTTGTTCTGTCTCCTCCTATCAGTGATAACCCCGCTTTTTATAGCCGAAATCAAGACATTTCTAGAACGGAAATTTCCATGTCATTCTAAACATTTCAATAAAGTTCTATAAGATTCTCTCCCTTTCCAGGTATAAACAAATCAATAGTTGGGCACATCAAAGTGATTACTTCATAGACTCTGCGCTAAAATTAACTTCGTCAGAGCATTTACCCTTTCAAAACTATAAGTAAGCATGTGCAATTGTATTTCCTCTAGCCATCGTGAAATGAAACCGTGAGTAGAATGAAATGTCGTCGCGTGTTGCTTGTTTCATTTTGTGTCAAGCTTGTCTTTTAATTCTAACGCGTCGTCGTCTTCAAGTCTTGTTTTTTTTTCATCATCCTGTCTTCTAACATTAACGCCTCCTCCTATGAATTAAGATGGGAAGAGACTAAGTGAACATCCAGATGTCTACCTATTCTCTGCGACTAGGGGGACATCCAAGTATACTACGTCATCGCTCCCTATGTTTATCCTACAATAGCTTTGACATCCAAGAGAAATGGAACATCCATGTGATGTTTAGACCTTTTGTCAGACAACAAACAAGAAAGATCTACGCACTTAACAGTGTACATGCATTACACAGTGTGATGTCAGGTGGAGAAACTGGAGGAGGAGTAAAGAGGGCTAGAGGAGAGAGGAGCGGAATCAAGAAAGGGAGGATTCATTATTATTATTATTATTATTATTATTATTGTTATTGTTATTATTATTATTATTATTATTATTATTTTTATCATTATTATTATTATTATCATTATCATTATTATTATTATTATTATTAGTAGTAGTAGTAGTAGTATTATTAGTAGTAGTAGTAGTAGTAGTATTTATGTAAATCTACCATAACCGGGGAAAAGTTAAGTTAATACAATGTCGGCCCACTGCATGTGAAAAGGCTACTACCGTAGTTAACTGTAGTACAACGCAGTAGATATTTGATTTGATTTACCCACATCCACAACTAAGGTGATTTCGGGTTTTTGGTATGATTTTTAATTTTGCCCGGACTGCCCTGTAAACAGTCAAGGGATCTTTTACGTACACAGAGTGTTGTGATCTGCACACGGGACCTCCTTTGTATCGTCCGTCTCCGGTGAGATTAGGTGTCGATCGACCTGCCTGGACCAGGGGGAATTTTGTTTGTAAAAACTCGAGTAAAATTTTCAACTGTTGACGGGGCTCGAACCCACTACCTTGGTTGAGAGGCCTACACCTTGCTTCTGGACTACCGAGTCCCATGCAGTAGGTCAGTAGTTAGGCCTGACAACACACTACACTACACATTACACATCCGTCTGAGATTCCAATGCCATTAGCCCAAGACCAAGTAGAATGAGAGGAGCGAGAGAGGAATGTATGAATTGCACGTTAGTGTGGATTCTGCTATGGCTCGTATCAACGCTATTTTAAGATGAATTCAGGAGGCGGTGAAGTAGTATGCTTGGATGTCCCCCAGTCACAGCGACTTGAGACTAGGTAGATATCTGGATGTCTGTATAATCTCTTCCATTTTGATTAATTTAAATCTCTATTTTTTCACCTCCTTGAGTTTTGATTATTGTAAACTTCTATTTTTAGCACTTCCTCCATGAATTTTAATTATTGTAAAATTCAATATTCAACACCCTGTCATATAATTTTGATTATTGTAAAATTCAATATTCAACACCCTGTCATATAATTTTGATTATTGTAAAATTCAATATTCAACACCCTATCATATAATTTTGATTATTGTAAAATTCAATATTCAACACCCTTGTAATATAATTTTGATTATTGTAAAATTCAATATTCAACAGCCTGTCATATAATTTTGATTATTGTAAAATTCAATATTCAACAGCCTGTCATATAATTTTGATTATTGTAAAATTCAATATTCAACAGCCTGTCATATAATTTTGATTATTGTAAAATTCAATATTCAACAGCCTGTCATATAATTTTGATTATTGTAAACTTCTACTTTTAGCACCTCATCCTTGAATATTAATTATTGTGTCTATCCTTGAATTTTGAAATTGTAAAGTTTATGTTGAGCACCTTATCGTTGAATATTGATTTTTATATCTCCTATTTTGTAGTAGAACTGGTTCAGTCCCACAGTGTTCAACCGCTGTGCCCAGAGCCTCTACTGAAGCCACCCACTCAAGCAAAGGGGGTCTTAGTTTTAAAGCTACAATGGCCGACAGACCGATCGTAAACATATGTTGTTATATACTATTGGTCTCAGGCATAAATGAGGAATCTAAATCCGGCAATGATATACATGTATGAGAAATGATAATTGTGTTGTGTTGAGTTGAAAAAAAAAAAAAGTTAAGACATAAAATTTGATTTTGTAAATTTCTACTTACAAAAGGGTTCCAACAGCTAGATATAATCCAACTTGCTTAACTTGCATGTATTCTATTACCAATGTAGATCTATGTGCACATAAAATTTCACAACAGTCCATTAAAAAGTGAATTGTTTATGATTTTTTTTGTAAGACCACAAAATGGAAAAAAAAGAAAATTGTAGTATATCAACACAATCACATCACATGCTGAAACAAGCCAAGAGTAGGTCTAGAGGGTCCACTGACAGAACTAGCATCTACACTATCATCTAGTTCTACAAGTCTTCTCTTTCTACTTGATCTAGACGTCAAAGGCCTAGGCTCTTCTAAGTCAGTTTCATCATTAGTAGAGCTAGATCTACTTTCACTTTCACTTTCACTAGTAAGGGCACCAGCGTGGTGAAAACTTTCATCAATTGACAGCAAACTTGGTTTCAAAATAAAGCCAAAAGCATGCAGAGCTATATAGTAATTTACAGTGTTAGTTTCAAACTTCTAGTTTTTATATTCTCCTATAAATGTACCGAGCCGTTGTCACCGGCTCATGGGACTCTACTGGTTTACCGGGCACCGCTGTGAGCGGCTCATGGGACTGAATCAGTTAAGTTTGAAGTCTTAGATTTAACGGTGTTTCGAGTGGGTTTTGTTTTGTTTTTTTTGTTTTGTTTCTGGCTTACTGGTTATTTTGTGTGTGTGATGTTTTAAATAACTTTTATTGGGTTTTTAACACACCATGTTCGAATGACATCAGTAAAGAAAGTGGTGAGAATAATAAAAAGATAATACAATGGTGCAAGAAGTAATGAAAATAGAAAATAGAGACAACACTCATCCTCCTTTCCCCAAACCCAAAACAGGTAGTAGAAACGGTCGACTTATACATTTAAAATCCCACACTGAGAGATATTTTAGATTTTTTCTTCCAAGTGCCATACGAAAGTTTGACCATACCTAACTTTGAAAGCATGATGGCCATTTACTAAAAGTGTTTAAGAAATGTAAATTGATGGATGGTGTATGAATGATTTATGATAAGTTGATGAATGTGTTTGAAGCTAAGCTGATTTGTTTATAATTAGTGTTTATGTATGTTGTTTCACCGCACTATCTATTTAGTACTCACTTTTGAATCTTTATATATTTCTCCTAAAATCTATATTTTTAACGATTAACTCAAATTAAATTTGTTTTTGATTTAAATGCATTGATGTATTTTTTTATATTTCAAATGGATATTGTGATAATACAACTATAATTTCTTTTTTAAAGGATTAATAAAAATGATTGAATTGGATTGAGGAATTGAATTGAAAACAAAACAAGAAAAAAAAACTATGTGCATAAACCCAACAAAACAAGAAAAAAACCATTTCTTCTTTTGTTATGTGCTATTTCTACTTCCACCATACCATTTCTATTCTCTTGTTATGTGCTATTTCTAGTAAGGAGCTTCCACCATACCATTTCTGTATTTTTGTTATGTGCTATTTCTAGTAAGGAGCTTCCACCATACCATTTCTGTATTTTTGTTATGTGCTTTCTGTATTTCTAGTAAGGAGCTTCCACCATACCATTTCTGTAGTTTTGTTATGTGCTATTTCTAGTAAGGAGCTTCCACCATACCATTTCTGTAGTTTTGTTATGTGCTATTTCTAGTATTTTGTAGTTTTGTTATGTGCTATTTCTAGTAAGGAGCTTCCACCATACCATTTCTGTATTTTTGTTATGTGCTATTTCTAGTAAGGAGCTTCCACCATACCATTTCTGTAGTTTTGTTATGTGCTATTTCTAGTAAGGAGCTTCCACCATACCATTTCTGTATTTTTGTTATGTGCTATTTCTAGTAAGGAGCTTCCACCATACCATTTCTGTATTTTTGTTATGTGCTATTTCTAGTAAGGAGCTTCCACCATACCATTTCTGTAGTTTTGTTATGTGCTATTTCTAGTAAGGAGCTTCCACCATACCATTTCTGTATTTTTGTTATGTGCTATTTCTAGTAAGGAGCTTCCACCATACCATTTCTGTATTTTTGTTTTGTTATTTCTAGTAAGGAGCTTCCACCATTTGTATTTTTGTTATTGTTGTAAGTATTTTTGAGCTTCCACCATACAATTTCTGAGAGAGACAGAGACAAGTATGGGGGAGGGGAATATTGAGAGAGAGACAGAAAGGGACTCAGATAAAGGTACACAGAGGGACAGAAACTTTTGATTTGATTCGATTTGATTTGATTTGATTCGATTCGATTTACCCGTTCGGGGGTTTTGGTAGGAATTTTAATTTCTCCCGGACAGCCCAGTGAATGGCCAAGGGATCTTTAACGTGCACAGAGTGTTGTGATCTACACATGGGCCCTTCCTTTTAATTGTCCGTCTCCGGTGAGACTAGGTGTCGATCCACCTACATGGTTCAGTGGGGTAGATTGTACTAAAAAAAAATCAAGAAAATTTTTCAGCCGTCAGCGGGGCTCGAAAGCACTACCTTTTAGTTGAGAGGCCAACATCTTGCCTTTGAATTACGGAGTCCCCCAGTGTAGGACAGAGACACAGAGGGATTGATTGATGTCATTATTTTGATGTATAACATGTCTTGCTATATCAACTACTTTGATGACTGTCATTAGATTCAACGAAACAAAAAGAAGTCTTTAACAACTTACAGAAATTCAGTATAGATCAACCTTCTAAACAAAATTAGAGTATTTTATTGATTAATCAATTAATTTTATTTAGTAATATTATTTAGGGTGAATTCTGTATTTATTTATTTATTTATTCGGATTCATTTCATGTATTTTTTTCATATTTATTGGTGTAAAGATTTATTTTTAGCTTCGTTATGTCGGTGAGGTGTTACTTTATTCTTCCCTGTCAGTCTTTGAAATGTCTTTTATGAGCACTACTGATGCGGGCAATTGGCAGGAACTGCTGGTAGGTCCAACTTCTTTTTCTTTGCTCTCCTTTCTTTCATCTTGCTGTTTCTTCTAATTCACCCTGAGGTCGCCGCAATGGCGGACAGGGTAAATTTTAATGAAATAAAAGGCTCTGCCGGTCAACCCTGCTTCTTAGCTTTCCCTTCACTCTTGCCCACATCTCCTTCATCTTGCTGTTACGTTTCCACTTGATTCTTCCTGAAATCATTGCATAAGGTGTACAGCAAAAATAAAAATCGTGATTAAACAAACAAACAAAAATGTTCACGTCTTTCACCTTTCTGGTGGTTTTTGGGGTTTTTTTTTCTTTCTTCTCTCATCCTGGAATCACTGCATGTTATGATGGCGGCTATGTTTAAATTGCAATGAAATGAATTCTTTTAAAAATAGGTAGTGTTGTCTTGCATGTAAAAAAATAGACTGCTATGACGTGTAGAGAGACTGCCATTACGTGTAAAGACACTGCCATTACGTGTAGAGAGACTGCCATTACGTGTAAAGACACTGCCATTACGTGTAAAGACACTGCCATTACGTGTAAAGACACTGCCATTAGATCATGATCTTTTCTTTTTTTTTCAGACTGGGGTCATGGCAGTTCATGGCCGATATGCCCTACACCTGCGTGTCCATGGACAGCATGTGGCGCTTGCTGTGGGTGTTACACCAAGGTCAAGGTCAAGACATCAACTTGGATTCTTTACCGCCTGTCGACACTTGCCGGGAGTTTTTGCAGAGTGAGGCTTTTCACCGCATTAATTTTCTTGGTCTCATTACACGTTTATAGCTGCCAACCAGGACGTTAAAATAAACATTGTATTTAGTATGTTTTTGTAAGCTTTGTGTCTGTATTTACCTTGAAAAATTCCTAGAAGAGGAATAACATCTTGTCTCTTGACCATCACCGGCTGTGTGTTTGTATCTACCTTGAAAAGTGCCTAGAAGAGGGATACCATCTTGCCTCTTGACCATCACCGGCTTTGTGTCTGTATTTACTTTGAAAAAGGCCTAGAAGAGTGATAACATCTTGTCTCTTGACCATCACCAGCTTTGTGTCTGTGTTTACCTTGAAAAATGCCTAGAAGAGGAATAACATCTTGTCTCTTGACCATCACCGGCTTTGTGTCTGTATCTACCTTGAAAAGTGCCTAGAAGAGGGATACCATCTTGCCTCTTGACCATCACCGGCTTTGTGTCTGTATTTACATTGAAAAAGGCCTAGAAGAGTGATAACATCTTGTCTCTTGACCATCACCAGCTTTGTGTCTGTGTTTACCTTGAAAAATGCCTAGAAGAGGGATAACATCTTGGCATTTGACCATCACCGGCTTTGTGTCTGTATTGACCTTGAAAAATACCTAGAAGAGGCATAACATCTTGGCATTTGACCATCACCGGCTTTGTGTCTGTATTTACCTTGAAAAATGCCTAGAAGAGGAATAACATCTTGTCTCTTGACCATCACCGGCTGTGTGTCTGTATTTACCTTGAAAAATGCCTAGAAGAGGGATAACATCTTGTCTCTTGACCATCACCGGCTTTGTGTCTGTATTTACCTTGAAAAATGCCTAGAAGAGGAATAACATCTTGGCATTTGACCATCACCGGTTTTGTGTCTGTGTTTACCTTGAAAAATACCTAGAAGAGGGATAACATCTTGTCTCTTGACCATCACCAGCTTTGTGCCTGTGTTTACCTTGAAAAATGCCTAGAAGAGGGATAACATCTTGGCATTTGACCATCACCGGTTTTGTGTCTGTATTTACCTTGAAAAATGCCTAGAAGAGGCATAACATCTTGGCATTTGACCATCACCGGTTTTGTGTCTGTATTTACCTTGAAAAATGCCTAGAAGAGTGATACCATCTTGTCTCTTGACCATCACCAAGTCCTCTATTATTGATAATATCAGCATTTGAGTGAGCGAATTATAAGCCTCTAATTTAACCCAAATACTAAAATTGACCATAAATAAACTAACAAAACCCAAAGACAGACGGATTTACAAAAATTTTGAATCTGTACTTTTAAATAAACTAAAGTTTCTTCAAGGCTATTACGGCCCATAGAGCTGGAGCTTATCCCAGTTTCAATAGTGTGATGCGGAATAGGTGAAAATAATCACCTCCTGGCCAGGATGCTAGACTGACGCAGGTTTTTACTCCAAAGCTTGTACCTATTTGCACTAGAGTAGAGTGTGGAAAATGCATATACATTGGCCCTAACTTTGCTAGGATTTGAACTTGGGACCTCATGATCCCCCCAGTCGGGCAGGCTAAGCGCTCGTCCACTGACGACACCAATTTTGAAACGGTACTTTCACAAATATTTCCTTCATTTTTATTTTTGTTTTTTTATATTTTCATACTTCCAGGAATAATCATCTACCGACGGTTGTTGACATGGAGATTTCTGTTACTAAATGTTCTTTGTTATTTCTAGAAATTGTGTCCATGAGATTCATCATATGGAGATAGGGCCCTGATTCATAGACTTATTGATCTGCCTATCTCTCTTGATAAAGTGCAATCTTCTCATAGACTTGTTGATCTGCCTATCTCTCTTGATAAAGTGCAATCTTCTCATAGACTTATTGATCTGTCTATCTCTCTTGATAAAATACAATCTTCTCATAGACTTGTTGATCTGCCTATCTCTCTTGATAAAATACAATCTTCTCATAGACTTGTTGATCTGTCTATCTCTCTTGATAAAATACAATCTTCTCATAGACTTGTTGATCTGCCTATCTCTCTTGATAAAGTGCAATCTTCTCATAGACTTATTGATCTGTCTATCTCTCTTGATAAAATACAATCTTCTCATAGACTTGTTGATCTGTCTATCTCTCTTGATAAAATGCAATCTTCTCATAGACTTGTTGATCTGCCTATCTCTCTTGATAAAGTGCAATCTTCTCATAGACTTATTGATCTGTCTTTCTCTCTTGATAAAATACAATCTTCTCATAAAGCTTGTTGATCTGTCTATCTCTCTTGATAAAGTGCAATCTTCTCATAGACTTATTGATCTGCCTATCTCTCTTGATAAAGTGCAATCTTCTCATAGACTTGTTGATCTGCCTATCTCTCTTGATAAAATGCAATCTTCTCATAGACTTGTTGATCTTTCTATCTCTCTTGATAAAGTGCAATCTTCTCATAGACTTGTTGATCTGCCTATCTCTTTTGATAAAGTGCAATCTTCTCATAGACTTGTTGATCTGTTTATCTCTCTTGATGAAGTGCAATCTTCTACTTTTTCCGCTCAAGTACGGGGTTCCACAAGGGTCAGCGCTTGGTCCCCTACTATATACATTGTATACAGAACTGCTTGGTGACATTGTCCAACAGCGGGGGGGTCAACCATCACATGTATGGTGATGATATGCAGCTTTACAAATCTGCCATGCCTATGCTATAAACACAAATTATCTTTTGAAATACATGGAATTGTGTATATCTGAAGTAAAAGCACGGATGACTACTAACAAGCAAACTGAATAAAGAAAAAAACAAAATATTACTATGTAATCCAGAAAATCTCAGTTGGCCAGAGGAAACCAACTCTATGAGGGTCGAAAACAAAGACATAATAAAATTCACATAGAGCGCTTAGAATCTCGGGGTATATTTCGATGATAATTTATCTCTGTCACTGCGCTCTTTTAAATACGCAGGTCGACACGTCTGAAATTTTCTTCTGTTGTCAGTGCGATCTATGTTTGAAACGTCAGAAGACACCTTTAAAAACGCCTGAAAACATACCCCATGCAATGTTTCGTAGAAGAAAAGTAATTGTTTTTTATAATGCCATTTTGATTCATGTGCCATACACCTTTATAGTTTTAGAAAAAAAAAAATTGTTCATGTATGTTCATCATGTTTTTACTATGTATGTATAATTATGTTGTCGTAACAGAAATGAATTATATTATTATTATTTACCAGGCCCCGACTCATGTCAACAGTTGGCAGACAATCTGATGCACACAACCACATCGGAAGCCATTTACCTGTTGACCACCTTCTCCAACATGGCGTGTTGCCGCAGCTACTTTGAGCAGGAATTCATTCACCTGATTACCTTGGAAGTCTTTGAGGTGAGTTTTGATTTGAGTTTAACCCACATCCACAACCACAGTGATCTCAGGGGGTTTTGGGTAGGAATTTTAATTTTGCCCGGACTGCCCTGTAAACAGCCTCGGCTATCTATATAAAACAACTGACCATTGTATCTACTAAACAATATTGCCTGATTATGGAGGAATGTTCCGATCATCTTTGCGGTTGTCAAGTACTAGATGGCTGACAGGAGAACAAAAAAAGTCTCACAAAAGTAACATTGTTCAGATACGTCACTGAACACACCACGTTCAAATAAGTAGTCACTTTTTGTTAAGAAATTCATTATATTATTACATACGTACAATTTATACATCTAAGGAAAGGCTTAGGAAGGCCTGGAATACAAGAAAAGCTATAGATTTGAGTCCTCACACAACAGTGTGTAAAGCAAGAATTGAATCAACAGCATTAAAACCGTTATTTCTCAAAAATGTAAATTTCAAACTAGAAAGGACATGATCAGCAATATCTCAACAACCGTTTAAGCTATCAGAAAATTAAAAAATTGTAATCACCTGGAAATCTTGCTTATATAAAAAAAAAATGCATATCTAAAAACAATAACCATGCAGTTCCTTTTTCCCAGGCTCGCACACATATGGACATGATATAATATGCTGTAACCACATCATGAGCATACATGACGTATTGACACACACACATATGGACATGATATAATATGCTGTAACCACATCATGAGCATACATGACGTATTGACACATATTTTTACTATAAATCCATCTCATTGTCAATTTTATTTCTAAACCAATTTTTTCCAGGTGGCCTTCATTTGTAACCACACCCGCGAGTTTTGTTCCAAGGCCGGCCGTGACCTTCTGTCGTCTATCATCCAAACCCACCCCAGCTCCCTCTCCTTCCTGTTACCCCGAGTCAAGGAAATCATTACCAAACTCGGCAAGGTGAGAGTGTCTGTAATCTAAATAAATAAATATATATGTATAAATATATATACATCTGTATATATAATTCTGAGTGGGTCAATCTTTGTTGGCCAAAGTCGTTTTGGTTTGTGCATGTGGGCTGTCAATCATCCCACAGTCGTTGTGCATGTGGGCTGTCAATCATCCCACAGTCGTTTTGGTTTGTGCATGTGGGCTGTCAATCATCCCACAGTCGTTTTGGTTTGTGCATGTGGGCTGTCAATCATCTCACAGTCGTTTTGGTTTGTGCATGTGGGCTGTCAATCATCCCACAGTCGTTTTGGTTTGAGAACATTTTCCGCCAGAACAGATGCTGAATTTATGAAAATTTTATTCTTTCTCTGTCTTTTGAATAGAATTTTCATTCAGCTGACCCACCATTTTCAAGAGGTTTTATAATTGAAAAGTTGGAATAGCTCTGATCACGCCTGTACGTAATTCTGAGTTGGTCGTTCTTTGTTCGTCAAAGGCTCTGTTGCCAGGCATGCCCCTAAGGGTAACAATATTTTGCATGTAGGTTCTAAATGACCCCCAAGATCGTATTCATTTCAGGAATTTTTCTACCAGAAATGACATTTGATTAATGAACATTCCATTGTTTCTCCGTCTTTGAACGGGATTTTCGTTCACCTCAGCCGCCATTTTAAGCAGGTTTCATAATTAAATAGTTGGAATAGTAGGCCTACCGCTCACGCCTACCCGTGTAGCTTCAGTCTCGAATACTGACTCGATCTAATAGTACATGATGTTACCAGGGATGTGGTATGCTTGTCTATATATGAGGGGGTGAGATGCAGAACCCACTGTGCGCCATTTTTACATATTGTGAGTTTTTTTCACCATCTCAGACTTTGAATGAAGAGTCTTCTGATGATGAAATCATTTTTGTTCAAAACTGACTATATCAAATTATGATTCGGCTCTAAACATCAAATTGATCGGGTTTTATTCAGAACTAAGAGAAGACAAACTTGATTTGCTCAAGTTTTCTTTTTGGATATAGCGGTTTTTGCATCTCACCCCTGGTATACAATTGTGAGTTGGTCGTTCTATGTTAGTCAAAGGCTTTGCTGTCAGGCCACTAAGAGTAACCATACTTTGCATGTGGGTTCTAAATGATCCCAAAAATATTTTTATTTCAGGAATTTTTCTACCAGAAGTAATGTTTAATGTTTAATTTTTCATTGTTTCCCTGTTAGTGTAGAATTTCTTCACGATTTCAACTGTTTGTATGAATAAAATAGTATTGTTCACACCTAGCCACGTAACCTCAATATTGAATACTAATTGATCTAACAATTGTTCTTGATATCACCCGGAGTGTAACACGCTTGTGTCACATAAATCGGCTCTAGTGCTTGGCGTCTAGCCAATGTCGTACAAGTGTTTCACACTCTAGATCGCTGTGTAGCTTGCGCTTTGCGGCATGTAACGTGTTGTTTTGATTTTCAATTTTAAAATTGTGTTTTCTTACCTGTCTGTCATATCATTCTTTTGTAATGAGAAAATTGGCTTTCCACCTTTTGAAAAGCGGGCTATGGTGGCTGAGTGGTTGGGCTGCCAGACTTGGGATCATGAGGTCCTGGGTCGAATCCTCGTAAAACTACGTCTGACGTTGTGGTACTGGGGAAATACATGCATATTCCCCCACATACAAGCACTTGTTTGGGAGTAAAACCTGCGTCAGACTAGCGTCCTGTCCAGGAGTTGATTATTATCACCTGCTCTGCTACACACTATAGAAACCGGGATAATCTCCGGCTCTATGAGTCGTAATGGCCTTGAAGGAACATTGCTTACCTATTGAAATAATTGTTCAGTTTCAGATTTGTCAAATGTTGAAATAATTGTTCAATTTCAGATTTGTCAGATGTTGAAATAATTGTTCAGTTTCAGATTTGTCAGATGTTGAAATAATTGTTCAGTTTCAGATTTGTCAGATGTTGAAATAATTGTTCAGTTTCAGATTTGTCAGATGTTGAAATAATTGTTCAGTTTCAGATTTGTCAAATGTTTAAAATGTGTTTGTTTGTTTCTATGGTTTTTCTACTTCCCACGGAAGCAGATGGCGTTGTACCTTTTCTCTGACCTGCCCGTGGGCATCTGGCAACCCACAGATCCCGACATGCTCATCCTTCGCAGTGGCTGCTGAACTTTGACCTTCTTAGCACGGACAACAAGCTGGCTAGGATGGCCCTGTCCAGAATGAACTGGGATGTGTTTGAACAGGTCGTTGACTTATAACATTTGCATCACAGTCATTCGTTATCATAATCATCATCATCAGTATTTTAACATTACCGTCATCATCATCATCATCATCATCATAATCATTACCACAATTGAAGGGGTCATTTCAATAGTCTGCCTAAGTCACAATTATGTCATTTAGAGAAAAATGCCAAAAACCATGGACTTTGGCACTGTTGGCTTTGGGAATTCCAAGTTTCAAACGGCTGTAAACTTGACATATTTTCATCATATCATTTTCACACTTTTCAGGAAGCATGGCTTTCTTTTTTTCCTAGAATTTTCCCTCTGTCTCGTTTTTCACGAAACTGGACATAGGCACACTATTGAAATGACCCCATCAATTATCACTATTGAAAAGACCCCATCAATTATCACTATTGAAATGACCCCATCAATTATCACTATTGAAATGACCCCATCAATTATCACTATTGAAATGACCCCTTCAGTTGTCACTATTGAAATGACCCCTTCAGTTTTCACTATTGAAATGACCCATCAATTATCACTATTGAAATTATCACTATTGAAATGACCCCTTCAATTGTCACTATTGAAATGACCCCTTGAGTTGTCACTATTGAAATTATCACTATTGAAATGACCCCTTCAATTATCACTATTGACATGACCCCTTCAATTTATCATCATAGTCATCATTAAACTCATTATTACACTGGTCTGTGATGTTAACCTCAGTGGGTTTCCAAGAATTCTTTTACGGTCGTTTTTAAATGATAATGGCAATGTCGTTATCAGTCTAGATGAAAAAGAAGAAAGAAAAATAAATTCATCGCACAATTCATGAAATCAATTTTTGTGGTTGGGGTTATTTTTTTATGTCTCCAGACTGGCCGCCCTGTCCTGGATATACGACTCCATCGGCAGATGGCGGTGTTGTTGGTGGAGGTGTACACGAAGTTCATCATCGACAAAAAGGCCGGATTTTTCATCCTGGAAGGAATGAAGCAGGTATGATAATGTTTTACGTCACTGCTTTCGAATCGTTCCCATTTTTTTACTTTCAGCGGTTTGTACCGCTGTTCTAATGATGCGCTATCCAAATATCTTAAAAGTAAAAGTGTTGATAAACGCACATTGCCACTGTTTCACACTCAAGGTCAGGTGTGCTTCTGAACTATCCAAATAGGGACGATGCTTCTAATTACCATTAATGGCGTCTGGAGAACACTAAGGTTCTCTCTCCACCGAGTCATTTTGCGTCATTCAATTTTGAAAGTTTAAGGAGGGGGGGGTCATGATGGTGATTTCTTTAGTTTGAAGAGATACGCGAGTTTAAGCTTCATAAATGAGTTAAGCATGGTGATTTCTTTAGTGTGAAGAGATACGCGACTTTAAGCTTCATAAATGAGCTAAGCATGGTGATTTCTTTAGTGTGAAAAGATACGCGACTTTAAGCTTCATAAATGAGTTCAGCATGCCGATTTCTTTAGTGTGAAAAGATACACGACTTAAAGCTTCATAAATGAGTTCAGCATGCCGATTTCTTTAGTGTGAAGAGATACACGACTTTAAGCTTCATAAATGAGTTCAGCATGGCGATTTCTTTAGTGTGAAGAGATACGCAACTTTTCATAAATGAGTTCAGCATGGTGATTTCTTTAGTGTGAAGAGATACACGACTTTAAGCTTCATAAATGAGTTAAGCATGGTGATTTCTTTAGATTTCTTTAAATGAGTGAAAAGATACGAAAGCTTCATAAATGAGTTCAGCATGGTGATTTCACGACTTTAAGCTAATTCAGCATGGTGAAGTGTGAGATACGCAACTTAAAGCTTCATAAATGAGTTCAGCATGGCGATTTCTTTAGTGTGAAAAGAAACGCGACTTTAAGCTTCATAAATGAGTTTAGCATGGTGATTTATTTAGTTTGAAGAGATACACGACTTTAAGCTTCAAAATGAGTTTAGCATGGCGATTTATTTAGTTTGAAGAGATACGCGACTTTAAGCTTCATAAATGAGTTTAAGCATTGCAATTTGAAATTTGAGAAACAAATTGTCAAAGTAATTGTTGAAAGTTTAGTTGCCATGGAAATGGAGGTCAATTTTAACAAGTTTAAAAACTGGAGAGTCGTATCTTTGTCTTGGAGGTTTTTGTAATTTTGCACATGGAGGCTTCACACCAATTATTATGGAGCTCTCACATCTTTTTTTTTATGTCTTGTATACTTTTCTTTTACAAATTTTCAAAAATTGAGGCTTGAAGGAAATTAATTTGTTTGAAATTTCCAACAAAAATCATGAATTTCTTTGTTGAAAGTTATCTAAAAAAAATCTTTAAAAATCAAAGAATCAATACTGAGCTTATTTTATGGCATCAATATGAAGTTACTGTGTTCAATAATACAATCATAGATTTGTTTGATTTTGGGCAAAAATGTCCTGCTCAGGACCCTTTCTCTGACTTGGTAGGTCTGCCAAACAAACAGTGATCAGGGTGAGAAAATCTGAGAGGTCTTGTGTCAGTTTTACTTTTACCCACAGATATCATTGTGCTGTGTATGACACACCTACTATAAAACCAACAACCCACTTTTACCCACAGATATCATTGTGCTGTGTATGACACACCTACTATAAAACCAACAACCCACTTTTACCCACAGATATCATTGTGCTGTGTATGACACGCCTACTATAAAACCAACAACCCACTTTTAAAATATCTTTGTGCCAAACAACCCACTTTTACCCACAGATATCATTGTGCTGTGTATGACACGCCTACTATAAAACCAACAACCCACTTTTACCCACAGATATCTTTGTGCTGTGTAAACACGCCTACTATAAAACCAACAACCCACTTTTACCCACAGATATCATTGTGCTGTGTATGCACACTATAAAACCAACAACCCACTTTTACCCACAGATATCTTTGTGCTGTGTATGACACGTACTATAAAACCAACAACCCACTTTAACAGATATCCAACAACTATAAAACCAACAACCCACTTTTACCCACAGATATCTTTGTGCTGTGTATGACACACCTACTATAAACCAACAACCCACTTTTACCCACAGATATCATTGTACACGCCTATATAAAACCAACAACCCACTTTTACCCACAGATATCTTTGTGCTGTGTATGACACATCTACTATAAAACCAACAACCCACTTTTACCCACAGATATCATTGTGCTGTGTATGACACACCTACTATAAAACCAACAACCCACTTTTACCCACAGATATCTTTGTGCTGTGTATGACACGCCTACTATAAAACCAACAACCCACTTTTACCCACAGATATCTTTGTGCTGTGTATGACACATCTACTATAAAACCAACAACCCACTTTTTACCCACAGATATCATTGTGCTGTGTATGACACGCCTACTATAAAACCAACAACCCACTTTTACCCACAGATATCTTTGTGCTGTGTATGACACACCTACTATAAAACCA
Organism: Doris montereyensis; assembly: GCA_037039925.1. Classification (NCBI taxonomy): domain Eukaryota; kingdom Metazoa; phylum Mollusca; class Gastropoda; order Nudibranchia; family Dorididae; genus Doris; species Doris montereyensis. The sequence continues at coordinate 95,129 of JAXRKP010001272.1, read as the reverse complement.
ACAACCCACTTTTACCCACAGATATCTTTTGTGTTGTGTATGACACGCCTTATAAAACCAACAACCCACTTTTAGATATCATTGTGCTGTGTATGACACGCCTACTATAAAACCAACAACCCACTTTTACCCACAGATATCATTGTGCTGTGTATGACACACCTACTATAAAACCAACAACCCACTTTTACCCACAGATATCATTGTGCTGTGTATGACACACCTACTATAAAACCAACAACCCACTTTTACCCACAGATATCATTGTGCTGTGTATGACACACCTACTATAAAACCAACAACCCACTTTTACCCACAGATATCATTGTGCTGTGTATGACACGCCTACTATAAAACCAACAACCCACTTTTACCCACAGATATCATTGTGCTGTGTATGACACACCTACTATAAAACCAACAACCCACTTTTACCCACAGATATCATTGTGCTGTGTATGACACACCTACTATAAAACCAACAACCCACTTTTACCCACACAGATATCATTGTTGTGTATGACACACCTACTATAAAAACCAACAACCCACTTTTTACCCACAGATATCATTGTGCTGTGTATGACACACCTACTATAAAACCAACAACCCACTTTTACCCACAGATATCATTGTGCTGTGTATGACACATCTACTATAAAACCAACAACCCACTTTTACCCACAGATATCATTGTGCTGTGTATGACACACCTACTATAAAACCAACAACCCACTTTTACCCACAGATATCATTGTGCTGGTATGACACACCTACTATAAAACCAACAACCCACTTTTACAGATATCCACAGATATCCACAGATATCACCGTGCTGTGTATGACACATCTACTATAAACCAACAACCCACTTTTACCCACAGATATCATTGTGCTGTGTAACACACCTACTATAAACCAACAACCCACTTTTACCCACAGATATCATTGTGCTGTGTATGACACACCTACTATAAAACCAACAACCCACTTTTACCCACAGATATCACCGTGCTGTGTATGACACACCTACTATAAAACCAACAACCCACTTTTACCCACAGATATCTTTGTGCTGTATGACACGCACTATAAAACCAACAACCCACTTTTTACCCACAGATATCTTTGTGCTGTGTATGACACGCCTACTATAAAACCAACAACCCACTTTTACCCACAGATATCATTGTGCTGTGTATGACACGCCTACTATAAAACCAACAACCCACTTTTACCCACAGATATCTTTGTGCTGTGTATGACACACCTACTATAAAACCAACAACCCACTTACCCACAGATATCTTTGTGCTGTGTGTATGACACGCCTACTATAAAACCAACAACCCACTTTTACCCACAGATATTTTGTGTTGTGTATGACACCTACTATAAAAACCAACAACTCCACTTTTACCCCCAGATATCATTGTGCTGTGTATGACACGCCTACTATAAACCAACAACCCACTTTTACCCCCAGATATCATTGTCTGTGTATGACACGCCTACTATAAAACCAACAACCCACTTTTACCCACAGATATCTTTGTGCTGTGTATGACACGCCTACTATAAAACCAACAACCCACTTTTACCCACAGATATCATTGTGCTGTGTATGACACGCCTACTATAAAACCAACAACCCACTTTACCCACAGATATCTTTGTTTGTACACACGCCTACTATAAAACCAACAACCCACTTACCCACAGATATCATTGTGCTGTGTATGACACGCCTACTATAAAACCAACAACCCACTTTTACCCACAGATATCATTGTGCTGTGTATGACACGCCTACTATAAAACCAAACAACCCACTTTTACCCACAGATATCTTTGTGCTGTGTATGACACACCTACTATAAAACCAACAACCCACTTTTACCCACAGATATCATTGTGCTGTGTATGACACACCTACTATAAAACCAACAACCCACTTTACCCACAGATATCATTGTGCTGTGTATGACACACCTACTATAAAACCAACAACCCACTTTTACCCACAGATATCATTGTGCTGTGTATGACACACCTACTATAAAACCAACAACCCACTTTTTACCCACAGATATCATTTGTGCTGTGTATGACACACCTACTATAAAACCAACAACCCACTTTTACCCACAGATATCATTGTGCTGTGTATGACACGCCTACCTACTTGTGCTGTGTATAAAACCAACAACCACTTTTACCCACAGATATCACCGTGCTGTGTATGACACACCTACTATAAAACCAACAACCCACTTTTTACCCACAGATATCATTGTGCTGTGTATGACACACCTACTATAAAACCAACAACCACTTTTTACCCACAGATATCTTTGTGCTGTGTATGACACGCCTACTATAAAACCAACAACCCACAGATATCATTGTGCTGTGTATGACACACCTACTATAAAACCAACAACCCACTTTTACCCACAGATATCATTGTGCTGTGTATGACACACCTACTATAAAACCAACAACCCCAACCCACAGATATCATTGTGCTGTGTATGACACGCCTATACTATAAAACCAACAACCCACAGATATCTTTGTGCTGTGTATGACACACCTACTATAACCAACCCACAGATATCTTTGTGCTGTGTATGACACTTTATAAACCAACAACCCACAGATATCTTTGTGCTGTGTATGACACACCTACTATAAAACCAACAACAACCCACAGATATCTTTGTGCTGTGTATGACACGCCTACTATAAAACCAACAACCCACTTTTACCCACAGATATCATTGTGCTGTGTATGACACACCTACTATAAAACCAACAACCCACACCCCACAGATATCATTGTGCTGTGTATGACACGCCTACTATAAAACCAACAACCCACTTTTACCCACAGATATCACCGTGCTGTGTATGACACGCCTACTATAAAACCAACAACCCACTTTTACCCACAGATATCATTGTGCTGTGTATGACACACCTACTATAAAACCAACAACCCACTTTTACCCACAGATATCACCGTGCTGTGTATGACACGCCTACTATAAAACCAACAACCCACTTTATCATTGTGCTGTGTATGACACACCTACTATAAAACCAACAACCCACTTTTACCCACAGATATCACCGTGCTGTGTATGACACACCTACTATAAAACCAACAACCCACTTTTAGATATCACCGTGCTGTGTATGACACACCTACTATAAAACCAACAACCCACAGATATCATTGTGCTGTGTATGACACTTACTATAAAACCAACAACCCACTTTTTACCCACAGATATCATTGTGCTGTGTATGACACACCTACTATAAAACCAACAACCCACTTTTACCCACAGATATCTTTGTGCTGTGTATGACACGCCTACTATAAAACCAACAACCCACTTTTACCCACAGATATCATTGTGCTGTGTATGACACGCCTACTATAAAACCAACAACCCACTTTTACCCACAGATATCATTGTGCTGTGTATGACACGCCTACTATAAACCAACAACCCACTTTTACCCACAGATATCATTGTGCTGTGTATGACACGCCTACTATAAAACCAACAACCCACTTTTACCCACAGATATCACCGTGCTGTGTATGACACGCCTACTATAAAACCAACAACCCACTTTTACCCACAGATATCTTTGTGCTGTGTATGACACGCTACTATAAAACCAACAACCCACTTTTACCCCCAGATATCATTGTGCTGTGTATGACACGCCTACTATAAAACCAACAACCCACTTTTACATTGTGCTGTGTATGACACGCCTACTAAAAACCAACAACCCACTTTTACCCACAGATATCTTTGTGCTGTGTATGACACACCTACTATAAACCAACAACCCACTTTTACCCACAGATATCATTGTGCTGTGTATGACACGCCTACTATAAAACCAACAACCCCCAGATATCTTTGTGCTGTGTATGACACGCCTACTATAAAACCAACAACCCACTTTTTACCCACAGATATCATTGTGCTGTGTATGACACGCCTACTATAAAACCAACAACCCACAGATATCTTTGTGCTGTGTATGACACGCCCTACTATAAAACCAACAACCCACTTTTTACCCACAGATATCATTGTGCTGTGTATGACACACCTACTATAAAACCAACAACCCACTTTTACCCACAGATATCTTTGTGCTGTGTATGACACGCCTACTATAAAACCAACAACCCACTTTTACCCACAGATATCATTGTGCTGTGTATAACGCCTACTATAAAACCAACAACCCACTTTTACCCACAGATATCATTGTGCTGTGTATGACACGCCTACTATAAAACCAACAACCACTTTTACCCACAGATATCTTTGTGCTGTGTATGACACACCTACTATAAAACCAACAACCCACTTTTACCCACAGATATCATTGTGCTGTGTATGACACACTTTCTATAAAACCAACAACCCACTTTTTACCCACAGATATCTTTGTGCTGTGTATGACACACCTACTATAAAACCAACAACCCACTTTACCCACAGATATCATTGTGCTGTGTATGACACGCCTACTATAAAACCAACAACCCACAGATATCTTTGTGCTGTGTATGACACGCCTACTATAAAACCAACAACCCACTTTTACCCACATATCTTTGTGCTGTGTATGACACGCCTACTATAAAACCAACAACAACCCACAGATATCATTGTGCTGTGTATGACACACCTACTATAAAACCAACAACCCACTTTTACCCACAGATATCACTGTGCTGTGTATGACACGCCTACTATAAAACCAACAACCCACAGATATCTTTGTGCTGTGTAACCGCATCTACTATAAAACCAACAACCCCACAGATATCTTTTTGTGCTGTGTATGACACGCCTACTATAAAACCAACAACCCACAGATATCTTTGTGCTGTGTATGACCATCTACTATAAAACCAACAACCCACAGATATCTTTGTGCTGTGTATGACACGCCTACTATAAAACCAACAACCCACAGATATCTTTGTGCTGTGTATGACACGCCTACTATAAAACCAACAACCCACAGATATCTTTGTGCTGTGTATGACACGCCTACTATAAAACCAACAACCCACTTTACCCACAGATATCTTTGTGCTGTGTATGACACGCCTACTATAAAACCAACAACCCACTTTTACCCACAGATATCATTGTGCTGTGTATGACACGCCTACTATAAAACCAACAACCCACAGATATCTTTGTGCTGTGTATGACACGCCTACTATAAAACCAACAACCCACTTTTACCCACAGATATCACCGTGCTGTGTATGACACGCCTACTATAAAACCAACAACCCACCCAGATATCATTGTGCTGTGTATGACACCTACTATAAAACCAACAACCCACTTTTACCCACAGATATCACGTGCTGTGTATGACACGCCTACTATAAAACCAACAACCCACAGATATCACCGTGCTGTGTATGACACACCTACTATAAAACCAACAACCCACCTTTAGATATCATTGTGCTGTGTATGACACGCCTACTATAAAACCAACAACCCACTTTACCCACAGATATCATTGTGCTGTGAACAGCCCACTTTTACCCACACAGATATCATTGTGCAATGTACCCCTACTATAAAACCAACAACCCATTTTACCCACAGATATCATTGTGCTGTGTGTGACACGCCTACTATAAAACCAACAACCCACTTTTTACCCACAGATATCATTGTGCTGTGTATGACACGCCTACTATAAAACCAACAACCCACTTTTACCCACAGATATCATTGTGCTGTGTATGACACGCCTACTATAAAACCAACAACCCACTTTTACCCACAGATATCATTGTGCTGTGTATGACACGCCTACTATAAAACCAACAACCCACTTTTACCCACAGATATCATTGTGCTGTGTATGACACGCGTACTATAAAACCAACAACCCACTTTTACCCACAGATATCATTGTGCTGTGTATGACACGCCTACTATAAAACCAACAACCCACTTTTTACCCACAGATATCATTGTGCTGTGTATGACACGCCTACTATAAAACCAACAACCCAACCCACAGATATCATTGTGCTGTGTATGACACACCTACTATAAAACCAACAACCCACAGATATCATTGTGCTGTGTATGACTGTATCACTGTATGTGTGTAACACGCCTACTATAAAACCAACAACCCACTTTTAGATATCACTGTGCTGTGTATGACACGCCTACTATAAAACCAACAACCCACTTTTACCCACAGATATCACCGTGCTGTGTATGACACGCCTACTATAAAACCAACAACCCACAGATATCATTGTGCTGTGTATGACACGCCTACTATAAAACCAACAACCCCTTGCTGCCGAATGTAATGAGGGTTTGCCCTTGACTTCGTCAAAATACTTCTTGTTTTTGTTGTCACCCGCGGACCGTGCTCATTTGACAGAGACTACTGTCTAACATTTACACAATACTGTGACCAAATTTTTATCTTCTGGTGGTGGCCAGATGGCGTCATGCGTGATGGCTCAGGTCAGCCCGGAGCAAGCCCTAAACAACTGGGTGTGGGACCTGGCCATGAAGCTCAAACTTCATCAGCAATGCTTCCTGTGGCACACGGCCGGATCCGTCGATCCCACCTTCCAGGCGCCTGACCTCGGGGTGACTCCTGGCTGGTGCCCATCCTGAAAGGTGTCACCAACAAGATCCCCGTCGCCTGCTTCATAGCACTGACCATGACAAACATTGGCCACGAGTGAGTCAGGTCACCATCGTTGTCACCATCATCTTCATCATCATCATCATCATCATCATCTGTGTGTCTGATAGAACGTTGCATCCCTGATAGTACCTCTGAATATGTTTCTCTCTCTCTCTCTCTTCCTGCCTCTGGTATCGTTTTCCAAACGTTTCCTCTACATTAGCGGGCGGTTAGGGCGTTACTTATAGGTCCTACTTCTTTCCTTTCCTTCTTTCACTCATCTTTCATTGTGCTGTTTCCTCCTTAATCCACCCTGAGATCACTGCAATGGTGGACGGGGTAAATTTCAATGGGGGGGGGGGAACCTCTACATTATTTTTCTCCCATCTTTTTCTGCAGTTTCCCTCTGTTTCTTTCCCCACTCATTTTCCCTCTTAAATCATTCTCCCTTCACCTTCATGTCGTTTTATGAAGCATTTCAGGGGTTTTTTTTTCAGCTCCGACAAACACTTCCAGCCATCCTTTGTTTGCCTGCAACTCTTACTCTTATGGGTGTGTTGGTTCTGTTTTGTTATGGGTGTGTTGGTTCTGTTTTGTTATGGGTGTGTTGGTTCTGTTTTGTTATGGGTGTGTTGGTTCTGTTTTGTTATGGGTGTGTTGGTTTGTTATGTTATGGATGTGTTGGATGTGTTGGTTTTGTTCTGTAATGGGTGTGTTGGTTCTGTTCTGTTATGGGTGTGTTGGTTCTGTTCTGTTATGGGTGTGTTGGTTCTGTTCCGTTATGGGTGTGTTGGTTCTGTTCTGTTATGGGTGTGTTGGTTCTGTTCTGTTATGGGTGTGTTGGTTCTGTTCCGTTATGGGTGTGTTGGTTCTGTTCTGTTATGGGTGTGTTGGTTCTGTTCCGTTATGGGTGTGTTGGTTCTGTTTTCATTCAGCCCATGAAACTCTAAGGCCTTCTTGTGTAGCACATCATTTCCAATGAATTTAAATTTGTTTTCAACTGTTTGAAGTCCATGTCTCCCATACACATGTTGCTGTGGAGAAAATACAGTGACTGAGATAAGCGAGTCAATTCAGCTATTGAAAACACTGATGGGGCTTTTTGGGTTGTTCACAGATGTCGCTTTTTTTCCCATAGTATCACAATTAGTTTTGTTGTGTAATAGGACATGTATAGCGAGTAGTTGTTGTTTTTTTTGGGGGGATGGGGGGTTCTCTTCTTTTGTTTTAAACATCCAGTTGACACATATATTAGTGCATGAAAAACATTTCAGAACCAGAATTAGAATCATTTATTTTTCTCTGAACAAGAAACTTTTGGTAGGGTCATGATGACATCACAACGTATTGTATTATTTGGAGATGCTGTGGCGAAACAGAAGTTTGAAACCTGAGGCTGGCATTTCTCCACGACATTGAAGTCTTAGATCTGAATGAGTGCCCAGCCATTGGTAGAGACAGATCTTGTCAGTGTGTTAGTATCAAGTGCCAAACAGGCTGTTGTACTGTATGCTGAGAGGGAATGTGAATGAAATGGCCAGCTGGGGGATAAATAATGTACACTCGGCCAGTGTGCACTCGTGGGCGGATGCAGCCTTCAAATCCATCTTTGTGTTCATTAATAGAACGTGGAAGTAAAATTTCTTCACGGCCATTATGGCCCACAGAACCGGACTCATCCTGGTCTCTGTAGTGGGAAAGAAACACAGGATGATAACCAACGCCTCATATTTTTACATTGAAGTACACAAAAAAAGAAAAGAAGAAAGAATGCAGTTTATAGTTTTTAAAGTGTTTCTATATTTTGTTTTTTGTTTATCCACCAGCCCCATGGCCTTTCTGAGCGAAGGCATCCGTCTGCTAGAAGTTCTGACGTCAGTTATCAGTACATGACGGCCATCTACGTGCTGGGCTGTGTGGTTCCGCTCTTTGTTGACACTCCAAATCGTCTCTTGGAAAATGACAGGTGAGGTATTATTACATACTCTTCTTGATTTTCATATTGTTACAGTAAAGTAAAGCAGTTAGAATTTGTGGAGTTACAAGTTTCAGTGGGCATATAATAATAAGGGTTTCTGATATAATCCTAGATGGTGGTTGGGTGTCTTTTTGTGTGTGTGTGTGTGTGTGTGTGTGTGTGTGTGTTACCAAAGCAACAGGATATTGAACATTGTAGACCTTGCACGCAAATAATTATTCTTAAGAGGTGATACCATGCTATTGCTGGAGAACCATTTGGCTGGGAAAAGGTTGCGAAGATCAACACGCTACTATAGCCCCTCCGCACAAAGAAATTATTCACCGTGTCAACCTCAGTATTACGATATAATGAATAATGTGAATAATTTAAGTTGTATATTTGATTAATGTCTCAGTGAATAATGAGGAAGGTCGTCTACAATTGTTACTCATAGGTCTTATTTTTTAGCGGTTTACATTTTTACTGTCCTCTGTTAAGACATTAGTCATTTTTATTTTTGTTTTTACTCATGAAATGAATCGTCTGGGTGTAGATGCCTTATATTGACATTGTAATAGTGACAATTATAAATCTGTTATTAGATCGCAGCTTTGATAAATCTTTTATTTGATCCCAGCTTCTTAAGAATCCTCGAGTAAAGCTTTTGCTGCAGATGAATCGTTGTTGAAATCTACCAAGTCAACGATCATAACAGTGGAGTTTTCGGGACTGGTCCGCGGGAGCAGCTCACTGAAATGATTCAGGTAAAGACGGGTTGGTTTGGATGTGATTTTGATAAATTTTTATAATTTGTTTGACAGTTTCCTGGGTATGTACTGGGGATATTTTCAGTTGTTTCCAATTTTCATCATAATATTTCAGTCTTATTTTTAGACAAGGTGTCAAACATTATAGCCATTGGGTTATACAGATCTTTGAAATGGAAGACATTTATATAGCGCTTTGTTCAGAAAATAACCACATCTGTCATCATGTGTCCTTAGGGTGGTTGGCGTGTCCTACGTCTTTCTTTTTACTCTTTCAATTCTCTTTTTTTTCTTGCTATTTCCTCTTAATTCACCCTGAGATCACCACAATAGTGGACGGGGTAAATTTTCAATTAAACAAAACAATCATGTGTCCTGTAACCATCCAGGGCCCAGGGGGGCACTGCACCATGGAATGTCACACCCAGTTCCTTCCACTTTTCTCGATCGGAAGCCAGGGTCTTGGTGGGTCTCGGAGAGCGTCTTCATTGTCCCAATTCTGTGATGTTGTTTTCCGTCTTTTTTGTCTTTTTCTCCTCACGTGTTGTTTGTACCAAGCTAGTACTTGTACTTGTATCCATCTCCCTCTGTGTTTCCCTCTGTTTTCCTCCTTGTCCCTCTGTTTTCCCTGTTTGTGCCAAGCTAGTTGTCTTTTATCCATCTCTCCGTGTTTCCCTCTGTTTGTGCCAAGCTAGTACTTGTACTTGTATCCATCTCCTCTGTGTTTCCCTCTGTTTGTGCCAAGCTAGTACTTGTACTTGTATCCATCTCCTCTGTGTTTCCCTCTGTTTGTGCCAAGCTAGTACTTGTACTTGTATCCATCTCCTCTGTGTTTCCCTCTGTTTGTGCCAAGCTCTCTTGTATCCATCTCCTCTGTGTTTCCCTCTGTTTGTGCCAAGCTAGTACTTGTACTTGTATCCATCTCCTCTGTGTTTCCCTCTGTTTGTGCCAAGCTAGTACTTGTACTTGTGCTTGTATCCATCTCCTCCAGTGTTTCCCTCTGTTTGTGCCAAGCTAGTAGTACTTGTACTTGTATCCATCTCCTCCGTGTTTCCCTCTGTTTGTGCCAAGCTAGTACTTGTACTTGTATCCATCTCCTCTGTGTTTTCCCTCTGTTTGTGCCAAGCTAGTACTTGTACTTGTATCCATCTCCTCTGTGTTTCCCTCTGTTTTGTGCCAAGCTAGTACTTGTACTTGTATCCATCTCCTCTGTGTTTCCCTCTGTTTGTGCCAAGCTAGTACTTGTACTTGTATCCATCTCCTCCGTGTTTCCCTCTGTTTGTGCCAAGCTAGTACTTGTACTTGTACTTGTATCCATCTCCTCCGTGTTTCCCTCTGTTTGTGCCAAGCTAGTACTTGTACTTGTATCCATCTCCTCCGTGTTTCCCTCTGTTTGTGCCAAGCTAGTACTTGTGCTTGTATCCATCTCCTCCGTGTTTCCCTCTGTTTGTGCCAAGCTAGTACTTGTACTTGTATCCATCTCCTCCGTGTTTCCCTCTGTTTGTGCCAAGCTAGTACTTGTGCCCGTACTTGTATCCATCTCCTCTGTGTTTCCCTCTGTTTGTGCCAAGCTAGTACTTGTGCCATCTCCTCTGTGTTTCCCTCTGTTTGTGCCAAGCTAGTACTTGTACCCTTGTATCCATCTCCTCTGTGTTTCCCTCTGTTTGTGCCAAGCTAGTACTTGTGCTTGTATCCATCTCCTCCGTGTTTCCCTCTGTTTGTGCCAAGCTAGTACTTGTACTTGTATCCATCTGCACCTTGGTCGAATCCATCTCCTCCGTGTTTCCCTCTGGGAAAATACGTGTTAAAGTGACTTTCTCAGGGACACGCAGCGTCAGAAACTAGGTTCTTGCAAGGGTTCGAATCGGGGACCTCATGATCCCAAATCTGACAGCCTAACCGCTTGGCCATCGACATCACTGGTGCTGGATGTTGTACTGTATCTACATTGTAACCATATCTGTAAAGACAGCAAAACTAGATGTAGGATCAAGATCGCACTGAGTTTTTTATTTGATTTGATTTGATTTACCCCATCCACAACTAAGGTGATCTAGGGGATTTTGGTAGGGTTTTAAATTTTGCCCAGACTGCCCTGTAAACAGCCAAAGGGGCACACAGGACTTCCTTTTTTGTCGTCCGTCTCCGATGAGACTACGTGTCGATCCACCCACCTGGACCAGGAGGGAAGATTTTGCTTGAAAAAACTCGAGAAAATTTCTCAACCGTTGGCGGGGCTCGAACCCACAGAGGGCTCAAATGTACAATCAAATGAAATTTCTTTTGTTTCCCATGTTTAATTCCATTGTTTCCATTTATCTTATCCACAGGCTCAGATTTCAAGTCGCCTTGCCCTGGGAACGGCTGATTTTTTCATATCTTTCTGGATCAAAGCAATCTTCAAAGCCTGCAAGTTCTTCTCTGACAAGTGAGTGGAAAAAAACAACCCATCTGCCATACCTTTTACATGGATACCAAAAGTAAAAACCCCATCTGCCATACCTTTTACACATGGATACCAGGAGTAAAAACCCCATCTGTCATACCTTTACATGGATACTTTCTGCCATACCTTTTGCATGGATACCAAAAGTAAAAACCCCATCTGCCATACCTTTTACATGGATACCAAAAGTAAAAACCCCATCTGTCATAGCTTTTACATGGATACCAAAAGTAAAAACCCCCATCTGTCATAGCTTTTACATGGATACCAAAGTAAAAACCCCATCTGTCATAGCTTTTACATGGATACCAGGAGTAAAAACCCCATCTGTCATAGCTTTTACATGGATACCAAGTAAAAACCCCATCTGTCATAGCTTTTACATGGATACCAAGAGTAAAACCCCATCTGTCATAGCTTTTACATGGATACCAAGAAACCCCCATCTGCCATAGCTTTTACATGGATACCAGGAGTAAAAACCCATCTGTCATAGCTTTTACATGGATACCAAAAGTAAAAACCCCATCTGTCATAGCTTTTACATGGATACCAAAAGTAAAAACCCATCTGTCATAGCTTTTACATGGATACCAAAGTAAAACCCCATCTGTCATAACTTTACATGGATACCAAAAGTAAAAACCCCATCTGTCATAGCTTTTACATGGATACCAAAAGTAAAAACCCCATCTGTCATAGCTTTTACATGGATACCAGGAGTAAAAACCCCATCTGTCATAACTTTTACATGGATACCAAAAGTAAAAACCCCATCTGTCATAGCTTTTACATGGATACCAAAAGTAAAAACCCCATCTGTCATAACTTTTACATGGATACCAAAAGTAAAAACCCCATCTGTCATAGCTTTTACATGGATACCAAACCCCATCTGTCATAGATTTTACATGGATACCAGGAGTAAAAACCTGTGGCAGGCAATGTCAATGCCAAAGAAATTAATAAAAACAAACAAAAAATCAAAATCATATGATATTGTGATTGGGATAAATTGATATGAAGAGAAGAAAAAGAATACATACATAACCATCGTCATCATCGTTATCATCGTCATCATCGTTATCATCATCATCGTCATGGTCATCATCATCATCATCATCATAATCAACATCAAAGCCCTCCACTCCTACCAGGATATAGGTCATGAACAAACATTCCCCACTTCTCCCTGTCCTTTGCCACTTTCTTCAGGTCCATCCAGGTGTCTCTGCTTCACTTTGTGTTGATTTCAACTCTCCTTCTTCATATTGCTCGTAGCATGCCTTTCTTTCTTGTTCCTTGTGAATTCCACCCGGATTGTCAATATTAGTCTTGCCTCTACCCTTCGACCTGTCCAGCTTGGATGATCCTGCCAGGCACAACAGTCTCCATCAACATTTTTATGTATCGCTATCTGAAAGTTGGGAATCAGAAGGGTGTGAGTGTGGAGTGCCCCACCAGAACCACACTGAACACTCCAGCAGTGTCCGCTCCTCACATGAGGTAGAGAACAGCGATATGGCAGGGTGAGGCACCTCTGGAAGAAAAGCTCTACGGCCTTATGGCGAGTCTGCAAAGACTATTCAATTCATGGAGACAATCCGCATCCTGATCTGACCCGCTGGCAGAGAGGCCGTAGAAGAATAAGAATAATTCCAAGTCTTTCTCAACTCTCTGAGTAGCATAGAGTATAGCTGCTTGTTAGGCGCTTCATACCATCACCTTAGGTTGGATCACATTTAGGTTCGTTTCCTTTTACATAGATAGATTATTGTGGGTTGTATTTTTTTTTTTCTTCTTTCTCCAGAAACTGCTGTTTTATCATGGATTCTTTGCTCCGTTGGAGTTTTTGTCAAGAAAGGAGTGCAGGAGATGTCCACGGAACTCTTCAAACAGAATTTCATGGTGAGTCATTGTTCTGTTGTTTGAGTCCCTAAAGGCAAACAGTGAGCCAAGGGCATATCGAAAGGGACGGAAATGACATTAAATAATATTAAATCCCCATAGGAACAAAGACAAACAGTGAGGCAAGGGGCATGTCGAAAGTGACAGAAATGACATTAAATAATATTAAATCCCCATAGGAACAAAGATAAGACAAATGCAAGGAATAAGCAGATAGAAGTGAAGTTAGCTCAGTTGGTAGCACGCTCTCCGTTCATGGCGAGGCGATGGGTGCCCGGCACGCAGAGGTTGCTGGTTCGATCTTCATGGTGGCCAGGGTTTTTTTCAGTCTATTCTGTGTGCTTGTCTCGTCTTTGTTCCTATGGGGCTTTAAATCTATTCAATGTCATTTCCTTGTCTAATTCCCTGTCTCTCAGCCGCTGGTAGAAGATTTCTATGATAATAGTAAATATGATTTTCACCAAAGACAAACCTGCCTAGTTTCACGAATTTCCTGTAACTATTACTGAAAAATTGATTCTGATTACAGGACTACGAAACAGTGTGAAACATTACAAATTTTTGAAAGTATGAGCTCTGGGGGAAAAAATCAAGTTTATAAGCCTAGTACAATAATGGTGATTCTACGTCCTCGCTATGTACACTGTTTTTTCTTCGCATAACGATACAATAAGAGGGAGAGAAAAGAATACTAATAGCACAGGTTCGATTAGAGTTCAAGATGTCTCAGCTTCCACCTCCATCCCATCCCGTAATGCGCGAAGCAATTATCGACTGGACTGGCGAGTTTTTGGAACAAAAGGTTGATTTTCTGTTCTTTGCATAATCGGGTAGAACGATCATATACTACAAGTTCATGGCAGAAAAATGTCCATATGACGTATATATTTTTTTTTACAAAATATTTTGTAGGCGAGGATAGGTAAAAACAATCAAAATTGACGTAAATTACCCTAACACTGACTGAGAAAAAGGCAGTAAAAACCTGTATGTTGGCGTTTAATCACCAAATGTGTATGTAAACACGAGCATATAGAGGATAAAAAACAAAAAACTGGTTATTTTGTGACTGTTTTCACAACAGTGCACATCTAAACCTAGATTTATAATCCTATTTACATAAGTAACAGTGCCAAAGACTGTCGAAAGAGTAAGGGGCTGCTACAACAAGGGAAACCCGTCTGAAGTGTTTGTTTTGTGTTAGTTTCTTTTGAGTTTTTTACTTGCATTTTTTTCTCGAAATGTAGTTTTTTCACACAAAAACTCTATCTCCTCCGCCATTTCCCGAACGATTTGTATTATATTTGTTACACAGGTTCCTCTTGTCAATGTTCTTAGAATGATGTCATTTAAAAAATATATATATTGTAAACTTTTTGAGAATTTTTGTTTTGTTTGTAATAAAAATGTCGTTTTTGTACATTCACGATATATAGTATTTTCAAAAATTCATTAAAAAAAAAACTATCCAAAATATTGACAAAAACCCAACGTCACTCTTTAGATATCGAATGGAAAAGTCGATCTGCACAGGTTTTGAGTGATTTTATTCATAACTAGGGGAGGAGATAGATTTTGAATATTGAGTCAAAATTCAATATGGCGGCCGTTTCTATGGCAACCAAGGACACTACAAACTTTTCAATGATATAGGATGACTGTATTTTGACAGTTACTCGTGTACATACTAAAAAAGCACTACATGGTTACTTAGATTGATATTCAGACCCAGATTCTTCAATGTTGAGGTTGTTACTAATTATCATTTGAAATTACAAAAAAATCAGGGAGCTGTTACTTAGTGTCTTCCTGTCAAGCATATATATATGACATCGATGATCTAATAGTTAAGCTGCTGGACTTTGGATCATGCGATGCTGAGTTTGAATCCTAGCAATTTTAAGTCTGACGTTGTGTTCCTTGGGAAAGGCACCCAAAATGTATTTTCCACATGTGACCCAGGTACACATGCATACCAGCGCCAGCATGGGGAGTTAAAACCTGCGACAGACAATGTCAATTGCAATGAAATAAGAAAGAAAAAAAGAACAAATAAAAATGGCATGACTATTTTCAGGGTTGAATTCTATTTATTCGTCCACTTTATTCATTGGTCTGTCTTTTTCACTTGTCCATTCTTTCATTCATCCGTTTTATTCATTAATCCGTTCCGTTCATTCGTCCGTTCTTATCATTCGTCCGTAGAATTTTGCCAGATGTGCAAGCAGCGCCAGGGACTCGTGGTCGTCAGTAATCAGTTGGCTGGCAGCCAGCAATACACTGCCGTCCTTCATGGACAGCCCCTGGTTGTCGCAGTTTCCCTGGCTGGCCTACGTCATCTTGATGGTGGAGGGTGAGGCGGAGGTCACCTGTGGCTTGTGGCAAGGAATCCAAGCCGAGCTGCATTCCTTCCAGCGCCCCAACGTGGATAATGCCCTCAAGGTCAGTAGAGGCAAGGGGCATGTCGGAATTGAAGAAAATGACATTAAATAATCTGAAAGCCTAATAGGAACAAGGACGAGACAAATACAAGGAATAGACAGAAAATAAATCCTGGCCACCATGGGATTAAATCCGCAACCTCTGCGCCGGCACCCATCGTCTCGCTATGAAAAGAAAGTGTACCACTAACAAGGCATATATAGCTCGGTTGGTAGCACGTCTTCTTTTCATGGCGAGGCAATGGGTGCCGACCTGCTTCGCCACGTGTTTAATCCCTTGTGGTGGCTGTTTAAAAAAAATTTCTGTCTATTCCTTGTATTCGTCTTGTCTTTGTTTATCTGTCGTCTTTAAATCTTAACCATATTGCCAGCCCATTTCCATTTTTGTTTATCTGTCGTCTTTAAATCTTAACCATATTGCCAGCCCATTTCCATTTTTGTTGAGGACGTCAGTGAAACAAAAGTTCTTTCAAGGCCATTACGGAGTTTATCCCAGTTTCTACAGCGTGAAGCAGAACAAGTGACAATAATCACCTCCTGGACAGGACGCTAGTGTGACGCAGATTTTTACTCCCAAGCTAGTGCTCGTACCCATTTTCTCCCGGGCCGAGTGGGGAAAATGCGTGTCAAGTGTCTTCCCATGGAATACAACGCCTGGCCTGGCTTTGCCAGGATTCGAATCTGGGACCTCATGATCCCTAGTCCAGCAGCCCAACCACTCAACCACGGACGTCGCGAGGACGTCAGTGACCCCTGTTCTTTTCATTATTACGATGCGAGAGATCTTATGTTGGAGTGTAGTTAGGACAATACTTTAACGGTGAAAGTCGCGATCCGTGTAAGTCTAAAATTAGTAACACTTTTTTTTTGTGCTTTTATAACATTAAGCAGCCCCTATGCTTCGTCTAGTTAGGATTCTGTGGCACAAGAACCAATGAAAACCCATATAGCAACCATATGAGAAATCTGTGTATCCCTATCGGGCCTAGTTTTTGACACTTGCATGCTATGTATGTCTGTGAAAATAGATTAAAAAGCACATCTTTTTCTTTGGTTTTCTCAAAACATCCAAAATTGGACTTGCACGGTTTGCAAATTTCACTGTCGTTACAATTCTGACGAAGGTGTTTAAATACCTTTGGTTCTATGTTTGTTTTTTGTTTGAAGGCAACTGTTCACAAGCTGCGTCTAGAACAGTACCCAACTCCAGGGAAGCTGACAATTTACCGGTGGGCCCAACAGGCTCTTGATACGCCAATGGACCACCCCTGTTGCCTGTGGTCTGGCAACGCTTCTTTGCCTTGTACCTTGACGGCAGGTCTTTGAGTCCAGGTAAGGGGGACATTTGCCTGTGTGTGTCTGTCTGTCTGTT
>JAXRKP010001272.1:65000-75000 GCA_037039925.1 Doris montereyensis | reverse complement strand
CAACAACGTCAAAATGCGTTGGCAACGGCTGGCCTGACTTCGCCAAAATGCAACAACGGCTGGCCTGACTTCGCAAATGTAACAACGGCTGGCCTGACTTCGCCAAAATGCAACAATTATATTATAGCTGGCCTGACTTAGCCAAAATGCAACAACGGCTGGCCTGACTTTGCCAAAATGCAACAATTATATTATAGCTGGCCTGACTTCGCCAAAATGCAACAACGGCTGGCCTGTTGACTTATCGCCAAAATGCAACAGGTTTTTGTAAGTCCGTCTCCAATTTGTCGCATTTAAAGAATTAATTCTTGTGAAAAATAAACTTCATAACCTCTTCCTGCCTCGTCCCAGTTACAGAATTTGTCATGCGTTTGTGTATGCGTGTGGCATCTAGATCTATGTTGACCATGTGCACACATACATACGACAATAATTATGCAACTAGTCCATCAAAATGTACCTTCGCCAAAAATGAATGATTTTTTTTGTCACCTGTGGACATGGCATTTTTGCGAAGACTACTGTATTGAAAAATAAGTGTGTTGGCTGTCCGCGAGGAAATTTTTTATTGCTACTGATTCATTCATTTTCAGTCGTTACCATAAAAAGACTACTTAACTTAAAGTCGAGTCCTGACTTGGAGCGATATGTGCCGAAGAGGTCGTGGGTTCTTACCATCATAGGCCAAAGTGATTATGTCTCCTTAACGCTTTTATTAAAGGAGCACAGTTAACTCGGTTGGAAGAACGCACAAACTCTTTCTTTTAAGGCGATATGTGCCGACGCAGAGGTCGTGTGGTTCGATCATCATGGAGGCCAAAAATTGTGATTATGTCACAAACTCAATGTGGGTGGGGGTGGGGGGGTTTACGCACACAAAATTGATTATGTCACAAACTCAATGTGGGAGGGGGTTAAGCACACTAAAATTGATTACGTCACAAACTCAATGTGGGTGGGGGGGGCCACAAACTCAATGTGGGTGGGGGGCACACTAAAATTGATTACGTCACAAACTAAGCACACTAAAATTGATTACTCAATCAATGGGGAGTTAAGCACACTAAAATTGATTACGTCACAAACTCAATGTGGGTGGGGGGGGGGGGGGGGGGTTACGCACAAACTCTAACGCACACTGATTACGTCACAAACTCAATGTGGGTGGGGGGGGAGTTACGCACACTAAAATTGATTATGTCACAAACTCAATGTGGGGGGGAGTTACGCACACTAAAATTGATTACGTCACAAACTCAATGTGGGGGGGGGGGGGGGAGTTAACACACTAAAATTGATTACGTCACAAACTCAATGTGGGGGGGGGGAGTTAACACTAAAATTGATTACGTCACAAACTCAATGTGGGGGGGGAGTTACGCACACTAAAAATTGATTACGTCACAAACTCAATGTGGGGGAGTTACGCACTCTAAAATTGATTATGTCACAAACTCAATGTGGGGGGAGCACAGGGTCACAAACTCAATGGGGGGGGAGGGAGTTACGCAACTAAAATTGATTATGTTACTAGGGAAATCCATACAAAGTTGTAAGTAACTATGTTACACGTCGGTGGGAGAAGTTAAGCAGCAAAAAAATAAAAATACACACAGAAAGAAACAAACAAACAGTCCTTCTCCTCATCTTTGGTATTTTCTTCCTTTCCTTTCCTCCCCAGGAAGCCCGGATTTATTTTTTGACAGCCAGGAAATGGGCAGAGAGTCGCAGGGTGCAAGCGCCCCCAACACAATGGAAGATGAGAGTGTGGAGTACACCAGTTCTAAAGTTCCATCAGATGCTGGCAAGGTGAAAGAAATTGCAGTTACCTCACTGTGTGTATGATGATAGTAAATAAGATAAGATAAGATAAGGTGACTGACTTACTTACTAACTGCACATTACACCAGTTGGTGTGTAGGGCAGCAATGAAGGATCTCCGTTTTCTCTTTCCATGGCAAGCATCTGTAGCGAATTCCAGATTTCGCCCGGTCCTTCATCTCATTCTCTGCTGTTCGTCTCCAAGTTGTCTCCTTTTCCCTTCAGGGATCCAATGTAGGGCGGTCTTTGCGATGTTCCCTTCTTCTTTCCTTAGAAGATGCCCTATTCCACCTCCATCTTCTGTTAAAAAGGATGTCATGCATGTGGTCTATTTTGCATTTTCGGAGAAGAGTTGTTTGAAATTTTGTTTGGCCAAAATGTATTTTGGATTTTTGGCAGGCATTTGGTGTGGAATGAGGATAACTTGTTCATGTCTCTGTCCGTCATCCGCCAGCATTCAGACCCATAGACTAGAGTTGATAGGACACAGCTTTGATAGATTTTTTAATTTTGCATTAATACCATATTCTTTTGTTTTCCATACGTTAAGATAAGATACAACATTATTATCCAAAAGTGGCACGTTGTTTTGGTGTTACAATACCTTCAATACAATAGGAAATACAACACGTTTATACTATACACAAATTATTCTTTACATAGAAACAGCTTACGTACACACATTTAAGCATTACGTGATTAAAATATATAAAACATTATATTTAAAGAAATTAACATTTTTCTTATAAATACATGTAAACGTAGTCATTACAATGAATAAGTTTCAAAAGAGCGGTGATGACAATGAAACTGGTGTTTGTAGTGATATGTAAGACGCCTATGGTGTCTGTGTGTGTGTGTGTGTGTGTGTGTGTGGGGGAGGGGGGGGGGGGGGTTTATAGACTCGTTATTTGGGAGGCGTGGTTGTGAGACAAAGTGAGAGAGGCTTCATTTTAGGGGTGGGTTGTTGGGGGTGATACTGGTAGGTGAGGGAGACTCGATTGTCCAGAGGCAAAGTGTCAGCCTCTCAAGCAAAAGAGAGTGGGTTCGAGCCCCACCAATCGTTGAAAAAATTGCCTTGATTGTTTTTTAACAAAATCTAATACCCCCCCCCCCCTACAGATCACCTTAGTTGTGGATGTGGGCAAATCAAAGCAAAAAACCTACAGATCACCTTAGTTGTGGATGTGGGCAAATCAAGCAAAAAACCTACCGATCAACCTAAGTGGTGGATGTGTGGGCAAATCAAGCAAAAACCTACTGATCACCTTAGTGGTGGATGTGGCCAAATCAAAGCAAAAAAACCTACTGATCACTTTAGTTGTGGATGTGGGCATATCAAAGCAAAAAACCTACTGATCACTTTAGTTGTGGATGTGGGCATATCAAAGCAAAAACCTACTGATCACTTTAGTTGTGGATGTGGGAAAATCAAAGCAAACAACCTACAAATCACCTTAATGGTTGATGTGGGAAAATCAAAGCAAACAACCTACAAATCACCTTAATGGTTGATGTGGGAAAATCAAAGCAAACAACCTACAAATCACCTTAGTGGTTGATGTGGGAAAATCAAAGCAAACAACCTACAAATCACCTTAGTGGTTGATGTGGGAAAATCAAAGCAAACAACCACAAATCACCTTAATGGTTGATGTGGGAAAATCAAAGCAAACAACCTACAAATCACCGTAATGGTTGATGAAACAAACAACCTGTGGGAAAATCAAACAAAAAATACAATCACCTTAGTTGTGGAAATCAAAGCAAAAAACCTCACCTTAATGGTTGATGTGGGCAAATCAAAGCAAAAAACCTACAGATCACCTTAGTTGTGGATATGGGAAAATCAAAGCAAAAAACCACAAATCACCTTAGTGGTGGATGTGGGCAAATCATCAAATCAAAAAACCTACAAATCACCTTAATGGTTGATGTGGCAAATCAAAAAACAAAAAACCTACAGATCACCTTAGTTGTGGATGTGGGCAAATCAAAAAAAAAACCACAAATCACCTTAATAGTTGATGTGGGCAAATCAAAAAAAAAACCTACAGATCACCTTAGTGGTGGATGTGGGCAAATCAAAGTAAAACCTACAGATCACCTTAGTGGTGGATGTGGGCAAATCAAAGCAAAAAACTTAATAGTTGTGATGTGGGCATATCAAATCACCTAAATAAAAAAACCTACAGATCACCTTAGTTGTGGATGTGGGCAAATCAAAACAAAAAAACCTACAGATCACCTTAGTGGTGGATGTGGGCAAATCAAAGCAAAAAAGCCTACAGATCACCTTAGTTGTGGATGTGGGCAAATCAAACAAAAAAATCTACAGATCACCTTAGTTGTGGATGTGGGCAAATCAAAAAAACTACCGATCACCTTAGTTGTGGATGGATGTGGGCAAATCAAGCAAAAAACCTACTGATCACCTTAGTTGTGGATGTGGGCAAATCAAAAGCAAACAACCCACAGATCACCTTAGTGGTGGATGTGGGCAAATCAAATCAAAACCAACCGATCACCTTAGTGGTGGATGTGGGCAAATCAAAGCAAATAAAAAAAAGAAAGAGGACACTGGTAGGTCCTACTTGTCCTTTTGTTTTCACTTTTTCACGTTTTTTCTTTTCATCTTGCTGTTTCCTCTTAATTCACCCTGAGATCACTGCACATAGTGGATGGAGTAATTTCCTATGAAACAAAACAATCTGCAGGAGAGGGCATGAATGAAAATGAAATATTTTTTGGTTATCGCTTTGTTTCTATTGCAATCATATTTTCCCACAATGCATCATGGGATGAATTTTTCACCCCCAATACATGTACTGACGGTGAAAGTCACAAACCGTGTAAGTCTAAAATTAGGGACACCTTTTTTCCTTCTTTTTCAACATCAGGAAGTTGGTATGCTTGGTCTAGTTAGGATTCCATGGCACAAGAACCAATAGAGAACCCACATAATAAAATTATGAGTAATACGTGTATCCCTATTGGATCTAGGGATTTACATACCAACTTCCTGATGTTGAAAAAAAAGAAAAAGATGTCCCCAAGTTTAGACCTACACGGTTTGCGACTTTCACCGTCAGTATATATATTGGTGGGAAAAAATTCATCCCATGATGCATTGTTGGAAAATATGATTGCAATAGAGACACAAGTGATGACCAAACAAAATGATGCATTGTTGGAAAATATGATTGCAATAGAGACACAAGTGATGACCAAACAAAATGATGCATTGTTGGAAAATATGATTGCAATAGAGACACAAGTGATGACCAAAAAATACATTCATTTTTCATTCATAAATTGATCATTGTGGAAAAATTTGCTGGAAAAAAATGCATTGTTGGAAAATATGATTGCATCAATTTCATTCATGTTTGTGTACGTCTGTTTAATTAAAATCAAAGCATACAAAATTGGACTTCACACAGTTTGTGACGTTCACCGTCGATGTAGCATATTGCTCACACCAAACACTTGAGTATATTGTTCTGTTATTATTTTTTTCTTTCCTTCTTTGAAATAAACGGTGTGTCCAGACTTTACCAGACTTTCAGCCTGTGGCTAGAGGAGCCAAGACTACATGACGGCAACTTGCGTGCCGGCCTTGCCACCACAGTACGAAGCTGCCAGATTGAACCAAGTCTTCCAAGGTTTCATGGTAGGTGATGGGAAAACAGATCTGCTATGACGTAGGTAGGGAGGTAGGTAGGGACATAGAGGATTTTGACTCAATCTTAATCTACTGTCGCAAGTCGTCTGCCTAGTCTAGTGTCTTCCTATAATTAATTTAGGATTTTAAGATTTTGTAAACCTTTAACAGCCAAACCAATCTGGATTTATACGCTGAAGGGCCTGCGGCATAAATTCAACGGGGAGAGAGAGTGCGGGTAGACCTATACGTGCATGGTATGTCATGGCATGTACGGTACTGTCATGGCATTTCGGTACTGTCATGGTATTACGGTACTGTCATGGCATTACGGTACTGTCATGGTATTACAGTACTGTCATGGCATTACGGTACTGTCATGGTATTACGGTACTGTCATTACGGTACTGTCATGGCATGTACTGTACTGTCATGGCATGTACGGTGCTGTCATGGCATTACGGTACTGTCATGGTATTACGATACTGTCATTACGGTACTGTCATGGTATTACGGTACTGTCATTACGGTATTGTCATGGTATTACAGTACTGTCATTACGATACTGTCATGGCATGTACTGTACTGTCATGGCATGTACGGTGCTGTCATGGCATTACGGTACTGTCATGGTATTACGGTACTCATAATGCGGTGCTGTCATGGTATTACGGTACTGTCATTACGGTACTGTCATGGCATGTACTGTACTGTCATGGCATAATACTTGTGCTGTCATGGCATTACGGTACTGTCATGGTATTACGGTACTGTCATGGCATGTACTGGGTACTGTCATGGCATGTACTGTACTGTCATGGCATGTACTGTACTGTCACGGCATGTGCGGTACTGTCATGGCATGTACTTTACTGTCATGGCATTTACGATACTGTCATGGCATGTACTCTACTGTCATGGCATGTATGGTACTGTCATGGCATGTACTGTACTTGTCATGGCATGTCGGTACTGTCATGGCATGTACGTACTGTCATGGCATGTACTGTACTGTCATGGCATGTACGCTGTCATGGCATGTACTGTACTGTCATGGCATGTACTGTACTGGCATATACTGTACTGTCATGGCATGCGGTACTGTCATGGCATATGCGGTACTGTCATCACATGTACTGTGCTGTCATGGCATGTACGGTACTGTCATCACATGTACTGTACTGTCATGGCATGTACGGTACTGTCATCACATGTACTGTACTGTCATGGCATGTACGGTACTGTCATGGCATGCGCGGTACTGTCATGGCATGTACGGTACTATCATGGCATGTACTGTACTGTCATCACATGTACTGTGCTGTCATGGCATAATACGGTACTGTCATGGCATGTACTGTACTGTCATCACATGTACTGTACTGTCATGGCATGTACGGTACTGTCATGGCATGTGGTACTGTCATCACATGTACTGTATCATGGCATGTACTGTACTGTCATGGCATGTACGGTACTGTCATGGCATGTACTGTACTGTCATGGCATGTACGGTGTCATGGCATGTACTGTCATGGCATGTACTGTACTGTCATGGCATGTACGGTACTGTCATGGCATGTACGGTACTGTCATGGCATGTACTGTACTGTCATGGCATGTGTGGTAATGTAATGGCATGTACTGTACTGTCATGGCATGTACGGTACTGTCATCACATGTACTGTGCTGTCATGGCATGTACGGTACTGTCATCACATGTCATCGGTACTGTCATGGCATGTATGGTACTGTCATCACATGTACTGTGCTGTCATGGCATGTACGGTACTGTCATCACATGTACTGTGCTGTCATGGCATGTATGGTACTGTCATCACATGTACTGTGCTGTCATGGCATGTATGGTACTGTCATCACATGTACTGTGCTGTCATGGCATGTACGGTACTGTCATCACATGTACTGTGCTGTCATGGCATGTACGGTACTGTCTGTCATCCAGATGGTTTTTTAAAGGTGTCCCTATTACACTGGAAAGATTTGAAACATTTTATATCATTAGTTGTATAGGTTTCTAAAGCAATATTGTTTTTACTGTGGAAGTGAGTAAACATTTTGACATCTACTCTACGCCTAGGGCAAGTGGGAATAATAAGCAGACTTGAGGTGACAGTGCTGGAACCAGTCCCCCTCCTATCACCTTCTATCAAAACACCAGCCAATCTAAGAACAGTCGCTGCCTGCCTATCAACAGCTTGTGTTATTTCCTCCTCTCTCTCACCTGACAGAGCGCATGGCTGGAGTTTGTAGACCTGGAGGGTGTCCAGTACAACCTCAGCTGTTTAGCTGCCGGTTGGAGGAAACGTCTGACCAACGCTAGGCTGTCAGCTCACAATATTACCAGACAGGGCAACTCCATCAACGAGCCAGAGAATGGTAAGGCTTAAGGGGAGGGGGGGGGGAGCTGAACCGGCGAGTTTTGGACCAAAAGGTTGATTTTCTGTTCTTTGCATATTCGGGTAGAACAATCATTTATCTACAAGTTCATGGCAGAAAAATGTCCATATGATGTATAATTTTTTTATACAAAATATTTTGTAGGTAAGGGTAGGTAAAAACAATCAAAATTTTTACGTAAATTACCCTAACACTGACTGAGAAAATGGCAGTAAAAACCCGTATATTGGCGGTTAATTGCCAGATGTGGCAACACCGACTTTGGGCTAGTTTCTGCTGTCACCGATCGACGCGTCGGCCAATCGCTGTGTGATAAAAGAGACTTTGCGCGTCAGTGTGTGTGTAAACAAGCATAGGAAAAAAACAAAAAACTGGTCATTTCGACATCTGTTTTCACAACAGTGCACATCTAAATCTAAATTTATAATCCTATTTACAACAAGGGAAACCCGTCTGAAGCGTTTGTTTTGTGTTATATTCTTTTGAGTTTTTTACTTACATTTTTCTCAAAATGTCGTTTTTCCACATTAAAATTCTATCTCCTCCACCATTTACCGAACGATTTGTATTATATTTGGCACACATGTACCTCTGTATTTTGACAGTTACTCATATACAAACTGAAAGCAAAAACTGTAACTCGAAAGCAAAAAGAATGACATCATCTTACCACTTTGCTCTTAATTCACCCTGAGATCACTGTATGTGGTGGACAAAGTATTTTACAATGAAACACACAAGTCATTTTTATCTTACTGAAATCACAGAGTAGCAAAGAGAATGACATCATCTTACCACTTTGCTCTTAATTCACCCTGAGATCACTGTATGTGGTGGACAATGAAACACACAAGTCACTTTTATCTTACTGAAATCACAGAGTAGCAAAGAGAATGACATCATCTTACCACTTTGCTCTTAATTCACCCTGAGATCACTGTATGTGGTGGACAATGAAACACACAAGTCACTTTTATCTTACTGAAATCACAGAGTAGCAAAGAGAATGACATCACCTTACCACTTTGCTCTTAATTCACCCTGAGATCACTGTATGTGGTGGACAATGAAACATACAAGTCACTTTTATCTTACTGAAATCACAGAGTAGCAAAGAGAATGACATCATCTTACCACTTTGCTCTTAATTCACCCTGAGATCACTGTATGTGGTGGACAATGAAACACACAAGTCACTTTTATCTTACTGAAATCATAGAGTAGCAAAGAGAATGATTTGAATTTTTTGGGGGTGTATTTGATGTGGATAATATATGTGAGAGACAAAGAAACTTTAAGAGACATTCAAGTT
Source organism: Doris montereyensis (assembly GCA_037039925.1). Lineage (NCBI taxonomy): Eukaryota > Metazoa > Mollusca > Gastropoda > Nudibranchia > Dorididae > Doris > Doris montereyensis. The sequence continues at coordinate 65,782 of JAXRKP010001272.1, read as the reverse complement.
TTGTGGTAGTGTTGATGTGTCGTTTTATCTGTCAGTGCCTTTCCCAAGGAATGCAAATGTTGGATCGACCCAGCTTTGGCAGAATTTGAACCCAGGACCTCATGATCCAAAGTTCGACAACTTAACCACTAGGCCACTGATATGTTTTGACTAGTTAGCATAGAAAGACTTTAAATTCCTTACTTTCTCAACGTCACATTTCTCATGTCCATTCAAACTCCCTCTCTCGTTGAAGCCACTGGACGGATTATGCGACGTTTGCGACGCTACGATGACCCAAAGTCACCTCCAGCTCTGAGCCAGATTGAGAGTGCCGTCCCTTTGATAAGCTCCAGCATTGTGGAAGACCAAAGCGCGTTCATGCATCTTATTTCCTCTAACTTGCAATTGCTGAAACACCACACAGGGTAAATTTTTGTCTCTTTTCTTTTGTACTCGCTTAATTTAAAAATTGTTTTTAAATTTCGCTTCTTAGCTTCCATTATGAGGAAACCACATATTTATATATGTCAAGTTTTTCCATTTTGTGAGGATAGTAGTAAAAGCAGTTGTAGTGATGTAAAAACTAGTTTTCCTATATGCGCAGATATTTTCATAGCTTTAGGGTTTTGTCTTACTGGGGGCTCGATAGTTCAAGCCCCGACAGGTTTTGAAAAGTTTTCTAAAAATTTTTTTATTAAAATATACCCTCCTGGTCCAGGTAGGCGGATCGACATTTAGTCCCATCGGAGACGGACGATAAAGAGGAGGTTCCAAGTGCAGAATACAAAACTCTGTGCACG
>JAXRKP010001272.1:0-55000 GCA_037039925.1 Doris montereyensis | reverse complement strand
ATTCAATTCAATTCAATTATAAAATGTCTTTATTACCGATAACATTATACATTGTCATAACATATAGAGACATACAGATATCACAAAGTGAAATAACTTAATAAACCTTCTGGGCTTTTTTACCGACATTTCAATAGAAAATATTACCAAAATGCTAACTAAGAGGGGATTAAGAATCTAGTTTGTAATAATCTTCAATCCATCCATTATTGTATCCATCTATCTATCCATCTATATATCCATCTATCCATCTATCCATCCATTATTGTATCCATATATCTATCCATCTATATATCCATCTATCTATCCATCTATCTATCCATCTATATATCCATCTCCATCCATCCATCTAGCTATCCATCCATCCAGCTATCAATCTATCTATCCATCTCACCATCCATCCATCCATCTAGCCATCCATCTACCTGTCCATCTCCATCCATCCATCCATCCGTCTATCTATATATCCATCCATCTATCCATACATCCATGAATCTATCTATCTATACATCCATCTATATGTCCACCCATCCATCCATCTATCTATCCATCCATCTATACATCCATCTATCTGTCCACCTATCCATCCATCTATCGATTCATCCATCCATCCATCTGTCTATTTGTCCATCCGTCTATCCATCCATCCATCTATCTATACATCCATCCATCTATACATCCATCCATCTATCCATTCATCCATCTATCTATACATCCATCTATCTGTCCACCTATCCATCCATTTATCCATCCATCCATCCATCCATCTATCTATACATCCACCTATCTGTCCACCTATCCATCCATCTATCCATCCATCTATCTATACATCCATCTATCTGTCCACCTATCCATTCATCCACCTATCCATTCATCCATCTATCCATACATCCATCTATCTGTCCACATATCCATCCATCTATCCATCCATCCATCTATCCATCCATCCATCCATCACATCCACCCATCTCTTCATCCATCCATCTATCTATACATCCATCTATCTGTCCACCTATCCATATATCTATCCATCCATCCATCTATCTATCTGTCCACCTATCCATCCATCTATCCATCCATCCATCCATCCATCCATCTATCTGTCCACCTATATCCATCCATCCATCTATCCATCCATCCATCCATCTATCTGTCTGTCCACCTATCCATCCATCCATCCATCCATCCATCCATCAATCTATCTATACATTCATCTATCTGTCCACCTATCCATCCATCTATCCATCCATCCATCCATCCATCTATCCATCTATCTGTCCACATATCCATCCATCTATCCATCCATCCATCCATCTATCTATACATCCATCTATCTGTCCACCTATCCATCCATCTATCCATCCATCTATCCATCCATCCATCCATCGATCACATCCATCCATCCATTTCTTCATCCACCCATCCATCTATCTATCTATCCATCCATCCATGCATTTCTTCATCCACCCATCTATCCATCCATCTATCCGTCCATCCATCCATCCATCCATCCATCCATCCATCTATCCGTCCATCTATCCATCCATCCTTCAATCTATCCATCCACCCATCCACCCACCCATCCATCCATCCATCCATCCACCTATCAATCCATCCGTCCATTCATCCGTCCTTCCTTGTATTCCCTTATTGACAGGAATTTCTGTCCAGAGACCCGTCCCAGGTGAACAAGGTTCTGCAGCTGTGTCTGGACAAGCCCTTGGTGTCGGGCATGGTGTCCCCCACTTCATCCCCAACTCGTGCCCGGCCCGGTTGGTCACTATGTACTCCCAGCTGCTGCACCTGCTGCAGGCGCAGAACATGGACCTGGTCTTCATGCTGCTCACCAAGGTCAGTGCAAGGTCATCACCACGCCCGCCGACACACGGTGGGGCAAGAGGTCGTGTCACTTTACTTTACTTAAGCCTGCTGCCTAGGCCTGGACGCTACTCCAGCCATTACAAGGCTTTTGATGCATTTTATTTGAATCTGACCCCAGTCTCGAGACAAGAGGTGGTGAATAGTAAATCCCGCTTTGATGCCAACCTACGCTGTGACTACGAAAGTGAGAGGCAGTGCTGACTGAAGCACCCTGTTCAATCGACCTTCGCTTGAGACGCAGTGCTGACTGAAGCACCCTTTGTCTCTTCAATCGGCACCTTTCGCTTGCCTTGACGAGACACCCTTTATCTCTCTTCAATCGAGTGAGAGGCAGTGCTGACTGAAGCACCCTTTATCTCTTCAATCGGCACCTTTCGCTTGCCTTGACGAGACGACTGAAGCAAAGTGAGAGGCAGTGCTGACTGAAGCACCCTTTATCTCTTCAATCGGCACCTTTCGCTTGCCTTGACGAGACGAAAGTGAGAGGCAGTGCTGACTGAAGCACCCTTTATCTCTTCAATCGGCACCTTTCGCTTGCCTTGACGAGACGAAAGTGAGAGGCAGTGCTGACTGAAGCACCCTTTTATCTCTTCAATCGAGAGACGAGACAGTGCTGACTGAAGCACCCTTTATCTCTTCAATCGGCACCTTTCGCTTGCCTTGACGAGACGAAAGTGAGAGGCAGTGCTGACTGAAGCACCCTTTGTCTCTTCAATCGGCACCTTTCGCTTGCCTTGATGAGACGAAAGTGAGAGGCAGTGCTGACTGAAGCACCCTTTGTCTCTTCAATCGGCACCTTTCGCTTGCCTTGATGAGACGAAAGTGAGAGGCAGTGCTGACTGAAGCACCCTTTGAAGCACCCTTTTATCTCTTCATTGGCTCTTCAATCGGCACCTTTCGCTTGCCTTGATGAGACGAAAGTGAGAGGCAGTGCTGACTGAAGCACCCTTTGTCTCTTCAATCGGCACCTTTCGCTTGCCTTGATGAGACGAAAGTGAGAGGCAGTGCTGACTGAAGCACCCTTTGTCTCTTCATTGGCACCTTTCGCTTGCCTTGATGAGACGAAAGTGAGAGGCAGTGCTGACTGAAGCACCCTTTGTCTCTTCATCACCTTTCTTCAATCAGTGCTGACTGAAGCACCCTTCTCTTCAATCGGCACCTTTCCTTGCCTTGATGAGATGAAAGTGAGAGGCAGTGCTGACTGAAGCACCCTTTATCTCTTCAATCTTTCGGTTGCCTTGATGAGATGAAAGTGAGAGGCAGTGCTGACTGAAGCACCCTTTACATCCTTTGCAGCATCCCCATCCTTTTCTTCTCACACCAATCCTTTTGAGCATTAGCCTAGCTAACTTTCAGGCCACTACTCCACCCTCTTTTCTACCATGGTGACAGCAGTTTATTGCTACTTACTACAGTCTCTCACTGGGTCAATCGGCACCTGTCATCTGCTATGGCGATGGGCAACACTTGGGGCGACACTTATTACCTTCAGCACACAACTTCTAGTCATGCCCTGACCTGGAACCCGCAGCAGGGGAGAAGAAATAGACGCAGACCACCAAACACGTGGCTTATCTTTGGAGGCAGAAACCAAGAAAATGGGATACGGCTGGCAGAAGTATGAAAAGATAGCCCAGGGCCGTTGTAAATTGATAGCACTTGCGGATGGCCTATACCCCATGATGGGGCAGCAGTAGGCCTGGGCAAGATTCCTTTGTCTGTTACTCGTTGATACGAACTACCGTCTTCGCTGGTCTCGCGTTATTCGAGTCCTCGCTTTGGTGAACACAACGAATACGCCTCGTGCGTTCATGGGATTCACGGCAACGAATTTGAACACTGAGCCTTAGCCCTCACACATTCATGGGATTCACGGCAACGAATTTGAACACCTTTGAACTTGACACATTCATGGGATTCACGACGCAAGTTGAACACTTTGACACACTGATTCACGCCCCTTTGCCCTCACACATTCATTCATGGGATTCACGGGATTCAACGAAAGTGAACACTGAACACTCTGAGTATTGGCCCTCACACATTCATGGGATTCACGGCAACGAATTTGAACACTGAGCCTTGGCCCTCACACATTCATGGGATTCACGGCAATTCATGGATTCACGGAATTTGGCCCTCACACATTCATGGGATTCACGGCAACTTTGAACACTGAGCCTTGGCCCTCACACATTCATGGGATTCACGTGCAACATTCATGGGATTCACGGCAAATTTGAACACTTTATCCCTCACATTCATGGATTCACGGCAACGAATTTGAACACTGAGCCCCCTCATGACACATTCACGGCTAAGGAGGATGAAGGTGGAGGGGTTGAGTCTCTTTATTGATTACCTTTCTGATCCTTGAGGCGTTGTTTGAGGCAGGGAGAACACCCTTTGTCAATATCTAGGTCCCTGGTGTGTTTATTGATGATTTTTGGGAGCATTGGACTTATCATTCCAAGGCAGGGGAGTTTAAGAGATGTCAGATCCACATAGGGACAAAGAGAAACAGTGAAAGACGGAAACAGGGGCCCATGTGGAAAGTAATATATATATAATATATATATTAATATATATATATATCTATATATAGACATGATGCAGATGGTGGAGTCTAGACAAATACAATTGGATCTAAATAAATTTAGACTGTTCCACTTCAGGCTATTGAAACTGGGATAAACTCCGGCTCTCTGGGTTGTAACAGTCTTGAAGGAACTTTATTATATATAAATTTAGACTTGATATTTTGCTAGGTTCTGTGATCTGCTTCCGAATGTCTGCCCTTGTTCTGGACAACGCATTTGTTGGATTATTGAACATATTATCATCAGGTAGAACATGTTTTATTTGCTCAATTTAGACATACATGAAGGATACATAAACTTACTTCATGTTTTACTCGAGCAATTTAGACCCTACATACATGTTTATGGTGTGACTTCCCTCATGGGGCTAGGGTTGTTCAAGTAGTAATAAGTCCATATGTTTTTTTCCTTCTTGTCTCGTTGCCAGTTTGACATTATGCCAGTGGTTAAAGTCGAACACAACCCGAACGAGTCCGACAGGAAGCTGATGGTGGAAGCGCTGGGATCGTCTCTGATGGCTTGTGGCATCAAACGACACTGAGTCGAAAACCGTCTTCGCTGTAAGTCGCCAGGTCGTCTTCTGTTGCTTGGGAATTGACAGTTTTTGGGGTTGTTTTTCATGGCTGGCAAGGTTTTTTGAAATCATGAGTTCTCACGTGTTCATATTGCCATTGTAAGAAATAGTTCTGAGGGATTTTTATATGTCAATGGGATTTCATTTCATTGAAATTTACCCTGTTTGCTGTCTGCGGTGATCTCATCAAGAGGAAGCAGAAAGACGGTGATATCACAGAGACTGGACAAAATTAACTATGTCTGTACAAGGACAAGAAACAGGCAGCTTTATGATTTCCTTTCCTTCCATTTATAATCAGCTTTATGATTTCCTTTTCTTCCATTTATAATCAGCTTTGAACATTTCCTTTCCTTCCATTTATAATCAGCTTTATGATTTCCTTTCCTTCCATTTATAATCAGCTTTATGATTTCCTTCAATTTATAATGAGCTTTATGATTCCTACCATTTATAATCAGCTTTATGTTTTCCTTCTTGTCATCTCCAGCTTTACATCACCCACCTCAATTCAATGCTGCAGAGCAACTTCCCATCCAACCTGTTTATGGTCTTGAACATGATTTTCCAAGGTGAGCCTTGGACACAACCCATGGGATTCCACGGCAAATCGTTGACACATGCAGTCAGTGTTGCCCTTACTTCATATATCTTAAGTGACAATTAGTGTTAGTGTGACTTATATCTCAAAGTAACAACTAGTGTTAGTGTGACTCATTATATATCAAGTGGCAATTAGTATTAGTGTGACTTATTGTATCTCAAAGGGACAATTAGTGGTTATGTGACTTTTTATATTTCAAAGTGACAATTAGTGTTAGTTGGACTTATTATATATCTAAGTAACAATCACTGTTAGTGTGACATTTTATATTCCAAAGTGACAATTAGTGTTAGTTGGACCTATTATATATCTAAGTAACAATCACTGTTAGTGTGACATTTTATATTCCAAAGTGACAATTAGTGTTAGTGTGGCTTATTTTATTCCAAAGTGGCAATTGAAAGGATGAGGTCTAACTCAAGGATGCAACTGAAGTTTAACACAAAATAGGCAAAATAAACATGAAGCCAATGCAGTGTAAAGAATGGGAAGTGAAGAGTAAGGGGTCACTTCTATGCAGTGTAAAGAATGGGAAGTGAAGAGTAAGGGGTCACTTCTATGCAGTGTAAAGAATGGGAAGTGAGGGAGTAAGGGGTCACTTCTATGCAGTGTAAAGAATGAATGGGAAGTGAGGTAGGGGAGTGGTCACTTCTATGCAGTGTAAAGAATGGGAAGTGAGGGAAAGAGTGGAAAGGGGTCACTTCTATGCTGTAAAGAATGGGAAGTGAGGAGTCTAGACTTCAATGGATCTAAATAAATGGGAAGTGAGGCTATTAAACTGGTCACTCCGGCTCTCTGGGCTCTATGCAAGATAATTTAGACGTGTAAAGAATGGGAAGTGAAGAGTAAGGGGTCACTTCTATGCAGTGTAAAGGGAATGGGAAGTCTGCCCTTGTTCGGACAACTCACTTGTTGTTAGGAACATATCACTTTTTATGCAGTTAAAGAATGGGAAGTAACAGCAGTAAGTGTTCTGTGACTTCTATGCAGTGTAAAGAATGTTTGTGAGGAGTAATGGGCTATCAGTTTGTTCAAGTACAGTAAAAGAATGGTTTTAGTGAATATCTCGTTGGTCAGTTTACTATGCCAGTGGTCCCAAAGTGGCAATCAGGAACAATAAATACAACTCACTATAAGTGAGTGCGTGTTGTCGTGGCTGTACTCATAACAAATTATAAAATAACTTAATATCATAACAGCAATCAGTGTTACTGTGACTTATATCCCAAGGTGGCAATCAGTGTTAGTTCTGACGTTATATCCCAATCCCAAAGTGGCAATCAGTGTTACTGTGACTTATATCCCAAAGTGGCAATCAGTGTTACTGTGACTTATATCCCAAAGTGGCAATCAGTGTTACTGTGACTTATATCCCAAAGTGGCAATCAGTATTACTGTGACTTATATCCCAAAGTGGCAATCAGTGTTACTGTTTCCTTATATCCCAAAGTGGCAATCAGTGTTACTGTGACTTATATCCCAAAGTGGCAATCAGTGTTACTGTGACTTATATCCCAAAGTGGCAATCAGTGTTACTGTGACTTATATCCCAAAGTGGCAATCAGTGTTACTGTGACTTATATCCCAAAGTGGCAATCAGTGTTACTGTGACTTATATCCCAAAGTGGCAATCAGTGTTACTGTGACTTATATCCCAAAGTGGCAATCAGTGTTACTGTGACTTATATCCCAAAGTGGCAATCAGTGTTACTGTGACTTATATCCCAAAGTGGCAATCAGTGTTACTGTGACTTATATCCCAAAGTGGCAATCAGTGTTACTGTGACTTTATATCCCAAAGTGGCAATCAGTATTACTGTGACTTATATCCCAAAGTGGCAATCAGTGTTACTGTGACTTATATCCCAAAGTGGCAATCAGTGTTACTGTGACTTATATCCCAAAGTAACAATCAGTGTTACTGTGACTTTTATATCCCAAAGTGACAATTAGTGTTAGTTGGACCTATTATATCCCAAAGTGGCAATCAGTGTTAGTGTGACTTATATCCCAAAGTGACAATTAGTGTTACTTATTTTATTCCAAAATGGCAATTGAAATGTGAGGTCTAACCCAAAGTGACAATCAGTTTAACTGTGAATATCCCAAAGTGGCAATTAGTGTTAAGAATGCAGTTATATCCCAAAGTGGCAATCAGTGTTACTATGACTGTATATCCCAATGGGGCAATCAAGAGTTACTGTGACTTATATCCCAAAGTGGGAATCAGTGTTACTGTGACTTATATCCCAAAGTGGGAATCAGTGTTACTGTCACTTATATCCCAAAGTGACAATCAGTGTTACTGTGACTTATATCCCAAAGTGTAAATCAGTGTTACTGTGACTTATATCCCAAAGTGACAATCAGTGTTACTGTAACTTATATCCCAAAGTGACAATCAGTGTTAGTGTGACTTCTATCCCAAAGAATGGAAGTCAAGTGTTAGTGTGACTTATATCCAAAGTGGCAATCAGTGTTAGTGTGACTTCTATCCCAAAGTGACAATCAGTGTTAGTGTCACTTGAATCAATGTTAAATGTGACTTATATCCCAAAGTGACAATCAGTGTTAGTTTGGCTGTAATCCCAAAGTGAAAATCAGTGTTACTAATATCCCAAAGTGACAATCAGTGTTACTGTGACTTATATCCCAAAGTGACAATCAGTGTGACTTATATCCCAAAGTGGCAATTGTTAGTGTGTATTATATCCCAAAGTGGCAATCAGTGTTAGTGTGACTTATATCCCAAAGTGACAATCAGTGTTAGTGTGACTTCATATCCCAAAGTGGCAATCAGTGTTAGTTTGACTTATATCCCAAAGTGGCAATCAGTGTTAGTTTGACTAATATATCCCAAAGTGGCAATCAGTGTTAGTGTGACTTCATATCCCAAAGTGGCAATCAGTGTTACTGTGACTTATATCCCAAAGTGGCAATCAGTGTTAGTGTGACTTATATCTCAAAATGGCAATCAGTGTTAGTTTGACTTCATATCCCAAAGTGGCAATCAGTGTTAGTTTGACTATCAAATCCCAAAGTGGCAATCAGTGTTACTTTGACATATCATATCCCAAAGTGGCAATCAGTGTTACTTTGACTTCATATCCCAAAGTGGCAATCAGTGTTAGTTTGACGTTCATATCCCAAAGTGGCAATCAGTGTTACTGTGACTTATATCCCAAAGTGACAATCAGTGTTAGTTTGACTATCATATCCCAAAGTGACAATCAGTGTTAGTTTGACTATTATATCCCAAAGTGGCAATCAGTCTTACTTTGACGTATTATATCCCAAAGTGACAATTAGTGTTACTGTGATTTATATCCCAAAGTGACAATCAGTGTTAGTTTGACTTATATCCCAAAGTGACAATCAGTCTTAGTTTGACTTATATCCCAAAGTGACAATTAGTGTTAGTGTGATTTATATCCCAAAGTGACAATCAGTGTTACTGTGACTTATATCCCAAAGTGGCAATCAGTGTTAGTTTGTGTACATATCCCAAAGTGGCAATCAGTCTTAGTTTGACGTATTATATCCCAAAGTGACAATCAGTGTTACTGTGATTTATATCCCAAAGTGGCAATCAGTCTTAGTTTGACGTATTATATCCCAAAGTGACAATTAGTGTTACTGTGATTTATATCCCAAAGTGACACTTTCTGACAATGTCTGTTTGTGGTTCATGTTTAAGTAACTAAAAACTTGCCTTAAAAGACAACGCATGGAACTTTCACAGAATGCAATATGACATAAAATGTTGGATTCATCGTGATAATGTTTACTAGAGTGAATATGAATTTGACACAGAATTATAATTAAGATGTGTCATGTTGTATTATATGATAGCTTCCAGGTCTACAAAGATTTAAGATGGTCAATTATAGCGTTTAGCGGAACAGGGCTAAAAATAATCACTTCTTGAACAGGCCGCTAGTCTTGTCGCAGGTTTTTACCCCAAGCTGTTACTGGTACCCATTTGCACCTGTGTCCAGTGTGGAAAATACGGTTTTAAGTGTCTGTCCCCAAGGAACACAACGTCGAACCTGGCATTGCTAGGGTTCGAACTAGGGACCTCATGATCCCAAGTCCGGCAACTAAGCAAGCCACTAGGCCATCGACGTCCCTTTTGTTTTTCTCATTGGGATTTTTATTTATCTTCTTCATCGAAGTTCGTGTAAAAAGAAGTGTTCTTTGCCTCTCAGCTCCTTGTGGAGCACAGGCCATCGACGAAAAGCTACCAGTCATCCCTGTGGAGCACAGGCCATCGACGAAAAGCTACCAGTAATCCCTGTGGAGCCTTGACAAAAAGCAGTCATCCCTGTGGAGCACAGGCCATCGACTCCAGTCATCCCTGTGGAGCACAGGCCATCGACCTCCAGTCATCCCTCCAGTCATCCCTGTGGAGCACAGGCCATCGGAGCAGTCATCCCTGTGGAGCCATCGACGAAAAGCCTCCAGTCATCCCTGTGGAGCACAGGCCATCGACGAACCGCCAGTCATCCCTGCCATCATCCCTGTGGAGCACAGGCCATTGACGAAAAGCCTCCAGTCATCCCTGTGGAGCACAGGCCATTGACGAAAAGCCTCCAGTCATCCCTGTGGAGCACAGCCGCCAGTCATCCCTATTCTGCATCAAAGTCTGCAACTCTCGCCAATTTTTCCTCCGTCTCACCATCTCCGTCTCGATCTCTCTTCTCTAGGTCATTTTTCATGGCCCTCTAGATCTTTTCCCTGGTGGATTCCATGTCAAGCTTTGTCTGGCCGTGTAGGATTTCGGTTTTCTCATTATACGGCCAATACATGTCCACTTCCTTTTCTTTAAATCTCTCTCAATTGGGAGCTGCTCGATCCTCTCATGAAAGCCTGCATTGCTGATGGTGTCAGGCCAACGTACGCCCACAATACGCCTCAGGCGGCTGTTTGTGAAGGACTTGAGTCTCTGGAGTGTAGCTTTGATGATCCTCCACGTCTCTGGAGTGTAGCTTTGATGATCCTCCACGTCTCTGGAGTGTAGCTTTGATGATCCTCCACGTCTCTGGAGTGTAGCTTTGATGATCCTCCACGTCTCTAGAGTGTAGCTTTGATGATCCTCCACGTCTCTAGAGTGTAGCTTTGATGATCCTCCACGTCTCTGGAGTGTAGCTTTGATGATCCTCCACGTCTCTGGAGTGTAGCTTTGATGATCCTCCACGTCTCTGGAGTGTAGCTTTGATGATCCTCCACGTCTCTGAGCCGTACATACAGGAGGATGGATTTCAAAACAAGTGTTTGAAATTAAAGATCCTAATTTATAGTCTTTTCCTTACTGCAATGAAATACTGACCCAGATCTTTCTCAATGCAATGTAAAACAAGTGCAATGTAAAACAAGTGCAATGATGTAAAACAAGTGCAATGTAAAACAAGTAAAACAAGTGCAATGTAAAACAAGTGCAATGTAAAACAAGTAGTGCTAGTGCAATGTAAAACAAGTAGTGCAATGTAAAACAAGTAGTGCAATGTAAAACAAGTAGTGCAATGTAAAACAAGTAGTGCAATGTAAAACAAGTAGTGCAATGTAAAACAAGTAGTGCAATGTAAAACAAGTAGTGCAATGTAAAACAAGTAGTGCAATGTAAAACAAGTAGTGCAATGTAAAACAAGTGCAATGTAAAACAAGTAGTGCAATGTAAAACAAGTGTTTTTATTATTCATGTATGTCCCTGAAGGGTCGGCATCGGAAGAGCTGCATTGTAAAGTGTGGGAGGTGTTTCTGACTGCCACCTTCTCAGACACGACCAGCGACAACATGACGACAGAGTTCAACAGAGCTCGTATAGAAAACTGTCACAATCTACATCTTTCCACTGCTCAGGTATTTGATTTTGTTGTCTAATTTGATTTTTTTTTTTTTTTTAATTTGATTTTGGTTTTGATTTTTCCCACTTTCACAACGTTTGAGGTTTTGCCAGGAGTTTTTTGTAGGATTTTAGTGATTGTTTTGCCCAGGCTATCCTGTGAACAGCTGAAGGATATTTAATGTGTGCAGAGTGTTGTGATCTGCACACAGGACCTTCTTTTTTGTCGTCTGTCTCTGGTGTCGATCCACCTATCTGAACCAGGATGGGAGGGGGAGGGGGGGGAGATTTTACTCGAACAGGACTGGAGAAAAACCGTAGGGTTTTAAACACTTTTTTTGTGTGTGTGTGTATTGTATTGATCGCGTGGTTCTCTTCACATCTTGCGTACGTTATACGTCCTGCATTACCAACCGACTCACAATACGCTGTTTGCTTTTTGTCTCAAGTTTTTTTTTTAAATGTTTTGATTTTACACTTCCTATCTGGAAATTGTTGAAGAGCCCTATATAAAAGGGTAGTTTCCCTTTTCTCCTAATGCATTCAATTCACGTCTTCCCCAAATCACGGATCCTTGAAACTAATATATATATATATATATGTTGGCCTGACAAATTCGACAAACTCATGTTGGACTGTGAATGTCAACATTCTCTACTCTCTGTATTTCTTTTTTTGTTCTCTTTGCTCAGATCACAGAGCTGCTGGAGTGGATTAGCACGTTACTTTATGCAAATCCGCATGACGGATGCCAAGGCTCTTCCCTTTGGCTTGTACATCTGGTGGTCCCGCTCGTACCCTACACAAGCCTACTGTTGGCCGCCTTGACACGCAGCTACGTCACCAAGGTCATCAACGTCTCGGACGACATGTCCCCCTATCAAGGTGGGTCATGCTTTCTACTTTGTATATTTTCGTGTTTATATCTTTTTTTAATTCTTTTCAATTCATTTTCAAATTTTTTTTATTGCTTTCAATTCTTTTTAATTCTTTCCTTTCACTCTGTTACACACTTTCTGTCTTTCTTTCATTTTGCTGTTTCCTGTTGATTCACCTTGAGATCACTGCTTATGGTAAACTGACAGGGTAAGATCACTGCTAAGGATGAACAGGGTGTGATCACCGTCTGGCCGGCACGGGTGTATTCCAACGAAACAAACTCTTGTGTCTTGTATAAAGTCAGTCGTATTTCTTTGCCTCGCCAGTGATGGAGATTCTGTGGAAGCCCCTGATCAACGTGTTTGCCCCGTGGATGCAACCAATATGCGCGGGCCCCGACAACGCCATCTACGCACCTTGGGTACAGGCAGACAGCGAGTCTGCCAGTTGCATGATTTCCACCTTTGTTGCCTGTGTCAACTTCAGTTATCAGCAAATTAGTGGTGACTATAATAAATAATAAATAACAGTTGTCAAGTTAGAAGAAAACATTTTTTGACGATAATTTCAGTAATCAGTGTTTTATTTATTTTAACAATTTTTGCTTCAAATCAATATTTGGTTAAAAGTGTCCTGGTGTCCTAGCTCTGGATCTAGCAATCTTTAGTAGAAACCAGACATTTCTTAAGTGTGGTGTCGATGGTCGAGTGGTTATGAGGCTGCCGGACTTGGGTCCATGAGGTCCTGGGTTCAAATCCTGGCCGATGTTGTGTGTCTTAGGAAAGACACTTAACATGCATGTTCCCCAGTTGACCTGAGTGCAAATGGGTACAAATGGGTACAAATGAATACAAATGGGTACAAATGAATACAAATGGGTACAAATGAATACAAATGGGTATAAATTAATACAAATGGGTACAAATGAATACAAATGAATACAAATGGGTACAAATGAATACAAATGGGTACAAATGGGTACAAATGGGTACAAGCACTAGCTTGGGAGTAAAAACCTGTGTCAAGACTAGAGTCCTGTCCAGGAGATGATTATTATCGCCTATTCTGACAGTTCTGCTTCACGCCATAGAAAATGGGATATGCTCTGGCTCTGTGGGCCATAATGGCCTTGAAGGATTTCTACTTGTCTTACTTGACATTTCGAAATTTTACTGCCTTATTTATAGCAAAACGTCTGATGAATATTCATGCACACCATCTACACCTGCATGCATACTATTAAAATTTTGTGCACAAATCAAAGTTGTCATCTCCACCACATTTTCCCATCTTTCTATTTTTAACCCTCACCGCCACCAGCCAAATATCCCGAAAACGCCAGCGGGATTTTGTCCCTTCTGCTCATGCACTACATGACCTCGTTGAGTAACCAGATGACACCGAGTTACATGGTCGGCGTTCTGGTCGCGTCGATGAAGTCACTGCCCTGGGAACAACTCCGTCCCGACGTCACCTTGTTGGAGGTCATGACAAAGGTCAGGGTTGTTTTTTGTGACACACACACTGGATTTGAGTCATATGCGTTATGGCATTGTCTCGTCACAACACTTGTAGCGTAAAAGAATTTTTTTTTAAATTTAAATGTTGTGATCGTACCTCATTAAAAGTAAAGGAAATGACATTAAACGATATCTATTAAACCCACATAGGAACAAAGATGAGACAAATACAAGGAATAGACAAAAAACTTTGGTCACCATGGGAATCGAACGCCTGATCTTTGTGTCAGCACCCATCGCCTTGCCATGATAAAAAACTTGCTACGAACCGAATTACTTCTCTCCTTTCACCCTTTTTACTTATCCTTTCATTCTGCTTAATTCATCCTGAGATCACCACAAATGGTGGATGGGGTAAATTCCATTTAAACAAACAAAAAACCCAAACATGCAGATTTTTCTTCAACATTTACATTTATCTCTTGATTACAAATCTGTCTATCATGAAGCAATAAAGGGACGTTTTGATTTTTTGGGAATTGGCTTTGAAATTTATTGTCACTGATCTGGTGGTAGAATTTTAAGGCTTCTCTGCTCTTTTATTTATTTTCATCCCTTTTATTTTGACTTTTGCTTCTTGGGTTTTCGTATTTTCATAATAGTCCTTGACATTATGATTCCAGGTCAAGGAAGTGTCATCGCCGTGCTGTTTCAAAATGATTTGCCACGTGTTGCAGCGCATCAAGTGGAAGGATGTTATCGGCTTCCACGTCACTCAGGCGCCCCCGGAGGTAGCTTCTCGTGTGCAGACCGCCCTGGGCGTGCTGCTTATCCAGGCATTCATAGACCACCAGTGGTCCCAGGTAAAGCCAACAGCCATACGTACATTTTTCTTACGTACGTACATGCAGACAGACAAACATACGTACATACAAACATACATGCATACAGACAGACGTACATACACATGCAAACATAGCTACGTACATACATACACAAATGCACACACAGATAGACATATACACATACATACATACATACACACACGTACATATGTAGGTATGTACATACATGCATACAGACATACATACACATACATACATACATAAGAACATGCATACATACACACACAGATAGACAGACATATATACATACATATGTACATATATACATACGTGCATAGATACATACATACATACTTATTTACACACATACATACAAACCTGTATACATACATACACATATACATATATACATACATACATAACATACATACATACATACATACATACATACATACATACATAAATACACAAATGCATACATACATATATACATACGTACATACATACATAGGTACGTACATACATGCATACAGACAGATGTACAGACATAGACGCACATACAAACAGACATATATACATACACACATACATACATACATACATACATAACATGTATACAGACAGATGTACGGACACAGACACACATACAAATAGACATATATAAATACATACATACATACATACACACATACATACATACAGACACGCACAAATACAAACATACATATAAAATAGACTATTTTGAACCTAAATATTTCATTGGTTTTGTCACATCCTTACCGACAGGATGAGAAAATTCAACAACTGCTCACTCAAGCCGAGACGTTTGATTGGTCCCTGATGTCTCATGAAGGATTCTCCTCGTCAGTTCCTGGTTTTTACAGCACCGTGACGCCAGATGTGTTTTGGCCCAAAGGTCTTCAGCTTCGACAAACGGCTTGAGGTGATTTCCGTCTCTGTGCAACGTGCCCATGATAACTGCAAGTCTTTACTTCAAGGCCATGGTGGCCCATAAATCTGGAGCTTATCCCTGGTTTCCATAGTGGGAAGTGGAACCGGTGATGAAAATCACTCCTTGGACTGGACAGGACAGGACACTAGTCTGTCACAGGTTTATTTTACTCCCAAGCTATTGCTTGTACCCATTTCATAAAGGTTGAGTGGGAAAAATGCTTGTTAAGTGTCTTACCTAAGGACCACAATGTGGGACCTAGCTTTACTGAAATTTCAATCCGGGGCCTCATGATCCCAAGTCAGGCAGCCTAACCATGAGGCCACCGAGGCCACCCATAGCTGCCAACCACTAGGCCACCTAGGCCATCTATAACTGCCAACTACTAGGCCACCGAGGCCATCTATAACTGCCAACTACTAGGCCACCGAGGCCACCTATAACTGCCAACCACTAGGCCACCGAGGCCACCTATAGCTGCCAACCACTAGGCCACCGAGGCCACCTATAACTGGCAACCACTAGGCCACCGAGGCCACCTATAACTGCCAACCACTAGGCCACCGAGGCCACCTATAACTGGCAACCACTAGGCCACAGAGGCCACCGATAGCTGCCAACCACTAGGCCACCGAGGCCACCTATAACTGCCAACCACTAGGCCACCGAGGCCACCTATAACTGCCAACCACTAGGCCACCGAGGCCACCGATAGCTGCCAACCACTAGGCCACCGAGGCCACCTATAACTGCCAACCAGTAGGCCACCGAGGCCACCTATAACTGCCAACCACTAGGCCACCGAGGCCACCGATAGCTGCCAACCACTAGGCCACCGAGGCCACCTATAACTGCCAACCAGTAGGCCACCGAGGCCACCTATAGGCCACTGGCCAACCACTAGGCCACCGAGGCCACCTATAACTGCCAACCACTAGGCCACCGAGGCCACCTATAACTGCCAACCAGTAGGCCACCGAGGCCACCTATAGCTGGCAACCACTAGGCCACCGAGGCCACCGATAGCTGCCAACCACTAGGCCACCGAGGCCACCTATAGCTGGCAACCACTAGGCCACCGAGGCCACCGATAGCTGCCAACCAGAAGGCCACCGAGGCCACCGATAGCTGCCAACCACTAGGCCACCGAGGCCACCTATAACTGCCAACCACTAGGCCACCGAGGCCACCCGATAGCTGCCAACCAGAAGGCCACCGAGGCCACCTATAACTGTAATAACCACTAGGCCACTGGGCCACCTATAGCTGGCAAGCTGTCAACCACTAGGCCACCGAGGCCACCTATAACTGCCAACCACTAGGCCACCGAGGCCACCTATAGCTGGCAACCACTAGGCCACCGAGGCCACCTATAACTGCCAACCACTAGGCCACCGAGGCCACCTATAGCTGGCAACCACTAGGCCACCGAGGCCACCTATAACTGCCAACCACTAGGCCACCGAGGCCACCTATAACTGCCAACCACTAGGCCACCGAGGCCACCTATAACTGCCAACCAGTAGATAGAAAATGTGTTTTGTACAGGGATTTTTTGTAAGAGGAAAGGTACACTGAGTCCGTCTTTACCTTGAAAAATTCCTAGTCACTTATGTTGATAAAGTATAGAACATTGTATTTCTTTTATTGTTTATGTCGAAGAAATACAGAAACTTCTTTAGTTCAGATATGTCAAATACTACAAGTTCCACATTTTTTAGGTTAATAACATGCAGAAACCTTTATGTTTTGGCCATGTTGAATGCTACAAAGCCCAACTAGAAACTTTGTTAATCAGGCTCAAACTGTGTGTAGAAGGAATGAGAAGGAGGAAAGGTAGACTGGTAAACTTGGGTTGTGTCAGTGATGTAAGAGGAAAGGTAGACTGGTAAACTTGGGTTGTGTCAGTGATGTAAGAGGAAAGGTAGACTGGTAAACTTGTAGGTTGTGTAGGTGTTGTAAGAGGAAAGGTAGACTAAGAGGAAAGGTAGACTGGTAAACTTGGGTTGTGTCAGTCATGTAAGAGGAAAGGTAGACTGGTAAACTTGGGTTGTGTCAGGTGATGTAAGAGGAAAGGTAGACTGGTAAACTTGGGTTGTGTCAGTGATGTAAGAGGAAAGGTAGACTGGTAAACTTGGGTTGTGTCAGGTGATGTAAGAGGAAATGTAGACTGGTAAACTTGGGTTGTGTAGGTGCTGTAAGAGGAAAGGTAGACTGGTAAACTTGGGTTGTGTCAGGTGCTGTAAGAGGAAAGGAAAGGGAGACTGGTAAACTTGGGTTGTGTAGGTGCTGTAAGAGGAAAGGTAGACTGGTAAACTTGGGTTGTGTAGGTGCTGTAAGAGGAAAGGTAGACTGGTAAACTTGGGTTGTGTAGGTGCATGTAAGAGGAAAGGTAGACTGGTAAACTTGGGTTGTGTAGGTGATGTAAGAGGAAAGGTAGACTGGTAAACTTGGGTTGTGTAGGTGATGTAAGAGGAAAAGGTAGACTGGTAAACTTGGGTTGTGTCAGGTGATGTAAGAGGAAAGGTAGACTGGTAAACTTGGGTTGTGTAGGTGCTGTAAGAGGAAAGGTAGACTGGTAAACTTGGGTTGTGTAGGTGATGTAAGAGGAAAGGCATAGACTGGTAAACTTGGGTTGTGTGGTGCTGTAAGAGGAAAGGCAGACTGGTAAACTTGGGTTGTGTAGGTCATGTAAGAGGAAAGGTAGACTGGTAAACTTGGGTTGTGTCAGGTGCTGTAAGAGGAAAGGCAGACTGGTAAACTTGGGTTGTGTAGGTCATGTAAGAGGAAAGGCAGACTGGTAAACTTGGGTTGTGTAGGTCATGTAAAAGGAAAGGTAGACTGGTAAACTTGGGTTGTGTAGGTGATGTAAGAGGAAAGGTAGACTGGTAAACTTGGGTTGTGTCAGTGATGTAAGAGGAAATGTAGACTGGTAAACTTGGGTTGTGTAGGTCATGTAAGAGGAAAGATAGACTGGTAAACTTGGGTTGTGTAGGTCATGTAAGAGGAAAGATAGACTGGTAAACTTGGGTTGTGTAGGTGATGTAAGAGGAAAGGTAGACTGGTAAACTTGGGTTGTGTAGGTGATGTAAGAGGAAATGTAGACTGGTAAACTTGGGTTGTGTAGGTCATGTAAGAGGAAAGATAGACTGGTAAACTTGGGTTGTGTAGGTCATGCAAGAGGAATGGTAGACTGGTAAACTTGGGTTGTGTCAGGGTCATGTAAGAGGAAAAGGTAGACTGGTAAACTTGGGTTGTGTAGGTCATGTAAGAGGAAAGGAGACTGGTAAACTTGGGTTGTGTAGGTCATGTAAGAGGAAAGGTAGACTGGTAAACTTGGGTTGTGTCAGGTCATGTAAGAGGAAAGGTAGACTGGTAAACTTGGGTTGTGTAGGTGCTGTAAGAGGAAAGGTAGACTGGTAAACTTGGACTGTGTAGGTGCTGTAAGAGGAAAGGTAGACTGGTAAACTTGGGTTGTGTCAATGCTGTAAGAGGAAAGGTAGACTGGTAAACTTGGGTTGTGTCAGTGATGTAAGAGGAAAGGTAGACTGGTAAACTTGGGTTGTGTCAGGTGCTGTAAGAGGAAAGGTAGACTGGTAAACTTGGGTTGTGTCAGTGCTGTAAGAGGAAAGGTAGACTGGTAAACTTGGGTTGTGTCAATGATGTAAGAGGAAAGGTAGACTGGTAAACTTGGGTTGTGTAGGTGCTGTAAGAGGAAAGGTAGACTGGTAAACTTGGGTTGTGTAGGTGCTGTAAGAGGAAAGGTAGACTGGTAAACTTGGGTTGTGTAGGTGCTGTAAGAGGAAAGGTAGACTGGTAAACTTGGGTTGTGTAGGTGCTGTAAGAGGAAAGGTAGACTGGTAAACTTGGGTTGTGTAATGCTGTAAGAGGGAAAGGTAGACTGGTAAACTTGGGTTGTGTCAATGCTGTAAGAGGAAAGGTAGACTGGTAAACTTGGGTTGTGTCAGTGATGTAAGAGGAAAGGTAGACTGGTAAACTTGGGTTGTGTAGGTGCTGTAAGAGGAAAGGTAGACTGGTAAACTTGGGTTGTGTAGGTGATGTAAGAGGAAAGGTAGACTGGTAAACTTGGGTTGTGTAGGTGCTGTAAGAGGAAAGGTAGACTGGTAAACTTGGGTTGTGTAGGTGCTGTAAGAGGAAAGGTAGACTGGTAAACTTGGGTTGTGTAGGTGCTGTAAGAAGAAAGGTAGACTGGTAAACTTGGGTTGTGTAGGTGCTGTAAGAGGAAAGGTAGACTGGTAAACTTGGGTTGTGTAGGTGCTGTAAGAGGAAAGGTAGACTGGTAAACTTGGGTTGTGTGCAGGTGATGTAAGAGGAAAGGTAGACTGGTAAACTTGGGTTGTGTAGGTGATGTAAGAGGAAAGGTAGACTGGTAAACTTGGGTTGTGTAGGTGATGTAAGAGGAAAGGCAGACTGGTAAACTTTGGTTGTGTAGGTCATGTAAGAGGAAAGGCAGACTGGTAAACTTTGGTTGTGTCAGGTGCTGTAAAAGGAAAGGCAGACTGGTAAACTCAGGTTGTGTCAATGCTGTAAGAAGAAAGACAGACTGGTAAACTTGGGTTGTGTCAGTGCTGTAAGAGGAGAGGTAGACTGGTAAATTCGGGTTGTGTCGGTGATGTAAGAGGAAAGGTAGACTGGTAAACTTGGGTTGTGTCGGTGATGTAAGAGGAAAGGTAGACTGGTAAATTCGGGTTGTGTCGGTGATGTAAGAGGAAAGGTAGACTGGTAAATTCGGGTTGTGTCGGTGATGTAAGAGGAAAGGTAGACTGGTAAATTCAGGTTGTGTCGGTGATGTAAGAGGAAAGGTAGACTGGTAAACTTCGGGTTGTGTCGGTGATGTAAGAGGAAAGGTAGACTGGTAAATTGGGGTTGTGTCTTGGGTGAGTGTGTAAGAGGAAAGCAGCCAACAGTTTTGTGTTCTAGACGTTTTCTATTGAGATTTAAGAGGAATAGACAAACTTGGGTTGTGTATTAAGATGATGATCAAGATGGCAATGATGATGATAATGATGATGATGGTGATGATTACAACTATTATGATGGTGATGCAGGCTATTGTTTTCTTAACCAAACAATTTAATGCTGACCGACCGATATCATTTGCTAGTACCTGAATGTGCTGTTTGTTCATAAATAATTTTAGCATGTGAGTTTCTTGTTAATTTATTTATAAAGTTGCCACATAAACATATATCTGCAAAATATCCTGATTGTTATTATTATATTCAACGTTATGTTGTCTATTGTGGAAAGGGCCGGAGAAGCTTAGACCGGGGACCATGAGATCCCGTTTAAAATCTTTGCAAAGCTAGGTCTGACGTTGTGTTCTTTAGGAAAGACGACACTTAACACTCATTTTTCCACCCTACCCAGGTGCAAATGGGTACAAGCACTAACAGTTTTGGGAGTAATAACCTGCATCAGACTAGAGTCCTGGCCAGGAGGATGATGATGATTATATTGTCACCTGTTCCACTTTGCTATAGAAAACTATTATAGGCCCTGGCTCTGTGGGCTTTGAGGGCCTTGTTAATTTACTTTAATTGTCTTGCTATATCTGCAAAAATGTCTGTTGATTCAGTCGTTTTTGATCTTTGTCTCATGTTGTGCCATGTGTGATTCAGTCGTTTTTAGATCTTTGTCTCATGTTGTGCCATGTGTGATTCAGTCGTTTTTAGATCTTTGTCTCATGTTGTGCCATGTGTGATTCAGTCATTTTATTGTCACCTGATCTTTGTCTCATGTTGCTTTGCCATGTGTTGATTCAGTCGTTTTTAGATCTTTGTCTCATGTTGTGCCATGTGTGATTCAGTCGTTTTTAGATCTTTGTCTCATGTTGTGCCATGTGTG
The DNA here is from genome assembly GCA_037039925.1 of Doris montereyensis. Lineage (NCBI taxonomy): Eukaryota > Metazoa > Mollusca > Gastropoda > Nudibranchia > Dorididae > Doris > Doris montereyensis. The sequence goes on along the minus strand of JAXRKP010001272.1, from coordinate 33,495 downwards.
ATTCCCAGAGTCCTGAAACAAATGGCGGGCTTCAAAATTGATGCCGTCTGGCACGCAGTTCTCTCGACCAAGCGAATGACCTACATTCACTGCATCACGCAACTTCTATGCCAGGTGACCTACTTAGAGAGGTCATGCCCGACAACCTCAGGACGGCCATTGTGAACCTGTTGTCAGACATTGAGACGATAGAGCTTTCAGGTAGATTCAACAGTTTTCGTTTTTGTTTTTTTTAACCCTTCCCGCCTAACCAAGGCCCACGTACACTGTGCACACAGACAGCCTGACTGGCTTACCGTTAATCTAGCCCAGATGCCTAAGCAAAGGGAAATAACTTCTTTACTTTGGAAAAAAAAAAATATATATTTACATTTTGACACATAATTATCCCTTACCCCCTTTCTAACCCCATGTAACTAATGGGGACTCACCTGATCACGGAAGGTGGATTAATTAAGCAGCAGGGACCCACAACTGGCCCCCGAAGTCAGCTGAGGCCGTAAGCAACCTTGTTGTAGCCGTTCCAAGGGTTCTCTCTGAACTGGAGCGACCCAATAAATTTTTATGACAAGGACATCGAAATATGGCCAAATAATTGGACTTGAAGAACAAAAGATTTTCTCAGAATAAAATGAGTAGCACTGAGCAGATTGTTTAAGATAATGTTTTTAAAAACAATTGAATATGTTTTGTACAACCCTGATATTTTGATCATGTTTCTATCTAGCAATTTATGAAAAAAGTAATGAAAATCTAAAACAGATTTTTTAAGATTATGTAGTCATGAATACAATTTTATAACAAGGACATTGAAATATAGCCAAATGCTTGGACTTGAAGAAAAAGATTTTTCTCGAATAAGTGGGCAGCACTAAACAGGCTTTTTAAGATTATGTTCTTAAATTCAGTTGAATTTGTTTTGTACAACCTGATATTTATGAAGAAAATAAATGAAAATCTAAATTTTAACGTATACACGTTTCCATGAGAGCAGTAATATAATGTGTTCTATTTTTAAGAAATTAATTTCTTTAATCATTTATTTGTTGAATTAAACAATCATTTTAAATTTACTTTACAAAATTTTTTTTATTTTCGGCCATTTATCAACCAATAAGAATTTAACCATGGCATTATAACCTGACACACACACACACACTCAAACACACATCTGCCGTTGCTTTCCGTGACAGTGCCATCCGTGGAAGACCAGGGCCAAGAATCAGCCGGCATGTTGAAGCAAGTTCTGGGTTTGCTCAACAACAGCAATCCAGAGGGTGCTTGGCTCAACCTGATTCTCACGTCGGTGACCGGCTGGTTCCACTCTTCCCCGCAGACGCTCCTCCTGGAGCCGTGCATCAAGACGGCCGCCAGTAGCCTGGCCTCCCTTCAGCACATGGCCGTCGTCTTGGAGACCTGCATCGAGGTTTACTTTGTCGGATGTAAGTATGCGTTGTATTGCCTGTTGACGCGCCTCACTCCACGAGAGAAGAGAGGGGCAAATAACTCCAGGACAGAACAGATAACTCTCTCTTACAAGGAAGTTCTTGGAAAGTTCTTCATTATAACTGACCAACTCAATTCTTGAGTATTACTGTTAGTGCGCATGTTTTGATTTAACTCAAAAACACAAATACAGTTTTGGCTTTAAAAGGATCTGTTTAATTCTGTTTTTAAAATGATCTGTTTAATTCTGTATTTAATATATTTAGTACTATTGCTGAGTTTTATTTCTGTTGGCAGTCTATTCCACAGCCTTACTGTACTAGGGTAAAATGAGTTTTATTTCTGTTGGGGCAAATTAATAACAGTGTGAATATGTAATAATTTAGAAAAATCAGTTTTGATGGGGCAAATTAATAACAGTGTGAATATATAATAATTTAGAAAAATCAGTTTTGATGGGGCAAATTAATAACAGTTTGAATATATAATAATTTAGAAAAATCAGTTTTGATGGGGCAAATTAATAACAGTGTGAATATATAATAATTTAGAAAAATCAGTTTTGATGGGGCAAATTAATAACAGTGCAAATATGTAATGATTTAGCAAAAACTCAGTTTTGTAGGGGCAAATTAATAACATTGTGAATATATAATGATTTAGCAAAAAATCAGTTTTGTAGGAGCAAATTAATAACAGTGTGAATATGTAATGATTTAGCAAAAAATCAGTTTTGTAGGGGCAAATTTATAACATTGTGCATATGTAATGATTTAGCAAAAAATCAGTTTTGTAGGGGCAAATTTATAACATTGTGAAGATGTAATGATTTAGCAAAAAAATCAGTTTTGTAGGGGCAAATTTAAAACATTGTGAAGATATAATGATTTAGCAAAAAATTAGTTTTGTAGGGGCAAATTTAAAACATTATGATGTCTACAATGAACACTATGCTTTGGGAACTTGGTGGTCTCTCAACCTGAAGGTCGTAACTATTGCAATACCTGGCTAGTTGAAAAGATTTCTTGAGTTTTTTTTGAGTAAAATCTACGCCCCTTCTCCCCCCTTCCCTCCCCCTCCCCGTTTCCCTGGGTCCAGGTGGGTGGATCGATACCTAGCCCCATCAGAGACGGAGAATAAAAAGAAGGTCCCTTTGTGCAGATTGCAACACTGTGCACATGAAAGATCCCTTGGCTGTTTACAGGGCAGAATTTAACGTCCTACCAAAATCCCTGAGATCACCTGAGTTATGGAAGCGGGTAAAATGAAATCAAATCAAAATCACAATTTCTTCAAAGCTTTTCAATTATTCACTCTGTAATATGTTTGTCCTTTTTCTTTTTTACAGTGAACGAATCGAATGGTCCACCATCCGCCGTTCACGGTTGGGATTATATTATGTCAATATTCAAAGTTCCGGAGCTAAATCAAGCCGGCTACGTCAGTGACGCTTTGAGTGTCAGCGCCTTTTTGGTTCTTTACGGCTACCTGAAACTCAAAATTCCCTTCTGCAATACGGTGAATGAGCAATTTGGTTTTATGGAGGAAATTCTTAGCATCTGTGCTCGATCTCAGTTAAGGTGAGTACTCTCTCTCTCTCTCTCTCTCTCACTCACTCTCTCTTACTCTCCTTCCCTCTCCCCATCCCTCCTCCCTCCCTTTTCTCTCTCTCTCTCTCTCTCTCTCTCTTCTCTCTCTCTCTCTCTCTCTCTCTCTCTCTCTCTCTCTCTCTCTCTCTCTCTCTTTCTCTCTCTCTCTCTCATATACAAGAGTGATGCATTTAACTTGCTTTTCTTGGCAGTGAGGAAGACGAAGGGAAGGCCATCCTGTGGTGGCAGTTGCTGTTGGACCTGGCCATGAAGCACTCTCTGGCCAACCCCACCGGTGTCATCAACGTCTTGAAGAGATTCAACGCCTATTTGGCCACACTGGGACAAGAGCGGAAACAGACAGGCTTGCTGGGCGTCCTTGGTCTGGGACGCAGATCTCCTTTGTCTAAAAAGTAACTTTTCCTGTCTCTTGTCTGTGTGTGTGTGTGTGTGTATGTGTGACTGTAATCACCAAAAATGTTTGTGTGAAGTAAAGGAAAGTAAGTCTCATAGTCAGAGTTGAACGTAGGAAATCAGGAGCCGAGTCCTGATTTGTTCTAGGCATACTGCGTAATGTGGTAGTTTGCCATCGCTTTCCACGCAGCCTCGACTATCGTGGAGTCTGAATAAACCTAGCTACCCTTTTGCTGTTTGATCAACAGGGCCAGAAAAAATTTGCCAGGACTAAGAATCGAACTAGGGCCTTCTGCGCGGTAGACAGACGCTCTACTGACTGAGTTACTGGTGTGTGTGTGTGTGTGTGTAATCACCAAAAGTGTTTATGCAGATAAAATGATTTCCCTAGTTTTAATGATTTTATCACGTTTCACTCTTTAATATGTTATGTACGTGTTCTAATAGTTTGTAGTATTTATGGAGGTCTGGTTTAAAGTCCCATCATGTTTGCATGACCGACCTTAATTCCATGATGGTATGATTCTTAAAACTGTCATGCACTTAGAGCCTTACCCTTGTAGGGATGCATGCACAATAGAAATGCTGATTGTTTTTATTATTATAAACATTATTATTATTGTTATTATTATTACTATTAAACTATTATTATTATTATTATTATTATTATTATTATAATTATTATTATTATTATTATTATTATTATTATTATTATGTTGTTTTTTTTAAAATTATTATTATTTATATTATTATTATTATTACTACAATTATTATTGTTATTATTATTCAACATACATTTTGTTTTAACATTTGTTTGTTTGTTTGTTTTGTTGTTTGTGACTAATGCCGTGTCTTTTGTCGCTATTATCTAGGATGAGATTCTTTGCCCTAACACTGATGACATTCATCGAGGCGCAAATCCACGGGACAACGGTTCGAATGCAGGCTGGTTCTGAACTCAAGACTCCGTCCCTGCCGTCAAAACTCAACGGCATCCACAAGTTCAAATTCGACCATTCACTGCTGAAAAGCTTCCACGAAGTGGTGGCCATGGTTCGAGATCCCCTGGAGCTTCACCGACATTCCTTACGTTTTTGCCACGTTGATTGAGGGTTTTTTTCCAGACTGTGTGTACCTGGCGCATACTTTCTCTTAGTCTTACAAATGCTTATTTTTTATTTTAATGCATGATTGTAACAGAGAAGCTTTGATTACCGGTACCAGAAGATAATTTATGTGTATGTGTTGACATAACACGCATATTTTATCCTCAAAACTTTTTCTTTTCTTTTTTTCCAAAAGCATGCAGTGGTGGTGATCTCTTTTTGTGTTTGTAGAATTTATAGTTTTCCTGTGCGATGTTCTTTCTCTCCTTTTGATGATTACGACGAATGAAAAGCCAGTGATTTGTACTTGGTTGAGTTTTGCTAGTGAATAGAAATTGAACTTTAAAAAAGAAAAAAGAATCTTTAGCCATCTTTCTTATGGAAGACGATATTCACCAAATTTTTTTTCAAATTTATTTTCTTAATCAATGTAATATGTAACACGTGTATGTATGATGAAAATATCAAGATTGTCAAAAATTTGTACGATTGCTTCCCTAAGATGTGTTTCTTCAACGAGAAGATGTATTTGAGCTAGAGGAAATCAGGCCTTCAAATCTTTTCTAAAGTTTGATCAGAAATGAAGAAACAAGCAATCATTAGTGTTATAAATAAACCTCTTGAAGCAGACGAGAAGGCTCTGCGTGTGTGTATATATATATGTGTGTATACTGTGGGTAAAACGGCTCTTAATGTAGGCCTATTATAAGCATGTCATAATGAATTGTGTTGTTGAATAATGTACAGTACAATGTCAATACAACTACAACATCAAGGCCCACCCGTTTGAGATAAATTTGTCTTTCAGTTTCAATTTGTGCCATCCCTGTGTCCCTCCCTTTCTTGAAATTTTTTCATGGCCTTGTTGTGCGATCTTTTCCTGAAATGTGTGTTGCCTTGACCTTCTAACCTTTTCCTATACTTAAGCAAACTACAATCAAATCAAAACGACATTTACGGTATTAGGAGCTTTACACCGTATCTTTGCCTTCCATCCATTATGTAACATATGATTGTAATTGTATGTAAATATTGTCAGTACAATATAAATATGATATATTCATAATTCAAAATCAAATCAAAAGCAAAAAAATATTTTTGTTCAGTTAAAATTAAAATGGCAATTGGCATATCTGTGAAGGCTGTCGTTCCATGCTAAAATACCGGAGCAGAAACACCTCTGTTTTCGTCCTCTGCAGACTGTCTGTTTGTCTGTCTGTCTGTCTGTCTTTAGCTCCGTCGAGTCTGCATCTACTCACAACACACACGAGTTTAGTCTACAAGCTACAGACCCATTTGTCTGGAGGGGAATATAGCGTCGTTTTAACCTCTTTCATAGCTGCCAACTATAACGTAAAATAAATACTTTGTGCATCCCCCAAGTTGATACATTTCTACACATTTGGAGAAGAAGAAATCACTTCTTTTATCTCTCCTCCCGTAAATTTGGTCGGCAGTGTGTCAATACGTTCTTAGTTTTCGTGGAAACTACAACCATACGGTAGACCAGGCGTGTCAAACTCAAAGTCCCCTTAGAGGGCCACACAGACCACATTCAGTTGCCACAAGGGCCACCCACGACCACTACTCATTATATGACAATTGATATAATTGAATCTACTCGTGCTGGCCACAGGTGAGCTTGCCAAGGGCCACATGAGGCCCGGGGCACGTGACTTTGACACGCCTGTGCCAGATTATATTATAGTTACAGTACACATGAATTGTTATTATTACTATTATTATTATTATTATTATTATTATTATTATTATTATTATTATTAGTAGTAGTAGTAGTAGTAGTAGTAGTAGTAGTAGTAGTATACTTTTGGGGAAAAATTATGTATGACATTTAAAGTAATCATTGACTATATATAATACACCAGGCTGAATTTATTGCTAAGATTTGACCCGTGTGTGTGTGTGTGTGTGTTTGTGTCCACGCTGAGATCACGCATATGGTGGAAGAGGTGCACATAAACAAAAATGTGTGTACCTGTAATCAATTAAATGTCATGTGTGCAAATGTCCATTTAAGGGACTAATGGTGCTTATGTTAATGTTTTCCATTCACAGGTACACTTACAGATATATTATATGTGTGAAAAAATGTGTATCAACGTATGTGTGTGTGTGTTTGTGAGGATAGGCATGTGTGTGTGTGTGTGTGTGTGTGTGCATAGGCATGTGTGTGTGTGTTTGTGAGGATAGTTATGTGTGTGTGTTTTAATGTCATGAGGTCAATTCATATAATGTAGAGTAAGTGAAGACCTAGATGAAAAATGTTATCATTTTATTACAATTGGAAGGGTGTGGCGGGTTTTTTCAATTCAATGGTGTAGTTTAATCCAACTTTTGCTCAAAGGTGCATTATTTTATTTTATTTTTAATTTTTATGTATATGTACATTGCTATGTGTTTACTATGTATGTATAATTATATGCCTAGAGCTGTCGTAAGATGGGAGTGGGCGCTATAGAAATGAATTATTATACTATTATTTATTATTATTACTGAAGTGAAGCTTCTCTCTCTCTCTCTCTCTCTCTCTCTCTCTCTCTCTCTCTCTCTCTCTCTCTCTCTCTCTCTCTCTCTCTCTCTCTCTCTCTCTCTCTCTCTCTCTCCCTCTCCCTCTCTCTCTCTCTCTCTCTCTCTTTCTCTCTCTCTCTCTCTCTCTCTCTCTCTTTCTCTCTCTCTCTCTCTCTCTCTCTCTCTCTCTCTCTCTCTCTCTCTCTCTCTCTCTCTCTCTCTCTCTCTCTCTCTCTCTCTCTCTACTCTCTCACTCTCATGAAACAGGGTGCTTTTTATAATCTCTATTATAATTAATAACATACTTAGGGATTCATGGAGTTGCGTATAGTTGTTTGTCCAGTCTTGGTCTACAAGTGTGTTTGTGTTTGTGTCCCGACTAGGCAACAACAAAACAAAGAAGAAAAAAAGAACAACATCTTTTCTATTCAGGGAATTACTGACTTGTCCACGTTCCTTCTCCCACGTCCACCGTGCCGTGTGGCGTGTGCCGTGTGCCGTCCTTGAGGTGCCTGTAAACTAAACCGCTAAAAAAGGTCCTAAACCGGCATTTTCATGACAGTGAGCAAACCGCAAAGCCTTAGTCAGGGTGTCCAGCAAGGTCGGAAATTTGTTGGATTTTCATATCGGAAATCGATGTCTTGGGTAGAAAAACAAGTAGGAAATTTTGTTCAGGTAGTAAAAATAGGATTCCCATGCATCAGGGAAATCCTTGAAAATGAAAAAAAATGTTTCCTGGTCGAGAAAATACCAGGGAAATGATATATTGAGGACGAACATGAGAAAATCAGGGAAATCAATGTAGACATGAACAATTATTGGTACAGCGAGATAGGAAAATGCGAATAAGTTTGTGGATGATGAATCATCATTTTGTCATCCATTTCCGGTCATGCATGCTTTGCTGTCTGGCGATTCTTTCATGTTGAAACTAAGCGATTTCGATACGTTCTTCAAAATCGTAAAGTTTGCCTGGGGAATAAGTATCGGATTTCGACACAAAGTTTTCAATACTTTCTTTAATTTTAGCGTCTATACCACGAACTGCGTATCTACGGCCCAGCCTCCTTTCTTCAATTTGACTTCAACCTTGGAGAGGTTAAAAGAATGTTGTGTGTGTTAAAAAGCTCTAGATATAGTTTTAAGCTTTTGACCTGAGAAAGAAAGCGAGAGACAGGTGGGGGGAGAAGGGGTGTTAAAAGTAGAACAGAGGAAGATTTACAATTGGCAGAGCCATAAGTTCTAGAAAAAGCCTTCTAAACCTCATTTTCTTCTCCGTAGACTGAAGTAAGTATTTGTGCGGGTGTTTAGGCAATGATAATGTCAATCTTATGTTTGATTTATTTTTCGACTTAAGGAGATATATTTTGTTGCTGTTGTCATTTTTTCACTGTTTGCAGTTGTTGTGAAATGATAGATTTTTTCTTCTTCAGAAATGGGTAGAAAAATGCTGAAATATTATTAATCCAAAGTGAAACATTAAATAAATGTGTGATAACTTTGCATTTCATTGAGATGCACTAGAAAGTCATTCACTTATGATTTGAATTGACAATTTATAATATTGCATTGAAATTGGAAACATTTACGCTGTTCTTCATTTCTGACTTCGGGAGAGTATTTCATTTCCTAGGTAGGATTTTTTCTGTTGAGGTAGAAATTTTCACTCGATTTTTTGCTGGACACCCTGCTTACTACTTACCTTTGCCATATGATGTTGTTAAATTGAAGCTACGTTTTCACACATTTTATGAAATTGAAGCTACGTTTTCACACATTTTATTCAATTAAAGCTACGTATTTACAAATACCATTACCACATTTCAATAAATCAGTGCTATGTTTTCACACATACCATTGCCATTACCACATTTCAATAAATCAGTGCTATGTTTTCACACATACCATTGCCATTACCACATTTCAATAAATCAGTGATATGTTTTCACACATACCATTGCCATTACCACATTTCAATAAATCAGTGCTATGTTTTCACACATACCATTGCCATATTTCAATAAATCAGTGCTATGTTTTCACACATACCATTACCACATTTCAATAAATCAATGCTATGTTTTCACACATACCATTAAATTTATGCTACGCTTTCACACAAGTTAAACAGTTAAGCAAACTGGCATTTCATGACGATAGACAGACTGTAACTGTAAAGCCTTACTACTAAATTTTTTTATAAAATATTACTATGTCTACACATTCCTTTGCCATTTTTTGTTATTTTTATTTAATTAAAGTTACGTTTTTACACCTGCCATTGCCATTACCACATTTCTTTAAATCAATGCTGTTTTCACACATACCATTAAATTGATGCTGCACTTCCACTCATTACATTACCACATCAACATTATGTTTTCACACATACCATTAAATCAATGCTATTCCACTCATTATGCCATTAAATCAATTTTCACACATACCATTGAATTGATACCATGCTTCCACTCATTACATTACCACATTTCATTAAATCAATGCTATGTTTTCACACATTAAATCAATGCCATTAAATCAATGCTATGTTTTCACACATACCATTGAATTGATACCATGCTTCCACACATACCAATACCACATTTCATGGCTAATTATATAGGTGTACCAAATCACACCCATGTTTTGACACATACAACACCTGAGATCACCGCCATGGTGGACAGGGTTTTTTCTTCAAAGAAACAAAACAAACTACACGTACATGGACCTGCCATTCCCAAGCTTCAACTTCAACAACAGTTTACTTGGCTGTCAAAGTTGAGGGCTTTTCAAGTTGCGCCCGATGTGGCTCACCCGATCTCCCAAGGCGGATTAAGCTCACAACTAACCTTGAAGCCAGCTGAGGAGATAAACGATTTTGTCGCCGTTTCAAGAGTTCTGTCTGAGTTTGAATGACCCCAAGTCCCATTAATGAAGAAGAAGTCGCACCACTGCCCATGTCTTTATATCCCTTGAACACAAAGTGTATATATTGCTGCTACGGATAACTATCCGGCGCATGGGTCATTTGAAAGACCAAGATCTAAGTGAACACGAATTATGAATAACGATTGAAGGAAATGTTCACCTACTTGGGGACACAACCAGTGAAGGCTTGGCTTTTTTTAACTTTTAGTTATTTAGTTATTAGCTTTGTGTTTGAATTTGAATGATAATAATAGTGATATGGAAACGACCAGGAAAGTTATTTTTAGATGTTTAAGAAAGAATACGTTGGCAGTTTTTTTCATCCAAAATTGAAGGGGTCATTTCAATAATAGTGTGCTTAAGTCATTTAGAGAAAAATGCCAAAAACCATGGACTTTGGCACTGTTGGCTTTGGGAATTCCAAGTTTCAAACGAATGTAAACTTGACATATTTTCATCATAATATTTTCACACTTTTCAGGAAGCATGGTTTCGTTTTTATTCCCTAGGATTATTTTCTCCGTCTTGTTTTTCCGGAAAATGGATACGGGCACACTATTGAAATGACCCCTTCAATTTTTTCATATAGGGATAGTGACGACACGTGACAGGAAGCAATGATGATATGTTTTGATTTATATTACATTTACGAATGATTATTCTATTCTATTACAGACACACGTACATTGTATTGTTGTACATGAATGTGTTAAGTGTGAGTGTCATGAGTTAAGACTCGAACTAAGACCCACAGACACAGGCACATTGTGTTGTTGTACATGAATGTGTTAAGTGTGAGTGTCATGAGTTAAGACTCGAACTAAGACCCACAGACACAGGCACATTGTGTTGTTGTACATGAATGTGTTAAGTGTGAGTGTCATGAGTTAAGACTCGAACTAAGACCCACAGACACAGGCACATTGTGTTGTTGTACATGAATGTGTAAAGTGTGAGTGTCATGAGTTAAGACTCGAACTAAGACCCAGCTCACATGGGACAACACGCAAGACATCAATACACGAAACCGCCAACGCGAGAAACGTCTCACACCACAAACCCAATGTGCAAACAGAGAACCGGCTTTACTGTTGACTGTGCATAGCACATGTACTTACTTACACTACTCTTGACTGCAACGCAGTGAGGAGTGAAGACGTTTGCATTCCCTCCTCACGTCACCTCACACGTTTCTGGCGTGTCGTTATTTCTAATGTGACACTGTCAGTGTCAGTGTCACTCAACCCTTTTTGTTACCACTTGTCTACGTGCACTACATGCGTGAGACGTTACGGATTTTGCTTTTCTCGTTTTGAGTGTCTTCGTATGCGATCTGGGTCTATTATTAAAATGTATTACCCAAGTTGTGAATCACCACAAGAATGATTTAGTCAGAAAAGGCGGATGTGATTTTTATTTATGTACGATTATTATAAATGTTTGTAATATGTAAACCTTTGAAACGGGGGTTACAGGGTTTATTTGCTATTCTCTTATTTCATGAGAGAGAAAAACCAAACTATGACACTTTCTGTCCAAATTGCTAAATTACCATAGTGAAAGTGTTGAGACAGGAGAAAGTACATGTAATTTTATTTTGTCTTCAACTTATGTGTGTGATAATGGTTGGTATATAAATGCATCACAATATAATACATGTATATTATATACATTATGTTTTGTTGTCATATTAATTATGCTATCATAGATATGACAGTGTGTCATTAAAATTAAAAATGTTTTGCTTTATCATTATTGGAAAATAAACAAGTTTGATTGAAATAAATGTGTAATATACAATAAATAATTATTTATTTTTTTTATGACACTTTGTGTTTAAATAGAGAATATTTTCTTTCTTTTTTTAAATTTCCAAAATCACAGATAAAGTATGTCTCATTGTCTTTCTTGGTTCATCAGCGTGTTATTTGTTTTTTTTAAATTTGTTTTGTTCGTGCTTGAGACTGCAGTATGGGTGCCAGTTGACTGGCAAATGAAAATTCTGTAAGAGGTTTTGCCGGCAAATCGATTTGGACGGAAGTCATGCCAACAAATTTGCTTCTTTTTTTAATGGGGGGGGGGATGCACTGACCGACTGCCATACCAAGCACCTTCGGGCATGATGACAAAGGTTAAAATTAATCAATTTGATATCGATGTGACCCGAGAAACATAGTGTAGAGGTGGCTTTCACTTCCGTTCTTGATATCGATGTGACCCTAGAAACATAGTTTAGAGGTGGTTTTCACTTCCGTTCTTGATATCAATGTGACCCGAGAAACATAGTTTAGAGGTGGTTTTCACTTCCGTTCTTGATATCGATGTGACACGAGAAACATAGTTTAGAGGTGGCTTTCACTTCATAGTTCTTGATATCGATGTGACCTAGAAACATAGTTTAGAGGTGGCTTTCACTTCCGTTCTTGATATCAATGTGACCCATGCAGAAACATCCTTTGAGGTGGCTTTCATTCCGTTCTTGATATCGATACCTTGCAGGTCTTTCCTTAGGCCTTCTCTATGCCGATTCGAATTGAACAAAGACAAAAACAGCCTGTGGCGGATTTGAAATTCATTGCTCCTTGTGTTTTGAGCCATGCACAATTATCCTTTGTCTTGCTATTTCATCCACGTGGGCTAATACGGGACTTGCAGGATTTTGGGAAATTATGTCAGACTGTTGCAGGGTTTTGGGAAATTATGTCAGACTGTTGCAGGATTTTGGGAAATTATGTCAAACTGTTGCAGGATTTTGGGAAATTATGTCAGTTGCAGGGTTTTAGTCAGTTGCAGGGTTTTAGGAAATTATGTCAGACTGTTGCAGGATTTTAGGAAATTATGTCAGTTGCAGGATTTTAGGAAATTATGTCAGTTGCAGATTTTAGGAAATTATGTCAGACTGTTGCAGGATTTTAGGAAATTATGTCAGTTTGCAGGATTTTAGGAAATTATGTCAGTTTGCAGGATTTTAGGAAATTATGTCAGTTGCAGGGTTTTAGAAATTATGTCAGTTGCAGGGTTTTAAAGTATGTCAGTTGCAGGATTTTAGGAAATTATGTCAGTTGCAGGATTTTAGGAAATTATGTCAGTTGCAGGATTTTAGGAAATTATGTCAGTTGCAGGATTTTAGGAAATTATGTCAGTTGCAGGGTTTTAGGAAAGTATGTCAGTTGCAGGATTTTAGGAAATTATGTCAGTTGCAGGGTTTTAGGAAATTATGTCAGTTGCAGGGTTTTAGGAAAGTATGTCAGTTGCAGGATTTTAGAAATTATGTCAGTTGCAGGTTTTAGGAAAGTATGTCAGTTTGCAGGATTTTTTTTAGTTTGGATTTTAGGAAATTATGTCAGTTGGGCTTTAGAAAGTATGTCAGTTGCAGGGCTTTAGGAAATTATGTCAGTTGCAGGGCTTTTTTTATGTCAGTTGAGGTTTTAGGAAAGATGTCAACAGGAAAGGTCAGTTGCAGGAGGAAAAGTCAAAACCGGAGGGAGGAGTTTGGATCACTGGCAGGCTGTAGAGAACCGGAGGGAGGAAAAGACAGAAAACAGAAAGGAAGAGTGGAGGAGAAAGAGAAACCGGATGGAGGAGTGGAGGAGAAGAGGAACCGGAGGGAGGAAAAGACAAACCGAGGGAGAAGAGAAACCGGAGGGAGGGGAGTGGAGGAGAAGAGAAACCGAGGGAGGAGTGGAGAGGAGAAAGAAAACCGGAGGGAGGAGTGGAGAGAAGAAACCCAGAGGGAGGAGTGGAGAAGAGAGAAACCGGAGGGAGGGGAGTGGAGGAGAAAAGGAACCGGAGGGAGGAGTGGAGGAGAAGAGAAACCGGAGGAACGGACAAACCCAGAGGGAGGAGTGGACAAGAGAAACTGGAGGAGGAGTGGAGGAGAAGAGGAACCGGAGGGAGGAGTGGAGGAGAAGAGGAACCGGAGGGAGGAGTGGAGGAGAAGAGAAACTGGAGGGAGGAGTGGAGGAGAAGAGGAACCAGAGGGAGGAGGGGAGGAGAAGAGAAACTGGAGGGAGGAGTGGAGGAGAAGAGGAACCGGAGGGAGGAGTGGAGGAACCGGAGGGAGAAGAGAACCGGAGGAGAAGAGAAACCGGAGGGAGGAGTGAGGAGAAGAGGAACCGAGGGAGGAGGGAGAAGAAGAGAAACCGGAGGGAGGAGTGGAGGAGAAGAGGAACCGGAGGGAGGAGGGAGGAGAAGAGGAACCGGAGGGAGAAAAAAGACAAACCCAGAGGGAGGAGAAGGAGAATAGAAAACCGGAGGGAGGAGAATAGAACCGGAGGGAGGAGGAAGGAGGAGAAGAGAAACCAGGGGGAGGAGTGGAGGAGAAGAGAAACCGGAGGGAGGGAGTGGAGAAGAGAAACCGGAGGGAGAAAAGACAAACCCAGAGGGAGGAGAAGAGAAACCGGAGGGAGGAGTGGAGGAGAAAAGGAACCGGAGGGAGGAAAAGACAAACCCAGAGGAGGAGTGGAGGAGAAGAGGAACCGGAGAGAGGAAAAGACAAAACCGGAGGGAGGAGTGGAGGAGACAGTGGATTCCGTTTCCTCTCCGTTCCTCACAATCTGTCTGTTGCACAGGCGTTGTAGCTGAACCGTAGTGTTGGTGAGCTGGTAATCACAGCACTGGTTCAAAACCCAGGGGCACAGGTGGGTTTCATTTTCACAACAATGTACTCTAAGGAAAGGTACTTCACTCTGCTTTCCTCACTTGCACAGTGTGAATGAGTACCCAGCTGTAGATAGAAAGTGTTAGTATGACAAGCCAAACAGGCTTGTGTACTGTACCCTCCCAGGGAGTTGAGAAGGACTTTGAATGAAATGGCATGGATGGGCATAAATGATGTAGTCTGCACTTGTGCGGAGATACGGACTATAAATCTTAAAAATATAAGATGGCTGAGGAAGGTATACTCCAAAGGGTATTTTTAAAAATATTTTTATACCATAGCAAAACAAATGGTGATACTGGGCACAAAGAATCCATCAACGTGGGAATATTGGGTGAATTAATCTATTGGATGAATTAATCTATTGAATTAATCTATTGATGAATTTAATCTATTAGGTGAATTAATCTATTGGGTGAATTAATCTATTGGATGAATTAATCTATTGGATGAATTTAATCTATTGGATGAAATATTCTATTGGGTGAATTAATCTATTGGATGAATTTAATCTATTGGGTGAATAAATCTATTGGATGAAGTATAAACAAGTTCCTTCAAGTTCAAGGCCATTATCATTTTATGGCCCATTGAGCCAGAGTGTACCCAGCTGTTCTTTAGCGTGAATAAGAACAGGTGTGATATTGATAACAATCACCTCCTACCTAGAGACAAAACAGTAATCTGATGCAGCTTTTTACTCCTAAGCGAGTGCTTGTACCCATTTGCACCATGGTCAAGTGGGGAAAATGCATGTTAATAGTAATAATAGTTAAATCAAGTCTTTCCCAAGAAACACAACGCTTGGGCCTAACTTTGCTAAGATTTGAAAAATCTGAGACCTCAGGATCCCAGTCAAGCAGCCTAATCACTGGGCCACCAAAGTACTAAGAGAGATAAGGAAAATGTTTGTCGTTCACAAAAATGTGACCCTCTACATGTCAACGTCTTTTTTAGGATATACACGTATATTGGAAATCTGTGAACACATGACTGTAAAACGTGTACTCATAATTACGTGTGTGTGCAGTCACGTGACAGACTTAGTGGGAGAAAGGTGATTGAAATTTAACACATAGGAAGCAGTAAGATGAAAGATAAGCCAAAGAAGAGTGAATGAAAAGAAAGTAGAAGGACCTCACCACAGCGTTCACAAATTTCCTACACCCCTAGGAATAAACAAAAGAAACAAAAGGTCGGAGCATTGGAAATGAAATGAGGGGATGGAACAGTTTATTTACATTACAATGCCATCTAAGTAAATGCACATCAATGATTTCAATGACCGTGTGGAAACACATACTAATAATGAAAAGTTGTAGTGATGTAGTGGTGTAGACATGTCGTTGTTGCTAACTGGTCTCCATGGCTAGATCTTTGTTGTAGTGTAGTGGTAGATCTTTGTTGTTGTTGTATGCCGTTGTTGCTAACTGGTCTCCATGGCTAGATCTTTTGTTGTTGTAGTAGTGTAGTGGTGTAGACAGACATGCCGTTGTTGCTAACTGGTCTCCATGGCTAGATCTTTATCTCGTTTCTCCGTCTGCTCATCAACTGAAAGAAAGGCAAAAAACCAAAAAATGCATTGAATCAGCGTATTGTTTGATCAGATGTCTACCATATGCAGTCATTTTAAGGAAACTGTTTCGTTTGTTCGTTTGTTTCATTGAAATTTAGCCTGTCAACCATTGTGGTGATCTCAGGATGAATTAAGAGAAAATAGCAAGATGAAAGATAAGTGAAAAAAGGAAAGGAAAGAAGTAACAGCACCACCCGCGAGAGGAAAACAGGGATGAAAATGAAAGTTTTGATTAATTGAAAATTTAAGCTGTGCACCATACTCAGGGTGAAGAAAGAGGAAACAGCAAGGTGAATGGGAAGTGAAAGAAGGAAGCAAGGAGGTGGGGCATACCAGCAGCTCCCACCATGATACCATTGGAAATTTGAGGTAAACAACAAAGAACCTCAAGTGTGGCCTATTGCCTTGTCAAGCTGTGCTGTCATTATCAACACGGACTTTTTGTTGCTGCTCTTGTGGCTTTTGATTTGATTATTACCTACATCCACAGCTATGGAATGGTGATTTCAGGGGTTTTGGTAGGATTTTTAATTTTGCCAGGACTGTCCTGAAAACAGGGGCGGGGGTCCTTTTTATCACCCGTCTCAATTGGGACTAGGTTCCGTGCCACCTATCTGCATGGGGGGGGGGGGGGGGGGTGTAGATTGGACTTCGAAAAAAAAACTAGAAAATTTTTCGACCAGTAGCGAAGCTTGGTTGAACCCACGGCCTCTGGGTAGAGAGGCAGACACCTTGCCTCGGGACTACCAAGTCCCCTCAACAGACAGTAACAAACTGAATTGTGAATTAAATGTAAACAGCATAGTCTATGTACATCACCACGGCTTATATTTCATATAGCAAAAAAACACACAGACGACATTATTGTGAGAATGAAATCAACATTACGTATCCAACTATAATGGATCCCCCCCCCCACTCTTTATTCTCTCATCTGTGGTTATATTTCTCTTCACAGCCACTATGATTTTCATGGCTTCTCGGTTCAAATACTCGACTTGATCAATGACATGCACGCAGTGCGTCAGCTTACTCACCTTCCAAGATGTGTTGCAACTCGTGTATCGAGGTGATGAGGACCATGAACTGTTTCCGCCTCAAGTCCAGCTGTGGAGTGACGACAACATTTGACAAAATGAGTGGATAAAGTTCAACCACTTTATTTGTTATCTTTGTATCATTGACATTTACCCCCATCCACCATATCATGCCATGATCTCAGGGTGAATTGAGAGGAAACAGTTTCAAACAGCAAAAGATGAAAGACAAATGAAAGAAGAAAAAGGAAAGAAATAGGACCTACCAGCATTGCCCGCATTTCAAATACAGCTGTCTACTTCCACACTGACGTACAGTTGATGAGCCTGCTCTTGTGCGGAGATACGGACTGTAAATCCTAACTTTGTCTTGTCATGACATGTTACTCTTATTACACCTGCTATGTGTAACACTCCCCCCCCTCCCCCGTACTTTCTGATCTGAAGTTCCTCTAGGATTCTGCAGTAACTCACTCCTTTCCTGGCTGTATGTAACCAGGATTATCCAAATTAATGTGCTCCGAACCTCACCCCCTGTCTATAAATAGTGTAGTTTGTAACAACCGCACCTGTTATTCCAGCTAACATTACAAGCCATGACACCTGCACAACAAAACTAGAAATAACTAGCGCTGTTGACATGACCCAGTAAAAGTGCAACTGTCCCGAGAAATAGATAAGCCGACTACAAACCTTTTCTTCCAGTTCCTGTTTGACAGACGCCAAGGAAGACAACTCCTTGTCCAGAGCCTGAAGCTGCCTGAAAAAACCCAAATGTAAGACACAAAAATATGAACGACGGAAATGATTCACATTTTCAGCAGATGAACAAGATTTGAAATATTGGACAACTCAGGATCTGGAAATGGCAGAACCTCTTGCTCCTAGAAAAATTTCAAAATGAAGAAAATGACTTTGAATAATATTAAAGCCCTACAGGAACAAAGACATGACAAATACAAGGAAAAGGCAGAAAAAAATCCTGGCAACCATTGGGATCGAACCCGCGACCTCTGTGTTGGCACCCATTGCCTGGTCATAAAAAGAAAGCGTGCTACTGATCAAGCTAACTTCGTTCCTTAAAAGATGATTTTGCTAAACAAAAATCAAGAATTATTTCTTTTATTGTTTTAAACAGTTGGCTACCTTTCGGTTGAGAGGCCGACACCTTGCCTCTGGACTACAAGTCCCCCTCCCCAAACGGAAAAAACCCAATTACATAAGTAATTGGAAGTCCCCCTCCCCAAACGGAAAACCCATTAAATAAGTAATCAATCAATCAGTAAAACATTTCTAAATCACTTCAACACAAAAACAACAAAAAACACAGTCACTTACGCCATGGTTTCCTGCCTGTCAGGTTGCTTTTGAATGATCTTGGCCAGATTGTCATACTCTGCAAAAATCAAAGTGATGGTCTATATTAAAACCCTACAGAGTTTGCATCTTTCCTCAAACACAACAGAAGATAAAAGTGTTTTCATAAATTATGTGTAGTAGGGTGCACTACACAGTCAAGCAATACCACATCACATCCCTCCCTACATAACTCACACATCCCTACATAACCCACATCCCTAGATACCCACATCCCTACATAACCCACATCCCTACATAACCCACATCCCTAGATACCCACATCCCTACATAACCCACATCCCTACATAACCCACATACTTACATAACCCACATCCCTACAAAACCCAATGCTAACCCACATCCTTTTCAAATCCAGCAAAAGATATAACTCACATCCTTAACAACTAATGCATACTCCATCCACACAATAGTCTTACAATCCCACATCCCTAACATAATTTGATATTTTAACAACCCACATCCTTACATAACCCATCACCCTACAAACTCACATCCTTACAATCAACATCCCAAAACATAATCCTTGATATTTTAATCCTTGAATAATGACTCCTTACACAACCCAGTCCCTACAATCAATATCCCAAACATAATTTGATATTTTAACTTTGAAGTAATGACTCCTATACACAATAGTCTGCAATCAATATCCCAAACATAATTTGATATTTTAACTTGAAGTAATGACTCCTATACACAATAGTCTGCAATCAATATCCCAAACATAATTTGATATTTTAACTTGAACATAATGACTCCCATACATAAACAATCCCTAGATACTGCAATCAATATCCAAACATAATTTGACATTTTAACAACCCACATTGGAATAATGACATCCCACACACAATAGTCTGCAATCAAATCAGCCAAACATAATTTGATATTTTAACTTGAAGTAATGACTCCCACACACAATAGTCTGCAATCAATATGCCAAACATAATTTGATATTTTATTACTTGAAGTAATGACTCCCATTTACAATAGTCTGGTGAAGATAATCAAAACATAATTTGATATTTTAACTTGTGGGTCGAGTGACTGCGTGTGTTACATGGTCTTGCAATCAACATGCAAACATAATTTGATATTTCACCATAATAGCTCGTTCACAACAGTAAAGTAAAGTTCCTTTTCAAACATTATTTGCCCTTTTAGCTTGAGCTGTTATCCCTTTTCTAAGGTGAAACAAAACAGTCCTGTGAAGATAATCACTTGTGGACAGGACACTAGTCAACGTGTGGGATCTTTCAAATTCAAATTTCTAGTGACTTGTACACCATTTTAGCCTGGGTCAGTGGGGAATGCGTGTTACTGTTACGCCTCTTTCCCAAGGAACACAACATCGGCCCTGGGTCCGTGTTACTGTTACGTCTTTCCCAAGGAACACAACATCGGCCCTGGGAAGTGGGGAATGCGTGTTACTGTTCGCCTCTTTCCCAAGGAACACAACATCGGCCCTGGGTCGAGTGGGGAATGCGTGTTACTGTTACGCCTCTTTCCCAAGGAACACAACATCGGCCCTGGGTCGAGTGGGGAATGCGTGTTACTGTTACGCCTCTTTCCCATGGGTCGAGTGGGGAATGCGTGTTACTGTTACGCCTCTTTCCCAAGGAACACAACATCGGCCCTGGGTCGAGTGGGAATGCGATGTTACTGTTACGCCTCTTTCCCAAGGAACACAACATCGGCCCTGGGTCGAGTGGGGAATGCGTGTTACTGTTACGCCTCTTTCCCAAGGAACACAACATCGGCCCTGGGTCGAGTGGGGAATGCGTGTTACTGTTACGCCTCTTTCCCAAGGAACACAACATCGGCCCTGGGTCGAGTGGGGAATGCGTGTTACTGTTACGCCTCTTTCCCAAGGAACACAACATCGGCCCTGGGTCGAGTGGGGAATGCGTGTTACTGTTACGCCTCTTTCCCAAGGAACACAACATCGGCCCTGGGTCGAGTGGGGAATGCGTGTTACTGTTACGCCTCTTTCCCAAGGAACACAACATCGGCCCTGGGTCGAGTGGGGAATGCGTGTTACTGTTACGCCTCTTTCCCAAGGAACACAACATCGGCCCTGGGTCGAGCGTGTTACTGGCCTCTTTCCCAAGGAACACAACATCGCCCTGGGTCGAGTGGGGAAATGCGTGTTACTGTTACGCCTCTTTCCCAAGGAACACAACATCGGCCCTGGCATCGCCAAGATTCAAACCCAGGACCTCAAGATCCCCAGGCCGACAGCCTTACCACTCAGCCACCGATGCCACTTACAGTTCACTGAGGGTGTCTTTACATTTCAAAGAAAAATTACAGTCATATAAAATATGTACTTTTCAAGGTAAATACAGCCATACAGACTCTAGCCAAAACAAAAAAAAAACCCATATATAGTCAATATGTTTTTTACACACATACTGGTTATCAGCTATGCGTACCTAATAAATATATTTTTAACATACATGCATTAAAATACACATAATACACATAGATACATACATTAGCACATATGCATATATTCGTACATAAACATACATACATGCATTAGTACATATGCATATATTCGTACATAAATATACATACATGCATTAGTACATATGCATATATTCGTACATAAATATACATACATGCATTAGTACATATGCATATATTCATGCATAAACATACAAACATGCATTAGTACATATGCATATATTCGTACATAAACATACATACATGGATTAGTACATATGCATATATTCGTACATAAACATACATACATGCATCAGCACATATGCATATATTCGTACATAAACATACATACATGCATTAGTACATATGCATATATCCGTACATAAACATACATACATGCATTAGTACATATGCATGTATTCATACATAAACATACATACATGCATTAGTACATATGCATATATTCGTACATAAATATACATACATTAGTACATATGCATATATTCGTACATAAACATACATACATACATCTATTTGTTCCTTTGTTTCATTGAAATTCACCCCCCCCCACCCCGTTCACCATTGCGGTGATGTCAGGGTGAACTTAAATGACACAGCATGATGGAAGTTAAGTGAAAGGAAGAAAAGAAAGAAATACGTACTACCAACAGCGCCCTGCCAACCGCCAGCCCATACATATTTACATATTTACATATACATACATACACACACATACATAGTCATTAAGATTTGATTTGATTTACCCACATCCATAACTAAGGTGATCTCTGGGGTTTGGGTAAGTTTTTTAATTTTGCCAGGACTGCCATGTAAACAATCAAGAGATCTTTAAGTTAACGAGCACAAAGTATTGTGATCTGCCCACGAGACGAGAGACCTCTTTTTTTATCGTCCGTCATCTCCAATGGAACAAGGGGTCGATCCACACACCTGGACCAGAGGGGTAGATTTTGTTAGAATAATATCGAGAATTTTTTCAACCGTGGGAGGAGCTCGAACCCACTACTTTTTGATTGAGAGGCCGACAACTTGCCTCTGGACTACAGAGTCCCCCTAGTCATTGTCATACATATAAAATACAAAACAGCAAACACATGGGTACATTCCGTAATAAAGCAAACACACTCCTCCAGTATTAAAAAAACCCAAACCCGAAACAGCAAAGACAGGGATTTGATGGCCGCATACCTTGCCGATTTTCCTGACACACTTGGCCAGCAGTAACTCTTGCTTTGCTTCAGCGATGTTTTGTGTTGCCTCCTCAATTTTGTTTTCTGTAAAGAAAAATAATAATGATAACAACATGGCTGGATCAACTTTCACGGAGCATCTTCTTGCCCCCTCAAAATGGCGTACAAACCGTTGACTACAACTTTGGACCCCAAAATAATAATTGTTGAGCCTGTTTTAAAAACAATAAAAATGTTCAATCCTCATTTGATTCAATGGAACCCTGACCTGTAATTAATTTATGATATGTTTCAATTTCTTGAAGTTTACCATTTCCACGGTATGTAGTGATCTGGGGGGGGGGAGACGAATTAGGAGGAAGCAGTAAGATGAAAGACAAGTAGTAGGACCTACCAGCAACACCAACCTTCTACCCACATGTTAATGAGACTCACAACAACTCAAAAAATGTTGATTCCTCCTTTGAAGACATTTTCCCTATTATAAGTTATCTTCTCATATATTTTATAATCAATAGTAAAGTTCTTTCAGGGCGCTTTACGTACGGCCCATAGAACCCGGAGCTTATCTCAGTTTCCATAGCCTGAAGCCAAACAGGCGCTTTTAATAAATGCTACAGAAACCAGGATAAACTTTGGATCTATGGGCCATAATGGCATTGAAGGAACTTTAACGTTCTACTGCGTCTTCTTACCAATATCCAACCGGAGTTTTTCGTAATTAATTTCCTCCTGCTGGTTCATTGTGTGCGTGTTGGCGATTTCTCAACAGTGTATTCACACTGTGCCAGCATGGCCTGCATCCGTTGGTACATGGCTTGCGTCCTGTAACAGTAACAAGCAATGCGATGATGATATTAGACTTAGAGGACAGTCAGTAATGCTTTTCATAGGGAATATAGTCATGGTGTCGGGCACAAACCGGCCAAGTCGAAAAAGACTAATTTTACTAGTGAGATCAGTTTTAAATCATAACACTTTGCACACATGAGATGGATGGGATGTTTGTTCCAATGGGCTAATGTTTATTTTTTACACGAAATTAATTTATCACAACTTCTTGGACTTGGCCGTTTTGAGACATAAGAAATTGAAGCACTCAGCCATTTGTACCTTCACCGACCCATTGAGTTGAAAACTGACTTGACTGTTTTGTACCGATATGAAAAATGAAAGCTCAACATGGCTGGTTTGATAAAAGCTAGTCTTGAAGCATTTCTATAAGATAATGATAATGTCTCCTGCTATTTTAACACAGTGGAGTGTAGCTTTAATTTTCTGTTAAGATGAATAGCTATTTTTCTTAAAATTGGAAATTTTGAACTTGGCCGGCTTGTGCTCGACACCATCGATTTGGTGTATCAGTATCACTACTGTTCTTGAGATAAAAAATTACATTAAATCTCAAAATCAAAGGCATCACAATGAAAACATTTTTTAAAGTCTTTCATAGATATCTTTATATCACCCCTGATGTTATGTTGATCATAGTCATAACAATAACAAAAGAAAAATTTGAAATTTCCAATTTTAAGATTCATCTTAACAGAAAACTAAAGCTACACTCCACTGTGTTAAAATAGCAGGAGACATTATCATTATCTTATAGAAATGCTTCAAGACTAGCTTTTATCAAACCGACCATGTTGAACTTTCATTTTTGAGACATAAGAAATTGAAGCACTCAGCCATTTGAAATTTTAGTCTGCACCGGTTGTGATCAGAATGGCAGCATTACACTTACATTTAATATATTTCTTAAAATTACAGAGGGTAAAGCAATGCTGATATTATTGATTCCGTGTTTTTTAACATTTCAAAACCAATATATAAAAATAGGACGATCATTATAATCAGTCTAAACAGAATAATTTCAAAATGATTTTTCATCACAAATGAATCAAAATCATACGCTGCAAAAAAACAACAGCTGAAAATTGTAGTGTCACAAATTTTTACGTTACAAAATTTTCTTTTTCCCTTCTGATCATGATCTCCTGTGTTTATGACCAAAATTACAACATTTAATATGTGAAGCATGAACCTCTTTATCATTAACAAGCAACTCAACAGGGCAGGCGTTGAAGTATAGACATACTACGATGACAAAGAAAAGGAAAGGCATGTTGTGTCTACAAATCTTGGATTTCTGGATCAAAGAGTGCTAACTAATTAATACTAGAATATAGATTATACTAAAAGTTCGGTTTTCAAACACAAAATACAGAGACAGATAAATTTTCCATATTAACCCAAAGTAGAGCTCACGGTGTTACCGGAAGTGACCTTCTTACAGTGAGGGGTTGCCCCAGCCATTTGCATGAAAAAACGAGTGTGTGCAAAGGGTGAAGCTGGGATTTAGACTTAGTTTGAACAATGATTTTACGTTTACAGATGATAAAAGACCTACAAAACGTGTATTTTCTATATAAGATAAAAGAATTGAATTCATATTGAGATGTTTTTGCAACAACAGAAACTTAAACTAAGGACTAAACAATAGCAGCAATAGCCGTGTAATCAACGTAGGCTTGCATGAAGTGTGTTAAATGGGAAAGTGTCACTTTGACGAATGATAAGCGAGGCTCCTGGAAAGCCACGAGCTTAAAATAAATTGTAATCTCATTGGCTGTTGTTTAACTATGAACTCAAAGGTCAAATTACATCATAAACCATTTAAGGAAAGTGGAAATTTCCATTCAAGAAGCCTAGGTATCTGGCCCTAAATATAGGGCCTGCGCGCTCCCGTGCCAACCGTAACAAGCCCTAAATATAGGCCCTGCACTCTTCTTAGGTTAAACAAACTTCCTTCAAATTCATTGTTTTATTCCTTACCCTTCATCATCCTCTTTGGATGCTGACCATCGAATGAACGTCTTGAGAAGATTATTGAGCCTTTTGTCATCATTGCCACCTTCACCATCAATCAGTAATCGACGTCTAATGATATCGTCTGCGGGTAGAAAAAAGCTGCAAATGGTGAGCAATGAAACTCAATAAAACTGATATATGAAATATAAATTGACGTAAAAGAAATTTTCAAAAAGACAGCCCACAAACAGACCTTAAACATTACATAAAAACTTTCCAGTAATGCTATTGGTAGGGTTACCCAAGCTGTCATATATCATCCATGCTGATTGAAGTTTGCGATAGCAGAAGACAGATCAGTGAGAGACTGTCGTATAAACTGCTGTCACTGTCACCATGGTAGAAGGAGAGGATGGGGTAGTACAGTAGCGGACTGAACGATAGCTAGCCAAGGCTCAAAAAGGTTGGCATAAAAAGAAAGGGTTTGGGGTGATGCAAAGGGTGTAGTATGGAAGGGGTGGTAGTGTTGGTAAATGAAAGGTGCTCATGAAGAGACAAATGGACCGCTTCAGTCAGCCTTACTGCTTCTCACTCTCAGTCTGGTCTCGTTAAGGCAAAGTAGTTACAGCGTAGGTTGGTATCAAGACAGGAGTTAGTATTCATCACCTCTGGTCTCGAGAGCATGGTCAGATTCGAAATTAAAAGACCTTGAAGCCTTGAATTTGTTGACATCAATGGTTCATGTAGCGCCCAGGCCTAAGAGAGAGAGAGAGAGAGAGAGAGAGAGAGAGAGAGAGAGAGAGAGAGAGAGAGAGAGAGAGAGAGAGAGAGAGAGAGAGAAGAAAATAGAGAAGACACACACAGAACCCTTTATTCCATAAAATAACTTCTTTCTTTCTTTATTCCCCCGCAAAGACCAAGCCCCATCTTTTTATCTCCGACCTTTTATCTCAGTTAAGATGATACTGACGTCTAGATCTGATGCCTACGTCTACATATTCATCTCTACATCTAGAGATAATATACTGTATTTGTATTTCGATCTACCGATATCTAGATCTAGATCTAGATCTAGATTTGTAGATCAACAACTACAAATCAATTAGTAATGCAATCTACTACCGATTATAACTTCCAAATTATAACGATAATACACACTTACCATCCGACACTGCAGCCATTATCTTTGGCTAAGATGGCAAACTCTCACGCTCGCTAAACAGTATGTAAACTTGGTAGGCCTTCACTTCGAGAAGCCAAACAAATTTAGTTCTACGCATAGATTAGACTTACAAGTCTTGGTCAAGATCTACCGGCACACAGAGCTGCGATATTCTAACTCTCTTCGTTTGTCATGAATTTTCCATTCTTACTTTTGAAAGAAAGATATTCCATACACCATCGCTTTCAACGATTCAGTACAGACGACGAAGTCAAAATGCAGTCTAATAATAATAATAATAATAATAATAATAATAATAATAATAATAATAATAATAATAATAATAATAATAATAATAATAATGATGATGATGAGGATGAAGATAATAATAATAATAATAATAATAATAATAATAATAATAATAATAATAATAATAATAATAATAATAATAATAATAATAATAATGATAATAATAATGATAATAATAATGATAATAATAATGATAATAATAATAATAATAATAATAATAATAATAATAATAATAATAATAATAATAATAATAATAATAATAAAAATCATCATCTTTGTTTCTTTCTTTATCAGTTCCCATTCTACCTTTCAGTGTATGGGTTCAGATGCCCGAGATGATCTTTCTCCAGAATGGCCTGTCCTGCCGTTTTCTGTTTCCTTACAAAAAAAATTCTATGCTTCAATGCCTCTTTTATATCTTCTTCCCACTTTATTCGAGGTCTGCCTTTTGGTCTTTTACCTTGGGCTGTAGCACCGAATACTGATTCAGCTATTCTTTTGTCATTCATTCTGTTTAGATGCCCAACCCATTTCAATTGATCTTAGTTTTTATGCTATCTGCTTTGGTTTGATCTCTTATTGTTGTGTTTCTGATTTTGTCTCTTTTAGTTTTCCCTACTACTCTTCTTAGATATTTCATTTCAGCTGCCTGTACGCTACTGTATTCCCTACTGTCTAAGGTCCAGATTCCCTGCTACCATAGAGGAGAGAAGGACAATAAACTGTATTGTATACTGCCATTTTGGTTTTTGTTGAAAATTCTTGTTTACCTACAAATGCCTTTCCTAGACGGTTATATATTGCACTTGCCTTTTTTGGATTCTTTCTCTGTTTTCCTCTGAGTTAATCATCTACTACACTGTTCTTCTTTCCCCTCCTTTGTTTTCCCTCTGAGTTAATCATTACTCTAGAAGTAATTGTATTACTTTGAACTTGTTCTAAATTCTCCCTGCCTAATTTAAGATGTTGTGTTTTAGCTCCCTAGTTACTAGCATTGTTTTGGTTTTCTTTGCATTTACTCTCATTCCTCTTTTATATAGTTCATTGTTCATAATGTTGATATTGGACTGAATGTCCCTTTCTGATTTTCCAAACAGAACTAAATCATCAGCAAATGTAAGCATTGATACATTTACTGGTTTGAGCTTCCACATCCCTACATTCATTTTTTCATTTTTGAGGATGCCTAAGCGACTGAATCCATGAATGTGATAAACAAAAGAGGACTTAAGGCTACAACCCTGTCTTACTCCTACATCTACATCAAATTCTGAAAATATGTTTCCAGCTGCTCACACTGCACCTGTTGGTTTATTGTAAAAACTTTTAATGGCTTCTATTAAAATTTTGCTCTACATTGTGTTCTTTTAAGGAATGCCATAGTTCGTCCCACCTCAAAGTACCAAATGCCTTTTCTAAGTCAATAAAACACAGGTGCAAGTCACTGTTTCTCTCAATGAATTTTTCTATTATTTGTCTAATTGTAAATATGTGATCTTGTACACTTCTTCCTGGTCTAAATCCACTTTGATGTTCTTCAATCTGATCCTCTACTCTTTTCCTTAGTCTCATTTCCAGTATCCTGGCATATACTTTTCCTGGAACGCTAAATAATGATATCCCTCTACGGTTTGAGCATTCCATACTTGATCCTTTCTTATGTATTGGTACTACCTTTCCCTTTTTCCAGTAGTCTGGCACCTGTTTGGACTTCCATGCTTGTTGGCATATTGCATGGAGTAGTTTGTCTGCCTCTCTCCCTTGGTTTTTAATCATTTCTGGATAAACTTGATCTGCTCCTGGGGCTTTTCCTAATTTAATTTTTCTAATAGCTGTTTGGATTTCTTCCATTGATGTATCTTCATCTTCAGCTGTCTCCTCTGGATTACTTGTTACTCTTAATAATTGATCTTTACTCCTTGTTTCATACATTCTGGGACGATTATGTAATTGGTGAAAATGCTTTCTCCATGTTTCCATGATTTCGCTGTCTTCTTTCATTATTTCTCCTTTGGCATTCTTAATTTGTCGTATTGGGCATGCTTTGGTCTTTCTCATGCTCTTCATTGCCCCTAGAACAGCATTTGATTTCTTTCATAGCTTTCTTGAAGTCTTTGTCCAAACTATTCCAACTGTTCCTATTTTGCTTTCCTAACTTCCTCTTCGGCGATAGTTCTTTTATTCACGTAATCGATCCTATCCTCTGGTCTCTTTGTTTGCAAGTATTTCTTCCAGGCATCCTTCTTTTCTTTGATCTTAGTCTTGACCTTCTCATTCCACCATGCTGTTCTTTTCCTATCTCCTTTAATTTGTTTCCTACCACAGACCTCTTCATTACAACTGAGGAGTGTTTCTTTATACATCTGCCACTTTTCTTCTATTGTGCTTTCATTCAGATCCATCTGTCTTTCACTAATAAATCTTTTTATCCTAAATTGGTATACCTGTTTTTCGACTGGTTTATTTAGTTCCTCTATTTTGAGTTTAGTAGCTTTCTTCTCTTTCCTTTTCTGTTTGTTTTCTTCAGTCAGTAATCTCATTTTGGCAATCACTAAGTGATGATCACTAAATATTTCTGCTCCTCTGTTAACTCTTACATCCAATGTACTGTAAAAAGGGAGCTGCTATCTATTATGTAGTTTATCATTGACTTTTTACACCTGTCTTTATTTAGTCTTGTATATTTGTGGATATCTTTATGAGAAAAAGGTGTTGGCTATTTTCATGTTATTCTTTAGGAAAAAATCTATTAGCCTCTCTCCATTTGAAGAAGTTGTTGTCTCTCCTCCTTTACCTATTACTCCTCCCTGACGTTTCTACATTGTTGCCTACTCTAGAATTTACATCTCCTAAAGCATTTGCTCCTGTTTGGGTTTAAGATTTTCTGCAGCTATTTGTAAATCGTTTTCGAAGATATATTTTTCTTCTTTAGTTGCATCTTCGTTTGGTCCATAAGCTATTAAGAATTTAATTTCTCTTCCTTTTGGTTTAATATTTACCTCTAATAGCCGTGGGCTTATAACTTTCCAACTTTCTAGTAGCTTTTCATGCCTTTATGCATTAGAGGGCCTACTCCTGCTCTAGCCCTATCTTTGACATTTACTGCCTGAGAAGATTAAAATATGACTTGGTCCTACATTTTCTATTCCTTGTCCTTTTTTCTTTGTTTCTGTAATGGCCAAAATATCTACTTTGAATTTTTCCATTTCTTCAACTAATTCTAACTCTTTTCCATTTATTGCCCTAACATTCCATGTTCCAAAAATTACAGTCCATTCGTTTCGTTTCTTCGAAAGATCAAGCCGGTTATATTTCTTTTACATCTCTGAATCTATTTGTTTTGGATAAGCAGGATTAGCCCATTGTACCCTAGGTAGATGGTGGGGCTGCCACCTTGAGACCCCCTACCAGGCCTTGTTATTTTCTGTCAGGGTTAACTCCTTAGCCTTTAATCATTCAAGACCAGCATGCAAGGCAGCAGGTTGTTATTTTCTGTCAGGGTTAACTCCCTTAGCTTTTGGTCAACCAAGACCAGCCTGCAAGACAGTAGGTTGTTTTCTGTCAGGCTTAACTCCCTTAGCATTTGGTCGGCCAGGATCCGCCTGCAAGGCAGCAGGAGACTCGTGGAGAGCGGGATCATCTACTCCTCGTGCAGTTGCCTCTCTCTCTCTCTCTCTCTCTCTCTCTCTCTCTCTCTCTCTCTCTCTCTCTCTCTCTCTCTCTCTCTCTCTCTCTCTCTCTCTCTCTCTCTCTCTCTCTCTCTCTCTCTCTCTCTCTCTCTCTCTCTCTCTCTCTCTCTCTCTCTCTCTCTCTCTTTCTATCTTTCTCTCTTTCTTTGTCTCCCTCCCCCTCTCTCCCCCTCTCTCTCTTTCTTTCACTCTCTCTCTCTCTCTCTCTCTCTCTCTCTCTCTCTCCTCTCTCTCTCTCTCTCTCTCTCTCTCTCTCTCTCTCTCTCTCTCTCTCTCTCTCTCTCTCTCTCTCTCTCTCTCTCTCTCTCTCTCTCTCTCTCTCTCTCTCTCTCTCTCTCTCCCCCTCTCTCTCTCTCTCTCTGCTTGTCTCTCTGTCTGTCTGTCTGTCTGTCTGTCTGTCTGTCTGTCTGTCTCTCTGTCTCTCTCTCTCTCTCTCTCTCTCTCTCTCTCTCTCTCTCTCTCTCTCTCTCTCTCTCTCTCTCTCTCTCTCTCTCTCTCTCTCTCTCTCTAGCCTGCTGTCTATCACCAACGCTTTACGCTAAAGCCAGTCAATCGAACACTTACTCGCTATAGAAATCACACGCACACAGACACACACATACACATACACATATACACACATACACACACAGACACACAAACAAGGCGTTTAATTTGCCATGGAAGGCAAGGGGAGACTACCAATGGAAACAAAGCATCAACATTGGCGGCGTGGAAAACATGGACAGGAATGTTTGCCTTGTGGAAACATGGACGCTGAGATGACGAAAGATGGCGATACCACGGACGGACGAGAATACACAAAACACAAGTTGGAAAACAAAGAGATAGCGACGGTGAAAATAGCTGGGAAGAAGTGGAATGAGAGACAGGAAAGGTAGAAAGAAAGAAAGCAAGAAAGACAGACAGACAGACAGACAGACAGACATGAGAATGATTTGGTGACCTGTGAGAAGAAAAAGTTAACCAGGCGTAAAGATTAGTAATCGGCTTTCGATTATCTGAGTATTAATGTACTCTTTTCTGGCGATTACATATAATTATTTGAAGATAAATCTCACCTGTCAAAAGTATATTGGTTAAGTTAAGAGAATAAGTAGTAGAAAGGTCTCGCAGTCAATACAGACGTTGGTCCTATACTGTGTATTCTGATATAATGCTGGTCGTAAGGAATCTCAGCGTTGATAATTTGTGTTGTAACATATCTCCATACACACGGAGAGATGTTAGTAGAAGTAAAGTAAAGTTACTTAAAGATTGAGCGATAGCTTATCACCCCGACACGGAACTGGTGAAAATACTAGTCTACATTGCCTGCTTAACGGGACACTAGTTTCACTCCCCAGATGTGATGTCAGCAGCGGACTAGCTAGGCCTGTGAGAGACATGTGGCTGGTTTTCATGAGCTTGTTGTCACATAATAATGCAAATAATTTTTATACACTGTAGATCTATAAGCTATACATGTGGCTGGTTTTTCATCTCTACTAAGAGATTTCAAACTTATACTTAAGACCTTGTCACATAATAAAACCACAAGTGAGCAAATAATTTTTAACGGCAAAATACACTGACAGAACAAACACGTAGATCTAAATAAGCTAATTCCTTTAGCAATCAAGGCCAGACGTTGCACAGATCAGAAAAATCTCTCGATGTGCCCACGATAAAAAAAGCGTTGATTACTCAAAAGTACCCAGTACCCATTAGAAAAAGCATTTGGGGCTGGAGGTGCTTCATCCCCAATATTAGTATTTTTAGCAATGGTATTGAGGATGGTATTCCTCTATCTCTTTCTTTCTTTCTTTCTTTATCAGGTCCAATTTTAGATTAGACATTTTCTGTTTCCTTCGGGATTTTTAATGCCTCTCTTTTATATCTTCTTCCCACTTTATCCGGAGTTTTAGCACTGTATACTGATTCATTCTGATGTGTCCAAACCATCTCAGTTGATTCATTTCAGTCTTAGTTTTATGCTATCTGCTTTGGTTCGATCTCTTATTGTTGTGTTTCTGATTTTGTCTCTTTCAGTTTCCCTACTCTTCTATCAGGTCCCATTTTACCTTTCGGTTTATGGGTTTTAGATGCCCGAAATGATCCTTCAGGCGGCCCTGTTCTGACATTTTCTGCTCTTCCGAGCAGTTCTGTTAATGCTCTACTGTATTCCCTATTTTGCTGTCTTCATTCTGTTTAGGTCCAAACCATCTCAGGATTTTTCAGTCAGCCATATTGTTGTGTTTCTGATTTTGTCTCTTTCAGTTTTCCCTACTACTCTTCTTAGACAATGATTCCCTACTGTGGTTGTAGAGGAGTAGAATGAACTGTAAGCCATTTTGGTTTTTGTTGACAATTTTTGCTTACCTTGGAATGCCTTTCCTAGATGGTTATATATTGCACTTGCCTTTGGATTCCCTGGTTGATTTCTTCTCTTAGTTTTCCTCTGAGTTAATCATTACTCCTAAGTAATTGTAGCTTTGAACTTGTTCTAAAATATCAATGCCTAATTTAAGATGTTGTGTTTTAGCTTCCCCTAGTTACTAGCATTGGTTCGGTTTTCTTTTGCATTTACTCTCATTCCTCTTTTATTTAATTCATTATTCATTATGTTGATATTTGACTGAGTCCTTTCTGATTTTTCAAACAGAACTAAATCATCGGCAAATGAAAGCATTGATACATTTACTGGTTTGAGCTTCCACATGTCTACATTCATTTTTTTCATTTTTGAGGATGCCTTTGACTGAATCCATGAATCTGATAAACAAAAGAGGACTTAGACACGACTGTCTTACTCCTATATCTACATCAAATTCCTCAGATACATTTCCAGCTACTCACTGCACTTGTTGGTTTATTGTAAAAAAACTTTTAACGGCTTCTATTAAATTTTGCTCTACATTGTGTTCTTTTTAAGGAATGCCATAGTTCGTCCCTGCTCACAGTGTCAAATGCCTTTCTAAGTCAATAAAACACAGGTGAAAGTCAATGTTTCTCTCGTGAATTTTTCTATTATTTGTCTAATTGTAAATAAGTGGTGTTGTGCACTTCTTCCTGGTCTAAATCCACTCTGGTGTTCTTCAATTTGATCCTCTACTATTTTCCTTAGTCTCATTTCCAGAATCCTGGCATACACTTTTCTTGGTACACTTAGTAGTGATATCCTTCTATAGTTTGAGTATTCCATGGTTGTTCTTGTG